>JAQNBH010000010.1:11317992-11787992 GCA_028752905.1 Cladorhizidae sp. MBARI D1340-BT2
TTTCCACATTGGTCACATGCTGGACGCATGTGCTTAGTTGTGTTTTAGTAGCACGAGTACATGGGGAATACATAGCTACAGGTATAGCAGGCTAACATTAGTCTTAGCATCTCATTATTCCTGATGAAAGCTAGAGCATCTGGTTGAAATGCCGAGAGAATACAATTTAAAGTTGTTTATTGAGAAGGTTATTGTAAGAGTATAAATGACTTTCTTGATCTTCAAGTTCGACTCCTCTGACATAACTGACCTTGTCCCACACGTCCTTTTACAAGAGGAAAACTGAGTCTCCTGTGTCAACTAGCAGGGTGGTAGCATGCGTGATGACTTTGCCACAAGCAGTATAGCAAGAAATGCTAACTTTAGGTATATGGGCCCATCATCATTATACTTCTACGGAAGGTTCTTCATGTAGAAGGAGTCCCGGTTTCCTGCTGGTCCAGTTGTGAAGAGCAACAATTTCGCCCACTTCTACCACATTTCCAACAGGTTCATCAGCAGTCCACTGCCTAGAACTTCTTGGGTCCTGGTCATGGTAATTTACTCTCATGGAAGTGTTTGTTACCATCCATGGCATACCCTCTCTCAACCTACTTGCTTATGAGTCTGAATAACTCATCTCTAGTTTATCAATCAATTTCTCGACTTCAGTAGCAAGATAATTTCTTTCAGAACCATGGATACTCGCCATGCCAATGGGTTGTGGTACTTCCAGGGGCTTCCTCTCAACACTTACAACCATCATCTCAGGAGTCAGTTATGAATTGAGCTCCAGAATGGCCGCAACTGCTTTGTCCAGTGTCTGTGGGAATTTCTGCTTAACACCAAATGCGACATGGCTGTTGTCAAGATATGCAAAGTAAGTGTTTGGAGCTAGTGTTTCCTTAGCATTCTCTCCCAAGTCTGGTAGGCCTTGTGTGCTAACAATCCAAGGTTATCAAGGTATGTTGAGTACCTTTATAGGCACTTTTTCTTTGAAAATACAATCAGGAACACAAAAAAAAACTATGCCGGAGTCAACTCTGCAGTTGTAACTCCCCAACAGGTGGTTATCAAAATGCCCAAATTTGGTCTACAGCCTCCCAAAGCTCTCAAGTGTGATATCCGTGGCCACAATTGATAGCAACTGCATTTTTAATGAGTGGCAGGCCACCACATTTGCAAGACAAGCAAAAAGCCAAGGATCACCTTCTCATCACCATATCTTGGCCATAGAGTACTTGTAGTAAACAAAATCTGATTCATGAGCAATAAAACAGCTCTCAAATTACTCACCACTTTTTTGGGGAGTGAACTCTAGTCAAGTGTCTTATACACATTTGAGGCCCACATGTTCAATTTCGAGGTGAATCAGGAGTACTGGTACCCCTGCTCACCGACCACTTGCACAAGGTGTATGCATCCTTTGGTCAAGTGCAGTTCAGTTTGTAATTAAACGAAGTATGCTTAATTCTACCGGTGAGTTTGCATGCAAAGAGAAAAAAGAGTTGAAGACAACTATCACACAGAACCATCAATCCAAGTGTTTAAGAAGAGTGGGACTTCATGATGATCTATCTTTAAATGCTCTACTCAGCAAAGCAAGATCACAAGAAGTGTGTGAAGAGTAAGCAAAAGGCAGACAATGCATATAACATCAGAAGCAGTACATTTTCTTCAGTGCAAGATAAGACTCAAGAAATGGCAGCCACCACGGACAAATGCAGGTCAGACATGTCATAAGTGGTTTTTTGTGTCCCCATAGAAATGGACTGTATCCAAAAAATAGCCAAAGTTGCAATGAATAAGGTAAAAATAACCACTTGCTAAACTATGTCACCCAAAGTAGGACAGATGATAAGGTCAAGATGGACTACGTGAATTGAAATCCAGAGTTAAGCACAGGCCAGAATCACATGTTCATCAAGTACTATCAGAGCCAAATGCACAGAGTGATAGCAGTAATGAATATCTATACACTCTAGTTGACAACACTAGCAATATGGCACCAAAATGAAGTGTGAAAATCAATGAAATTACAATCACTATGATAAATTAATATGGGAGCATCCATTGACATCATAGACGATAGCCATAGTATAAAGTATACCATATGCACACATGATTTACAACCCTAAACAAAGTGAATGTTTGAATATTGTGCAGACTCACAACTTGCAGTAAATTGTAATGTGGTCAACTCCAGGTGGGTTCAATGATCATTCACATGGTGTGGTTGCTGTTTCACTATCTTGAGCCTCAGAAATGTCTCAATGTCGTAGTCGCTTGACATGCACAATTCTGAATCAGTTGCTATCCTGAATTTCAACATTTAGCGAGCTCTTGATCAATTTCACCAACCAACCTCCCTCCCATCGAGGTTCCAACTTTCCAGCAGTGGGTACAGAGAGCCAAACAGTGCCACCTACTGCAAATTGAGGAGTTGCGTGTTGGTCATATGTGCACTTTTGCAAGTGCGCAGCAGAAACAAGGTTTGCTTTCACAAAATCTCTGAGTTCTGCTAATTTTGCCTGCAGGTTCTCAGGGTTTATCTGAGCATCAAATGCAGCTGACTTGGTGAGAGATACCTTAGTGGTTCCTTCCATACATCAAGAGAAACAGAGTGGAGAGAGTAGACGAGTGGATGGATGTGCGATAGGCATGTAGAACGAGTGGTAGATGTTTTCCCCAGTGGTCTTGTTGGTCTACATAGCTCCACAAAAATCGCTCAATCATTCCATCTCCTTGAAGATGATATGCTGTAGTTCTGGACTTCTTTACCCCAAATGCTTCCAATGCATGTGCAAGGACTGTGCTTTCAAAATTATGTCCTTGATCTGAGTGCGAGATTGCAGGCTGACCAAATGTAGAGATCAACTTTATCAATTCCCTTATGATACTGTTTGCTGTCTGATCTGGCATGGTGTTGATTCTCCACACTTTGTAAAATAGTCTTGAATCACTAGTAGATTACGATTGTTATTGCAGGAGATGGGAACTTCTAACACATCAACAGCTAGCATTTCCCAAGGCTTGCCAATGGGAACATTTGTCAATGGTGCTCATTGGGGCATTGTGAGCTTTGACTGTTGGCACTTTACACACTCTCTACAGTACTGTTGTACACCCCCTGCCATACTCACCCAGTAAGCCTCCTGCTGTAGTTGCTGAAGAGTTCTCTCTGCACCTTGATGTCCTGCAGCTGAAATGTCATGATTACGCATGAGAGCTTGTTTGTGCAGAAGGACAGGCACAGTTACAGCATTGCACATAGGGTTGGGTAAATAGCATCAGTAGAGTACACCATCGATAACTCTAAGCTGTCCTACAGGTTCATATACCTGCGCCAAGGATAACGGGCCCATTCTCAGCCACGAGGAGGACTTGACACTGCTTGTAGCTTGTATAACTTTTGAAATGATATTATCAGCTTGTTGCACAGTTCAGTGGTGGAAAATGAGGAAGAGCTAGGAGAGCACAATGAAGACTTTCCAATCGTGAGAGTGCATCTGTATTAGTGTTGAGTGTGAGACTTTTCGATACACAACTTGAAAATTATACTCTCTAAGAGCTTGTGCCCAATGACAGAGCATACCCTCCATCTTTTGGGCTGAAAGCTACTGCAATGGGGCATGTTACATAAAGCATTTGAAATGTCTTCCAAGAAGATAATGACGAAATTACTTCACTGTGTATAAGATTGCCAAACATTCTCTCTGGATTACGCTGTACTGCCGCTTTGACTGTGTTAATTAACAACTGGCATACGCGATGCCATGTCCATCCTGTTCTAACACTGCTCCAATACCAGCAGCACTTGCATCTGTTTGCAGATTTAATTCTGGGGAGAACTGATCAAAATAGGGATATGCCAAGATAGGAGCACTGATGAGATGTTCCTTCAGGGTATTGGAGAATATCTTTCATGGTCCCAAGAGAATGGCATGCCCTTCTTTGTCAAAGCATTTAGCGGTGCTATAATTTTGAAAACTTGGGTATATATCTCCTATAATAGGATGCGAGCTCAATTAAGTGGTGGGCTGCTTTGATGTCCATTGGTTCTGGAATTTGTAATACTGCTTGGATCTTCTGCGGATCTGGGGACATGCCTATTCCTGTAAAAGTGTGGCCTAGATATCCAACTGTAAGGAGTCTGATGTGGCATTTCTTCCCTCGTAGTGTAAGGCCATCAGCCAGCAGACATTCAAAGACATCTCATAGGTGAGCACAATATGCTTTTTCATGCAGCGAGTGCACCAAAATATCATCTAAGTAGATCATCACAATGGGAAGACCTGGTAACACTTTATCTATGAGATGTTGATAGGAGCTGGGTGCTCCAGAATATCCAAAACGCATTCATTTAAACTGGAACAGACCCATTCTGGACCCAAACTGGAACAGACCCATTCTGGACCCTGGGCATAATGCTATTTTCTCTTGGTCGTTTGTAGTCCACTCTGTAAGTCCAATGTTGAGAATAGGGTTGAGCCTGACAACTGGTCCTGAACTTCATCAGGTAAGAGTAGAGGGTAAGCATATTTTGTGGTATTGATATTAAGTTCCCTATAATCAATACACCCGATTTCTTTGGAACAAATACCGCTGGTGCCATCCAAAGGCTAGAACATTCTTCAATTATGCCCTGCTCTAGCATAGTGTGAAGTAAGTTTTCAATTTCCCCTCGATAATGTGCTGGTATGCAACATGGCGGGAGTTTGATATGATTGCCCTTTGTAGAGTGCAAGGGAGCCTCTGTTACACCTGGTGTTGTTTGGAATATGGCTTGGAATTCCTGTACAATATCTGCAAGAATAGACCTCGGACACTCAGGCAATTTAAATCTTGTTTGGTTTGTAATAGATCAAGCCAGCACATTCCCTCCACTACATCTGTCCCCAGCAGTTCGATTTCTGCAATAACACCTGCTTTACCCAGAAGCTTCATATATCAGCAAAACAGGGTCCACCTTCTATTTATTGTTGATGCTGCAGTGGTATTATGGATCATTGCACAGATTGTTTCGTAAAATCAAGAACCACATCATGTTTGCATAGGAAATCTACTCCTAGAATTAAAGGTGATACTAAAGTATCCACTACAACAACATTATGTTGACTTGTAGCCCACCAATGTGTATAGGAACACAGATGTATGGGCAGCTATTGTCCTGATGCCATCATCAGGCGTAGTTGTGTTGGGCCATCGATGTGGATAACTCCCTTTGCATGCGTGAGAACCTCCTTCTGCATCAGAAATACAGATGATTTAGACTCCAACGTCATCTCTACTTCAATCGCACCTAACCTCCCCATTGTATCAGCTCTCTTGGATTTAACCGCTTCTACAGTCACGACACTCAAGTCGTGAGGGCTCATTGGGGATAGTGATGCCTGTTGCCCCTGACAGACATCCGTCGTTTCCCTGGTAGCAGTTTCTGGCCAGATGTCCGGCTTATTCCACACATAAAACACTGTCGAGTGTCTGGCCCAGGGGCGGATCTAGACACTTGAATTGACAAACTTCCAAGTTAATCATTTTATGTCCAACTCCCATATCAGTGTGCTAACAGTGTGATTTCTTTGTTCGTTCATTTATTGGTAATTATGTTAATTCATTTGCTGTACATTGTTATATAGTAAAATTAACTGCCTTCACTGCAAATCTACTCAGACTGTCTTTAACTACCACTATTTGAAACACATAATTACTCATCATAATTTTAAATGAAAGTCCTGATTAACATAATGAATGGTACACATTATAAGAATCTTAGACGATGTAGATGTTTACGTGCAAATACATTAAGAACTTCTTCAACATCAATGTTAATACTATAATGAATGTGGACTAAGGCCAATCCATTAAGTCTTTCTTCCCCCTTTGATGAGCGAATGTATGTTTTCAGCCTCTTGAGTGCTCCAAAAGAATGCTCACACTCATATGTGCTGACAGGAAGTGTGCAATGATCTTGAGCATCTTGGTGATGTTTGGAAATAGAACTTTGTCCCTAACTTGCAAAGTCTTGAGAGCTGTTTTAGGTAAACAAACCTGATTTCTCCACCACCTCTCCCACACATCAAGTTCAGCAATAATAAAATCTGATTCAACATCATCAGCATAAGCATAGCAAAAGGCCATGAAATCCTTCTTCCAGGTTGTATTATGTAGCACAGGTATTACTGCATTGCCACCTGGTATATGCTGTTGACCATCAGTAAATCTGTTACCGATTTGAAGGATAATGTGGTCCAGAAAAGGTATAGACAGACACCTCCGATAATATTTCTCCACACTCTCAGCAGGCACGTTTCCTCTATTTCTCTGTGGGCAACATAAACGTGGAATCTTCATTTCTGTATCAAACTTTTCAGCCACTTCCTCAGCAGTGTCAAGTCACTTTCTGTGGTAGTCTAAAACTCTGCACGAGGGTCTTTTTTACAATTTCTACATTTCTATATGCCTGATCAAGTTCAATTGACTTTCCCTGCAATTTGATAGTGAGGCCTCTGGTATATGCTAGAATCTCTTTGCAGACAATCAGGGACATAATGAAATCACTTTGAGTGATAGCATGAAATAAGCCATTAGGTTTTGAAATACTTTCTGTATTAAAGGATCGCAGTCATTTCTTATGTAGGGTCCAAGCTCACTACAACCGGGCAGTATATGGTGTCCAACGAGTCAAGTCTTTCGATCTGTCTATACACAAATATAATATAATGGCAATAATATTCTTGTGGAAATAAATTATTTTATCACCTTGTTCTGCACAAGTCGATCAACTTGTGCTTTGACTGTGAACACAATCCAGTAATTTTAACATCAAACACAGCATGTCTCTTTGGAGAAAAGTAAAAAAAAATGAAACTTCTGTCACAGTGCCCATCATATTTCTCACCATCGGCTGTATAGATTTCTGTAAATTGAGAGAATTTTTTTTAATACAATATGTAGCGTATAGAACAAGCTTTCATCACACACAAGTTAAGTTTATGGCTTGTGCAGTGGCATGAGGATAGGGTTGCTTAATCCTAGCAGCAGCTCCTCTTTACTACCTGAATATTACCAGCACCATCATCGTACTGTCCTCTACATAAATAGAATAATAATAACTGGGAGCAACATAGATATGCACTCTATCATACCTGCAATATGACATATCCAAACCTAACTTGGTGATGAATTCTGTGATTGTTCTTGCAATAGCTTTCCTTGCATGCAAGAAATCCTAAAAAATCTGCTCTAATTTCATTATAAACTTCACTATTATAAGAACAGTCAATTGTTCTATATTACTGCTTTATCTCCCATTATAGTGAAGTATTTAGATCTTTTACTATCAAATCACGAACATATTCTCCACATCAGTTAATAATATGTTCATTTTCAATTGTTTTCGACCTGTAGGTTGCATTTTTTTAAATATTCTCTAGCTGAGACTCCAAAATCTTGTCACCTGATTCAATTAAAAATTCCAGTAACTTCTGAAAATTTTCAAAGTTACTTTCTTCATCAAAATACTGACTATCGTCTTTGTGACCATGCAGTGATATATTTTGCATCCCACAAAATATTACAGTTGTCAAAATAGAAGATAGCTTACTTCTATTTTCTTGAATGGTTTTAGCTATAGCTTGATCAATTTGTTGCTGTACTGGTGTCCTTCATGGACTTCCAAAATTCTACTGCCATTTTATGAACTTCAGAATTGGACTGGTGCTCTTTAAATGTTCGAGTTGCTGAGGTCCATGTGTTTATAGTTATGTTTAAGAGCCTATCCAATTTCAGACCCTTTTTACCAGTTTGTTTGGCAAATAATACACGTGGGAGACAGTATGCACCATCCTTTAAAGCAGAGTATACTACTAACCACAGATATTGTTGAAGCCATTAATTAAATGCTCTCTTGTTACCGTACTCCTTCTTGGGAAATGAAAACTTTTTATGACATCTTTAAGGACTTCTCATTTATCTTGGGAGTCCATGTTATTAATTGTACCTATGTCTCATACCTGCACCTGATTTGCTGAACTCAGTGATGTAACCTTCTCACTGTTTCCTTGAGAGACAAGCTCAAGTAGATTCTGATTGATGCTCATGTGAAGTACTACAATCTAAATCATCAGGTAAAACACCATTTATTCTACAGCACCATTGATTACAAAATAACAGTGACAATTATCTAATTCCATAGATTGTAACTAGCACAATCTTCTAGCTATAGCTATGCAGTCAAGAGTTGCCAACTCTCACGCTTTTATGCTCTGGAGGCTCAGTCTCATGCCAAACCAAACAAATCTGGCATGAGATTTGCGACGTTAGAAGCAGTCATCATAAAAAAGTGACCACACCGTAGTTTATCTAAATTTGTTGCAGTATTTTCAGCAGGAGATAGGCGAAGAGTATCCTGGAGTCGATCCGGGTACCTGCCACAGTTAATAAGTGAACGATCTACAGTGAAATGCCACATAGGGAACAAGTAGCCATTGACTCGCATGCCAGATGTATCTACTATATATATAGTTGAATTACACGCTAGCAATATCATAAAAGTTGGCAACCCTGCATGATAGCTATTGCTAGAAGTAAGCTATCATTCTGTACTTGTCTGTTATTTTTTAAACCTTGAGCAGCTTTTTTCTTATTTTTCAAGCCAAAATCAAACAAGTTCTGCACCGGTATTCCTTTTGGCCTTGCTTATATAGTGGTTACCCTTTTTTGATCAATTTAAAAGGTCAGAGGTCACCAAAAATTTGACTGTCTTCTGGAACACTAAGGAAGACTGCCTAGATCTGCTGGATGGGCCATTCTGATTGTGAATAGGGCAATCACGCTGCAAGTGTCATGTTCGGTTGCATTCAAAATATCATCTTGGTTGATAGTGCTGTTGGTTGTTTCATCGGAGGAAATGTTCCTGCCGGCAGTATACTTGATGCATTTACTTATTTACTTGTTCCACTAGTAGGGCGATCTGGTCCTTGAGCAAAACTACCCCGTTGTGTGTCTCTGAAACAGCTGCAACACTTCGACTTGGGTCATCAAGTGTCATTACTAATCGAGCATTCAACACAGCAGCCTCCAGTGTAGTTAGTTCTCCTGTTGCTCTCAGTTGCTACCCCACACTATCTGGTATTCCTGTTACAAACTGGTGTAATAATAACTGATTGCGGGCATCTTTCTCTGCCAGCATGGCTTGATCTAGCAACTTCTTAACTTCATGAACAAACACGGATAGTGCTTCTCCTGGTTGCAACTTACATTTGTGAAAGTTTTCCAGCGACATAAACTCCGTTGGGCTAAAGGCAGCCGCAATTTCCTTTTTGGCCATAGCGTAATCTCCCTGTTGTTCCAGGCTGAGTTCAAGCCATAATGCCAGTGCTTCTCATTCCAAGAGGGTCGGGAATTTGCATTCATTTATCGGTTAGCTATACAGCTATCTCATATCTCTGAAAATATTCCCGTTTGGAAAAGGCTTGGGATATATACTGATGTGATGCTCAACCATTCTCTCCTACCAATGTAAGAATCAACAGGTCTCTTAGTATTCAAAGTTTTGTATATCTGACAAGACATTTACAACTCAACAACTCAGCCCACCTAGCTCAGTCACATGATCACATCTACACATCCATATATGTATATATCCCTGTACAATCATCAAGGTGTGTATCATTACAATTATGCAATCATCACTAATTACAATTTCAGTGCAACTGCAATTAGCCTACACTGCCAGAACCATTCTCAACTGCTTAAACCTTAATGTTACTACTCCCACCAGACTGACAGTTGGTCCCCTTTTATAGGGTGCCGGAGCTGCCACACAAAATATGAGCATATATGGAAATAATAATAACGTACTATTCAGATCATTACATTTATGCATTACTTAATCGCAATGTTCTCTCTAACCTACTATGCTAAACGGTCCTTCACAATTTTTTTCTTGGTGTCAGGGAGCCCTGAATGTAACAAGAGCTCTGCTCCCTGACCAATGCTTTCCCTTATTTCAAACTGGTCACTCATCCCAGCAGGCATATCCCCTTGATTGAGCATCAGCATTTCTGTTGGCTGTTCCTGAGCCTTGCAATACAGTGCATTGATATGGTTGCAGAGTCAGGGACCAGTTAATCAGACGTCCATTTTCATCTTTGCTATGTCTAGTTTATGATGGTCAGTCTATATGGTGAACGGCACCCCAGTGAGGTAGACCTTGAAGTTGAAGTGTTTCACTCCCTCCACCACACCCAGGTACTCATTTTCTACTGTGGCTTAGTTCCTCTGGTGTAGAAGGGCACTGGTCTGTTGATTCTGCCCTTGTTCAATGGACTGAGCACCAATCCCTATGATGGACATATCGGTCTGCGAGCACAATGGTTTGTCAAAGTACAGTCCCCATAAGTACTTAATTTGAGGTGAGGTCAGGCTTGAGTTTGTCTAATACCTCGCTGTGCTCTTGTTTCCCTGCTACACTGTGTGATGCCTCTTTCTCGGTCAGGTCCGACAACTGCTTTGGCAATTTCTGTATTACACAACCATCCCAAGGAAAATTATGACATCTTTCTTCCTTCTGGGTACTTCAAACTCTGTCACTGATCTAACCTTTGGCTTTTTTGGTTGAACTTGACCATTTCCTATGACATGCCCTAGGTAGCTACACTCTGTCCTGCCACAGTTTCCGAAATACCTTCTCAAAGTTTGCATGTTCTTCCCAGTTTCGACTCCAATTACAACTTAGTTCATGTAGACCTTAGAAAAGTCCTAGAATTCTTCCGGCATACTGTTCAACATATGCTGAAAGATGGATAGTACCCTCACCAGGTCGAAAAGCTTCACTTGAGGCTTGCACAGTGTCATCACAAAGGCAGTTTTGGCCTTTTCACTCAGGCTCCACCAGCAGTTCTCGGTAGTCCTTTGTCAAGTTGATCATCTACATGTAGCTATCTGGCCTTGCTGAGCCTGTCAATCAATTCTTCCTCTCTGGGTATTGGGTAGAGATATGGCTTGATGATCGCATTTAGCTTTTGGTACTGGATACAAAGACATCATGACCCTTCCTTCTATGGGACTAGCATATCTGGCAAAGCTATTGGCTGTGGTAGGCTTCTATGAGCCCTGCCTGTAGCAGCTGCTTCATCTCTTCCTGCACTGCTGCATACCTTACTTTGGGAAGTCTGTAGGGAGGCCCGTACCCAGGGAGGGGTCGAGGGTTTTGATCGAACCCCCTTTCAACTCGCAGAAAAGCTGGTAAGGCACGTAACATCACATGTGCTTGTTTTTCTGAGCAGAGTTGGCAGCTGATAATGGCGAGCAAGAGAAAGTTACCATTTGGCAACCCTAGCGGGCTTCTTAAATATTTCAAAAGGGTGGTAGAAGTCAAAGAAGAGCGGAGTGAACCAGAACAGAGTGGAGTAGTAAGTGACAAAGGGGGAAGTAGTGACATTTATTTAAAAAAAAGAATAGCAGCAGTGACAATCAGAGCAGTGATGATTCTGGGGCTGGTAATACCCATGGTAGTGTTGCCACTAGATTTGAAGAGGCTGCAGCTATTAATACTATCTCCAGTAATGTGGATATAGGTTGTGTTATAAAGCCTGCAATGTGGTCTTCAGTTGATGCAGTCCAAGATGCTGTAAAGTCCTTATCTCTTGGACAGAAGTACAAGATCTTAACTGAGCACTTTATACCCGGAAGTATGTTTACTTTCCCTAAGGTGTATGATTCTGGGTGTAATAGGAGCTTTAGGTGAAATGGCTCTAAAAATGTCCATGGTTAGGCAATAGAAGGTGGATTTTGTAAATATTGTGCGTTGCTTGCTTCAGATAGGACTAAATGTAGTGTGCTTGTGAATAAGCCTTTTAAGAAGTGGGTTAAAGTAAATAAAATACTTGGTACACTTGGTTCCACTGCTTATCATATTAATGCCGTTGCTGAGGCTAGAGCTCCACAGTCCATTGACAAACCTGAGGATAATATTGATGTTCGTATGAATGCTGAACGTGTTCGAAATATATGAGACAACAGGCATATTGTGAAGTGTTGCACTGAAGGTGTTCTCTTTTGTGGTCGACAGTGTATTGCACTAAGGGGTGACAAGGAGAGTCACAACCATACAGGAAATCCTGGAAACTTTCTTGCTTTCTTGAATGTTTTAGTGGAGCATGATCCTTTGTTGAAGATGCATCTACAGCATCCAAGGGTGAACAATGCGACATATATATCACCTAGAATAGAAAATGAAGTGATCGATATTATAGGCAGGTCAATAATAGTCATTGATGCTAAATACTTTTCATTAATAGTTGATGAACCTTTAATAAAGAAATAATGCCACTATCTATTCGGTTTGTCGATTCTAATAATGAAATTCGGGGAGAATTTTTTAAAGTGTTCAGTTTTAACTCATATTATGGGGGAGGCCATTGCTACATGTCTGTTAAAGTATCTCCTTTGGCAGTGTACACACACTGCACTGGCCATTGTCTGAACCTGAACCTTGTAATTGGTGGTTCTTGTAGTCTACCAATGATAAGGAATGTGATAGACAAAGTTAAGAGTATTTGCTTGAATAGTCCTAAAAAGAATCAATTATTGATAGAAATAGTTTAGAGTAACCTAGAGGCCAATAATGCCTGCACCTCCTCCTGCCCGACCAGTGTGGGGCACTGCAGACACTCTATAGCTACACCAGCACACACACACCATCACACATATTGTAATACACACCAGCACACACACACCATCACACATATTGTTATACACACCAGCACACATACACCATCACACATATTCTAATACTAATGTCATAGATCTTTGTAAGAGGGCGCCCCTTATTGACTTATTTAAAACCCATTGGGCAGCAAGACACTCAGCGTATTCACATTTCTATGGATGTTATAAATTTATGGTCACTGCTTTCGAAGTAATAGGACTTTGATTGCACATTGATACATTCACTGCTAATTTTAGTAATGCTGTGTGGGATTATGAGTCAAGAAGCAAAGCCACTTCTCTTCTGTATGCTCTCACAGAATTTGAGTTCATTATCGTTTTCCTGATTATTTATCAGTTTCTTTCACATGTGGCTGGCATTACAGTGAGGTTACAGAGTACAACACTCCATGTAGTTCAGCAGATTGATGGTGTTTTATCATACTACAAGGTAATAAGAATAATGAATTTCATAAAATATAGGCATCATCAGTGAATGATGATGCCTATAGTCATGTAAGCCCAGGAGCTGCGAAAGGCAGAGAAACAGGCCTAATGTAGTGACAAGTGCAATTGAGGAGTGGTTTAAAATAAATGTGGCTCTCCCCTTTAGTTGACCATATAATGTGTCTTAGATACTCGATTCTCACCATTATCCAAAACTTCATCCTCTTTGCTATGTCTTGTCTCTTCTATTTTGTGTACGAAGAATGATGTAAATTTTTCTGATATTGTGGATGTTTATTTTAGTGATTTGTCATCACCTGAGCTTTTTGACCAAGAACTTGGCCATTGGAAACATAGTTTTGTCTGCATGCCTGCTTCAGAAAGGCCCACTACTTGTGCTACTGCCCTGAAAGGGTGTGATCAACTTTTGTTCCCCAATGTATACACCTTATTGAAGATCGTACCCGTCACTTCCTGTGAATGTGAATGAAATGCTAGTACTGTACGCAGATTACGTAATTTTATGAGATGTAGTATGACCGAAGATGGATTGACATCTCTGGCATTGATGCATATACATTACCAGCATCATATTGATCTAGATCAGTTTGTGGATTTTTTTTCCAGGCTGCACCTAGCGGTTGCACTTGAGCAGTATTGATCCCAGATTACCCACACATAGCTATTCCATAATATATATATACTCTATATTGAGCCATTTTACCTAAAGCTCCTGTACCTGAGCTTCTGCCTTTCATCCTGAACTTCATGACTTTCCAATGTTTTGCACATCATATGAACAGACTACATTATAATTGTTTACATGTTTGTGGCAGACTCCATCAACACTTAATGAACTACTTTGTTGTATATATCCATAGAAATATGTTGTTATTAAGTTATAGTTTATCTTATTAATAAATTAACAAATATTTTTTGGATAAAAAAAAAATAACATAATATCTTATATAATATATAATAAAGTAAGGACCTCAGAGTTATGGACCCCTTGAGAAACTGGGTGTTCCGTAACCAAAACGTATGTTCTTTAGTATGCAATAGAGTTGGGGTCAGAAAACATAATGTATCATACAAAATCCTGATACGAGGCAGCTATAGGCTCTACTGTAAATTTACCAGGTAATTAGGTAAAGATTACAAAACACCAGTTATGTAACCCCCCTTTTCGGAAGTCTGGGTACGGTCAGGTTTATCTATGATAGCATTCAATACTGAATATTGACACATCAGCCAGCTCGTAGTTGAGAACAGCTTAGCTTAGCTATTTGCCTACTTTGTGTCATTGACTCCGTTCACCTCCAATTGATGCCTACTACTGCCTCAGGGTGCCGATTATTCGCTTCCCTGTCGCTGCGTGACCCTATATGACTGAGGATGTCGAGGTTGTCCTGGCTGCAGCCGTCATCACTTCACATGCACCATCCGCAGACCTGCCACCACGAATGTGGCTGCTGCGAAGGTGGAGAAAGTGAAGCGACCAATTATCTCTTCTGCGGGCACAAGTACTATATCAAGCTACCAAGGTGTCCGGGATGGACAGGGTAATCCAGCAACTAGAATGCTGTGATGAGCAGCTACGAAAGGATCTCACCCGAACCGCTGGTGGCACAGTTACTGATAAGACAGAGGAGGAGTCCTTGCAACCATAAAGAACCTCGCTGTCAGGGAGGATAACATGATGGTAGCCAGGGTGAGACCCTACACAACATGCGACAAGACCATGACGAGCCAATATGTGCCTTTGGCGCTCGCCTCCGTGGTCAGGCTGGAGTGTGTAAGTTTGTAACCAAATGCATAAACTGCGAGGAAGACTTGAATTACACTTAAGCAATCCTAAGTGATGTGCTGTGCCGTGGCCTAACCAACCCTGAGATTCAGCTTGACCTACTGGGCGATAAGAACCAAGACATGACCCTAGAACTTGTACGTCAGGGCTGCTGATGAGCTGTGATGGCAGTCTGGATCCAACACCTCCTGAGGATTGTCTGGTACGCAAGGAGTCCAAGCTTAGTGGGAGAGACCATCCGCATTGCCGTTCTTACTGCCAGGTCTGGTGAATGAAAACTGCCAAAGTATGTCCATCCAGCAGGCAAGTCTTGGGCTTCTTGTTTCTTGATGGTTCAGAAAGGCGAAAGTCTTGTGATCGGTCGAAATGTCGAAATAGTGACCCAACAGATATGGAAGGTAATGTTTACAGGCCTCGATGACTGCGAGTCCTTCTTTTTCTGTTGCAGAATAGCGATTTTTCCTGGGGGCCAGCTTCCTGCTGAAGAAGGCCACGGGGTGCTCAGTCAAGTCATCATCCTTCTGTGTCAAATGGCTCTGTAGTGGAGCAGGGTGCCTCATGGCAAGCAAACAATAAAAAGGGCATCATCTCATCCCACTCACGCTTGTCGACAATGGTCTTCCTGACCATCTGTAGGAGAGTCTGGTGGAACCTCTCTACAGAGCCATTTGACTAGGGTCTGTAGGATGCTGTGCAGCTGTGGGAGATGCCGAGGAATCGGAAGGTCTCCTTCATGACAGAGGACAAGAAGTTCCTCGGTCACAGAGAGGATTTTCTTCGGGATCGACAATCTGGTCATGATGGACATTAATGCTGTGGCTGTATCTTTAGCTGTAACTGTTCGAAGAGGAACTGCTTTGGGATATATCGAACCGAGGTCGATGTATGTCAGCACAAATCTGTTATTTTTCTTGGTCATAGGAAGGGGGCCAACAATATCGATGGCCACCTTGTTGAACGCTTCAGAAATCGATGGTGCCGTAATGGTCAATGGAGCTCTGGAGTGGGTCTTCTTAGCTGTCTTCTGGCAGCGATGGCAGGCTTGGCAGAAGTTAGTGATATCTTTACCCATGCCTGGCCTGTAAAACAACTTTGTATTTCGTTCTCTTCGAACCTGAATGTCCTGCCATAGGTGTGGAGTGAGCCAGAGTCATGGCTGTCAGGCGGCGATCCTTTGGTGGCTCAATTTGATTGTAGGGACTACCAGTCTGATTCACAGCCTGGCGGTGCAGGATCTGCTTCTCCCAGATGAAAGGGGAGTCTTCTTCCTTAGCAGTTTCAATGATTTTAGCCAATGTAGGCTCTGTCAGTTGAGCAGTAGCGAGAACCAGTTGCTTAGACTGCTTCTCTTTCTCAAGGTCTTGGTTCTGGAGAGACGGATTAGTTTGAGGGTAATCATATTGTTCACTTACCAATTCCTCTAGCAGCTGGAACTTCTCCTCCTCTGTCTCCAGTTCTACCAACGGGTCTTCCTCCTGCTGCTATCTCGTTACTGCCAGAGTTTCAGCTGGTTTATCCTCAATGACCTAATTGTAGAGTCCAAACTGGCCTAGTAGATGAGATCCCAGAGTATGTCCGTATTTTGGACAAATCGAGGCCAACAAGCCTAGCCACTGATTGGTCCAAGACAGGCATTGGGTTCTGGCTTTTCCAGAAACTCTGTGGATGCCCTGGTACTGATCTATTCTGCTGCCACACAGGTTGGCTGGTTGGGAGTTGCTTTACACACCCTGCTGAGTCACGCTATGCCCCAGTTGAGGGTGAAGCCTTGGCAGTTGCCGATGTTCTAGATAAATCTAAGCACTTAGTCCAGGGGTGTGAGGATCTTATCATCGCAGTTGACCACAAGCTGCTCCTCAAGCTATTTGGAGATAGGTCACTTAATGACATCAGCAACTCTCGGCTCCGAAACCTCAAGGAGAAGACCCTCCACTACAGATTCCGCATGGTCCACATACCAGGAGCGAAAAATAAAGCTTTCAACACCATATCCCGCCACCCTACTGGCAACCACCAGTCCTCCAAGATGTACCTAGAGGAAGACATTGCAGATTCAGAGACATTCAGCAACTGTACCACCTGTATATCCCCCACAACTTTATTGCCGGTATAGGATGTGCTGAGGAGCCACAAGATGCAATCGAGGACATCGCCCGTCCTACTGCCATATCATCTCTAAGCTCATCCATCACCTGGGACCAAGTCCGTGTTGCAACCATCAGCGATGAGGACATGTCACAATTGGTCAAGATCATCGAGGTGGGCATGCCAGAGTTTTGCCATGAGCTACCAGAGCCACTTCACGAGTATCATCAATTCCATGAGCATCTCTACACCGCAGATGGCATTGTGATCTATAAAGACCGTGTCATGATTCCCCCATCTCTCAGACAAGACCACTTATCTGCACTCCATGCTGCCTACCAAGGCATATCCTCAATCACTGCAAGGGCTGAAGCATCCCTGTTTTGTCCTGGCATCAACCCCGCCATCAAAGCCCTCAGACACAGCTGTAATCACTGCAACCGTATGGCCCCCTCACAACCTAGTGCTCCTCCTACCCCAACTGTTTCTCCAATGTACCGTTTCCAATGCATCTGGTCAGACTTCAACTACAAAGGTGTCAACTACCTAGTAATCGTTGACAGATATTTCAACTGGCCGATTGTTGAATGGACCTCATGCGGTGCTACCATGCTAATCAACAGCCTACGAAGGTTATTTGTGACATATGGGATAGCAGATGAAATATCGTCTGATGGTGGTCCTGAATTCACCGCTGCAGACCCGTGAATTCCTGAAGAACTGGGGTGTCCACCACCACCTTTCCTCTGTCGCCTTTGCTCATAGCAACTGTCATGTGGAAGTAGCGGTGAAGACAGTAAGACAGTGGGGTGTTGCGGTATTGTAGTATAGCATGCTGAAAGGTGTCTGTATCGAGCTCACCATTTGGTCCGGTGTTGTTGGTGACGATATATGCTCCCAACCACTGATGCACAACATTCGATTGCCCCTTGATGAATGACACGTGATTGCTACTTGATTTCAGTCATTGCCAAATCTCCAGACAAGATGTAGGAAAGACTTCGGGGAGATAGAGAATAATAGACTAATGTGATATACTATAGTATTAATGACCCCTTACCTGTTATGTCATTCAGCTATCATTTGTGGTCTATGAGTATTTAATCGTAGATACACAAATGGGAGTTGTCTCTATTTATCTAGCCAGGACCAGACAGGCTGCAACCAGAGAAGCAGCACAAACGGAGGCTAAATAGAGGAGGAGTTGGGAGAAGCACTACCTAGGGAGAATGTACCAGATGACCCTAGTTTGGACATCGCTGAGTGTGAAGGACTGGATGAACTCGTAACTGGGGAGAGGATGGGGATGGGGTTTATTGAACTCATTATTGAACTCTTATGTCATGTGTGATTAATAACTGTCTAGTATCAATATTAAGACATTACACCAAATGTTGATTTTTTAAATGAAAAATAAGGAAGTGGTGACTGCAAGCATTGCACTTCTTATTTTACGTACTTATTTGGTAATGTTTCAGTTCTGTATGGCTAAGCATAAGGAATGTAATGATTGTTAGGTTTAGTATACAGCTATTTTCATGATTAACATCAATTCATCTCAATCTTCAAAGGCGTGCTGTTTCTCCATATCTATGAATAGAAGCCACCATTAGATGGATATTTTACATTTGGTAGCAGCGGTCGGATCTGTGATCAGTCACATATATGATACAATCCATTACCATTATACTACCTTGTTTATGTCATCCTACTCAGGACGAACATTTAAACAACCGGCAGGAGTAATGACAGAAGAGCCATAGCATGTCTCAATTGCTGAGGTTCCTGATGGAGGGTAGACAACAACAGCAGCAGGAGGCCACTCGTTGAGTAGATGAGGCAATGCGATGCTAAGAGGCAGAGCTTCGTCATCAAGAAGAAGTGACTACATGACGTGAAGAAGAGGAGCATCTTCATTGAGAAGAAGAGGTTTTACATTGGGAGGAGATTAATCAGCAGATGGATTTGCTGAGAGGCCTGGTAGAAGATATAACAATGCAAGAAGTGGCTGCGGCAGCTTGAACCAACAAAGACCCTGACATAAAACTTACCGAGCTCACCAAGTATGATGTTATCGAAGATTACCTGATGGTATTCGAGCATTTGGCGGTGGCCTACAAGCTTAAGGAGGAATGTTGAGCTTTCAAGCTAGCCTCCTACTTAACAGATAAAGCTCGAGAAGCATACATGTCTTTGGGAGCCAATGACAGCGCCGACTACCCACGAGGAAAGGCAGCAATCCTCCAATGCTATGATGTCAACAAAGATAGAAGAAGGTTCTGTGGCTCTATACGAAAGTCCAATGAGACCAACTGGGAGCTGGCAATCAGACTCGAGGACCTGGCTACAAAATGGATGAAGGAGTGCACAACCAAAGGGGAAGTCAAGGATCTGGTGGTTCGGGAGCAATTA
This sequence comes from Cladorhizidae sp. MBARI D1340-BT2, assembly GCA_028752905.1. Taxonomy (NCBI): domain Eukaryota; kingdom Metazoa; phylum Porifera; class Demospongiae; order Poecilosclerida; family Cladorhizidae; species Cladorhizidae sp. MBARI D1340-BT2. Next base: position 11,337,437 of record JAQNBH010000010.1, read on the forward strand.
ATGAACAATCTACCAGAGGAGGTGAAGATCTCGGTCAGGGAGCTGAAGCCTGAGACAAGCGAGAAAGCTGCAGGTCTGGCTGATAATTATGCTCTGGCTAGGAGGCAAGGGCTAGCTGTGAGATCCAAGGGAGGAAGTAGGAAGTGGGAGGAGAAATCTCCAATACACTGCTTGAGGTGTAAGAAGCCAGGACATATGGCTAAGGATTGCAGAGTGGCAATCCAAATGACCGAAATGGAAAAGAAGAGTTAGAAGCCATCTAGACAATGAGCAAGAGAGGGCCACTACTAATCCAGATGTTCCTCAAATGCATTATTTTATGTGGAACGGAGGACTGATTATGCCAGAAATACAACTGTCAGGAGGAAGGAAGGTATTCAGAAGTGAGATGACCACTGGCCAGGAATAGTTGAAGGAGTCAGGGTGAGGGATATTCTGTTAGATATAGGATCCTCGAGGACTCTAGTTCACAAGAAACTCGTTCCTAAGGAGAAGTATATACCTAGATGGGGAGGTAGTTGCTATACATTGTGCTCATGGTGATACTATGTTGTACTCCCTAGCATGCATAATTGCAGATTTTGATGGACAACCACTGGAGGTAGAGGCGGCAGTGTCCGGGACTCTACCAGTGTCAATGCTTTTGGGAACTGATGTTCTTGAACTCAAGTCTCTACTGTGGAGAGAGGTTGGAGTCTCCATAGACGGGGAGACCCAGCAGCAGATGTCTGATGCATTAGTTGTCACAAGGGCACATGCTAAGGTCTCGCAAGAAGAAGAGGTGCACCGACAGGAGAGGCAACTTCAATCGGAGGTATACTCAAAGGTGACTGGGAAGAAGGAAGGTATACTCCATGAACACTCTGAGGGGTTAGACGAGGCGACTACAGTTGATAGTGGAATGGCACAAAGAAAACAATACCAGACACAAGTGGACACAGATCTTGAAGCTGACAAACAGTGTGTTCCACATCCTTTGGAGGTGTTAACCAAGGAACTACTGTTATTCGCTAAGAGGACACCACCTTGAGGGCAGTCCGCAATGCAGCTCTTGGGGGATGGACTTTGGGGCGATATGGAATATTTCAAATAGAGTGTATTGAAGATCAATGCCAATCAGATGCAGGATGATGGATATGGCAGTGGAACAGTTGGTGCTTCCACGGCAGTGTTGCAATGGGGTACTCAAGTTGGCCCACTGTATACCACTAGGGCATCATCTGGGAATGAATAAGATGGCTGACCAAATTTTACAAAGATTCCATGGCCAACACTCTACCAGAACCTGGTGAGGTACTATCATCACTGTGAGATTTGTCAGAAAATGGCATCCAAGGGAAATCATAAAGCACTGCTGGTTGGTCTACCAATCATCACCAAACCATTCGAATGCATAGCCATGGATGTTGTGGGACCCCTACTAAGAAGCCGGTCTGGGAAGCAGTAGGTACTAGTATTATGTGATTGTGGTACTTGTCTGGACAAGCAGCCCTAGCTCCTCCTCCAGTCAATCCTGCAGGAACATAATTAAACCGCACACTTATCAACACTTGCATTCATCAAGTGAACCACATTAGTCACATGTCCCTGCCTCATAATCTTGTTGTTTCCTGTATGTGAATGTTGCATTGCTAACACTCAAGTTGTATCAATCCTATTGGTCCACTAGGACACACCCTTGTATGTTTTCCCGCTCTTTTCTCATTCTATAACATCCATCCTCATGACTTTCTCAAGTCAGTCTGCAAACTTCCTCTATCGCTTCTACAACCAGTTCATGATTCGCCTTCAATCAACAGCTCTACAATTGTCAGCAGCTGAACTGCTCATTGTAACTTGTTATTGTCGGATTGCTCCCTGTCATCCTATCTTCCCCTCTGTATTTTCTCTGTTCCCTACCGCTGTGTGCAGGCTCCAGACATTGGGCTGAATCTCTCTCTCTTTACATTTGTCTATGAATTATTAATTGTTTAATCTACTAGTCTGAACTGATGCAAAGGTGCAGCCTTACAACCTGCAACCTTCACTAGGAAACTTAAGCAGTTAAACCAACAATTAACATGGTCCTTCGAGCCGGATGGTAACGAACAGCAGAAGACTCGAATCATCCGAATCCTAAAGTGAAGACTTCAACCGAAGACTAATCGTACAGTCGAACAAGTCGACCGTCATACAACAACCAACAACAGGTATTCAGGTACACTCCTTTTTACTTGACTCATTCTCTCTACCCAGAACAATCATGAGTTTCGAGGCATCTCGAAAAAGCAGGTCCTCTCACATTGGTGTCGTAACCAGAGAGCATAACAAGTGCCAGATTCTTGAGCGGGAGGATCCAGCCACCTATGATCTGGACAATCTCGAATCAAGACTGGAACGTTTCACCTTGAAGGCAGACGAGTTCAGTGCCATTCACCAGGCAGTCTGTGACCATGAGGAGCAGATCAACCAACACGAGGAACAGGAGGTGGCCGACCGCTACGACGAGAACCTTGAAGCCACTCTCTCTCTACTGAGGCGTCTGATTGCCATGCAGAAGGTCCATCAGAAGATCAGCGAGCTTTCTCCCTACATGAGGGAACTGGAGGCAACCATGGGGATCAACCCCATGCTGGACCACTCCACATCGGTCAGCCACCTCACTCAATCTGTCAGAGACCTGACAGCCATCCTCAGGAGATCTACCATCCACCAGAGCATCCAATGCGATGTGAGGTCCATGATATACAAGCCCATTTAATCACTTTGTCAATGGTTGAAAGGGCTCCAACTCCTCGCAAGGAGTCAGCGACAGACGCCACACCCAACAAGAAGACTGTACATCTGCCCAAGATCGCCCTTCCATGCTTCCATGGAAACTTGATGGAATGGGCGTCCTTTTGGACTCAGTTTGATGCAGCAGTCGGATCTAATTACTCTCTCTCCAATCTTAGCAAGCTCTCGTACCTTAGAGAGTCTGTGAAAGATCCTGCCACCCACAAGCTACTATTCAGCGGGGCAGAGACAGACAGCCTCTATGAGGAGGTGGTTGCCGTGCTCCAGGAGAGATTCAACAAAAAGAGAGAAGTCCACGCAACCTACTGCCAGGCCATCTTCGACTCTGGTCCCGTGAAGCACACTCAAGCAGACCTCACTAGATTCGCAGATACCCTCACCGCCTCGGTGTCTGGTCTTAAACACACTGGACAATATACAATTGATTCTATATTAACTTCTGTTCTTGCTCCCTACCTTCCCAAACCCCTGCAGGAAGAATGGGTAGTAAAGACTGAAGCTTACACTCAAGTCCCTCCGTTTGATGAACTCATCAAGTTTATTAGGTTCCGAGCATCCGTCCGAGGCAGCGGAACTACGACCAAGCCTCAGGAGGAAAAGCATGAACAGCAACAAAGACAGAAGAAGTACAAGTCTTCTTTCAATACCTCTCAACCTCGACCAGCCAATGGTCCAGCTCAAACCTACAGGTACGATTGTGTCCTTTGTACTGGGGAGAAGCATCCTCTATTCCAATGCCCTGCATTTGGGAAACTTAGTCTTAGTCAGAAAGGAGATCACATAAGGACTCACAGACTATGTTACAATTGCCTAGCTCCAGGGCACAGAACCAATGATTGCAAGAGTGGAGCGAGGTGTAGAGCATGTGGGGGCAAGCACCATAGCCTTATCCACAGGGAGCATAGTAGTTCCCCAGCAGCCTCAGCGGCAGCACACCCAACTAGCGTTGAAGTTCCACCAGACTGTAGTGCAGTGGTCAACCAGACGTTGGTAGAGCATGCATCTGAAGCTCCCATCCTCCCAGTCGCCTTAACCATGACCAGCCAAGTTTTGGTGAAGGGCCCAGGGGGGAGGCAAATCACCAGAGCCTTACTAGACACTGGGGCAACCATGTCGATGGTGTCCCACCGAGTGGCCAGAACCCTACAACTGCCCCAGCAAGGACCTCGAGTAACGATTACTGGTGTGCAGGGCAGAACCAGCCCAGAATCATATCCTATAGTGAAGCTTTCGTTGTGCCCGGTGGATGCCAGCAGCCCCACCGTCAGTCTGACAGCCACCTCTGTTCCTAGAGTGGCAGTAGACCTACCCCTGCAAGGAGTCATGGGAGTCAAGGAGTTGGCCCACATCCAGCCCTTAAAGCTAGCTGACCCTACCTTTAATTCGCCAGGGCGCATTGACGTACTGATTGGCACAGAGGTCATGCAGCAGGTGTTGATGTCAGGTGTCAGAACCACAACACACAGTGAACCCCAGGCCAGAGAGACCATATTTGGTTGGACCATATTGGGGTCATTTACTCCCTCCTCAATAACCTCAGCGGTGGCAGTGCAACAAGCTACAGTCACAGACACTACTGAAGCCCTCCTCTCCCAGTTCTGGGAGATGGAAGAGAATTTAGCCCCTGCTAATCCACTTACACAGGAGGAGCAGGATGTGCAGACTCACTTCCTAAAGAGCCACCAGTACGTAGAGTCACCAGCCCACTACCAAGTGCCCCTTCCTAGAGTTCCCAACAGTTTGCCTCTGGGAACCAGCAGGTCCCAAGCGGTGAATCGTTTTTTGTCCAACGAAAGGTCAGTATTGAAAAAGGGAATGTGGGAGGAATTCCAAGCTGTAATGAAAGAGTACATGGATCTAGGACATGCAGAGCCGGTGCCTGAGCATGAGTTGACCCCAGCCACAGAGCAATACTATCTACCCATGCATAGTGTCGTTAAGACCAGCAGCACAAGTACCAAGTTGAGGGTGGTATTCGATGCCAGTGCCCCCACCTCAACCAATCTCTCTCTCAACGATGTCCTTATGACAGGACCCACTCTCAATCCCACACTAGATACAATCCTGATGAGATTCAGGATGCATCTGTTTGCTCTATCAGCAGATGTGAGCAAGATGTATAGGGCAGTGTGGTTGGACCCTCAAGACAGGAATCTTCATCGATTCCTGTGGCGAGACCAACCCACCGGGTCCCTCAAGGATTACAGGATGACCGGGGTCACATTTGGTGTATCCTCTTCTCCTTACTTGGCCATCCAAGTGTTGCACCAAACAGCCATTGACTTTGGTCGGGCCTTCCCAAACGCCAGTCCCCTAGTGTCCACGGCTTTCTATGTGGATGACCTTCTGACAGATACGCCTGAGCAGGCAAGTTCTCTACAGCAAGAGATAAGAGCATTACTTTTGAAGGGGGGGTTTGATTTAAGGAAATAGCAGAGCAACTCTGAGGTTGTTCTACAAACCATTGAGCCTTCTCTTAGGGAGAAGGCCACAATTCAGGATCTTACAGGGGTCCAGTCTCAACCTAAAGCTTTGGGAGTAGAATGGGACTCTACCAATGATACCATGTCTACATCTTTATCACTCTCCTCCCAATATACATCAACAAAATGTGGTATAATATCAGATGTGGCCAAGACCTTTGATGTCTTAGGATGGCTGGCACCAACCATGGTGCAGATGAAAATACTCTATCAGAAGCTCTGGGAGCTGAAGTTGGCCTGGGATGACCCAATCCCACTCGAGCATCAGGCCCAACACAAGGAGTGGAGAGAACAACTCCCTCTCCTAATCGGGAAAAGACACCCCAGATGTTATTTTGTGCCCGGGCAGAGAAGGGAAGTGCAGCTACATGGTTTTTGTGATGCCTCCAAGGAGGCATTCGCAGCTGTCATCTATTTACGAACAACCTATGATCACCACCCTCCTACATGTATTCTGATCAATGCCAAAACTAAGGTGGCCCCTTTGAAGAGGAGGTCTATACCTCAGCTAGAGTTGTGTGGGGCTAGGCTGTTGGCCCAACTGATGGGCAAGGTGAAGAAGGCCCTAGATTTGAAGCAGGTGAGTGTCCATGCCTGGAGTGACAGCGAGATTGTTTTATGGTGGCTAGATGGCAAAGTGAGAAAACTCAAGACGTTCGAGGCAAACAGAGTATCAGCCATTTTGGAGAGCCTTCCCCCTCACACTTGGGACCATGTACCAGGCAAGGACAATCCTGCCGATTGTGCATCCAGGGGTATTTCACCCAGAGAGTTGAAAGATCATCTACTCTGGTGGAATGGTCCTCCCTGGCTAGCCCACGAACCCCTGAGCAAGCCATTTCAACCCTTTGTGTTGCAGCACAAACTCGATGAAGACCAGGTAGCATGTAACATAGCATCTCCTAGCCCCTCTCTCCTACCATACCAAGGCCGAACCAACAATTATCATGCCTTTGTGGGAGTTGTGGCTTGGGTATTGAGGTTTGTAGGCAACATCAAGAAGTCCCTTCATCATCAAGCAAGGCAACCTGGATCCTACCTCACTGTGGCAGAGATTGGCCAAGCAGAGCAACTCCTCTTCAAACAGTCGCAGGAACTCAGCTTCCCAGAGGAACTCTCTCGACTAAGGAAGGGGAAGGCAGTCAAACTCACAAGCCCTCTCAAGGCATTATCTCCATTTACAGATAAGCATGGAGTCATCAGAGTGGGTGGTAGGTTGAATCACTCTCACCTCTCTCAGTCCCAGCGTCACCCCATCATTCTGTCAGGAAGGTGCACACTCACCCATATGATGTTTACCCACAAGCATATCTCCCTTGGCCATGCAGGCCCTAGTCTCATACTCTCGGCCACAGGTGGCAGGATCCATGTGCTGGGAGCTCGCAAGCTATCCCGCACCATCTGCAGGAGCTGCATCGTTTGCAGGAAGGCCAATGCCCAGACTGAAGGGCAAATGATGGGACAGCTCCCCAGCCAGCGGGTCACACCGAGTCCCCCGTTCAGTGTAGTTGGAGTGGACTATGCTGGGCCCTTCTTACTCAAGAAGGGCCACACCCGTAAGCCAGTCATCATCAAGGCTTACCTTGCCATATTTGTTTGTTTCAGCACCAAGGCTGCCCATCTAGAGGTAGTTTCAGATGCCACCACTGAAGCATTCGTAGCTTGTCTCAAAAGGTTCGTCTCCAAACGGGGACTCCCCACCAACCTCTATTCTGACAATGGAGGAAATTTCCAAGGCGCCCACAACGATTTGCAAGACCTTTACACCCTCTTGCAAGCCAGCACCACATCCATCAACAACTACCTGCTCCCCAAACGCATTCAATGGCACTTCTCCCCTGACAGAGCTCCCCACTTTGGTGGCCTTTGGGAGGCTGTGGTCAAGTCAACCAAACGTCACCTCAAGCGCATCATTGGCACCCAACGACTCGATTTCGAGGAACTAACCACCATAGCTGCTCAAATTGAATCCTGTTTGAATAGCAGGCCCCTCACAACCATCACCAGCCATGAACCAGACGGCATCACGACACTAACTCCAGGACACTTCCTGATAGGACGCGAGCTCTGTGCGTACCTGGAGTTCTCACTGGACAAGGACCCATCACTGTGCAGGCGATGGACACTCTGTCAATCCATCACCCAGCATTTTTGGAGGAGATGGTCCTTGGAGTATTTGCAACAATTGCAAAAGATGCAGAAGTGGCGCAAGCCATCCTCCAACATCCAAGAAGGGGACATTGTGGTCATATGCGATGGCCAAACGTTCACCAACCACTGGCCCATGGCCAGAGTGTTGAAAGCATTCCCTGGCGATGATGGACTTGTCAGGGTGGTCACACTGAAGACCAGCCAGGGAACTCTAAAGCGACCAGTGACAAAGGTTGCCCTTCTCTTCCATCCCGACCGGACTTCGCCAGAACCAGAACAGACGCCTCGGCCGTCACACTCGCCCCCCCCCCAGTATGTCTGGACAAGCAGCCATAGCTCCTCCTCCAGTCAATCCTGCAGGAACATAATTAAACCGCACACTTATCAACACTTGCATTCATCAAGTGAACCACATTAGTCACATGTCCCTGCCTCATAATCTTGTTGTTTCCTGTATGTGAATGTTGCATTGCTAACACTCAAGTTGTATCAATCCTATTGGTCCACTAGGACACACCCTTGTATGTTTTCCCGCTCTTTTCTCATTCTATAACATCCATCCTCATGACTTTCTCAAGTCAGTCTGCAAACTTCCTCTATCGCTTCTACAACCCGTTCATGATTCGCCTTCAATCAACAGCTCTACAATTGTCAGCAGCTGAACTGCTCATTGTAACTTGTTATTGTCAGATTGCTCCCTGTCATCCTATCTTCCCCTCTGTATTTTCTCTGTTCCCTACCATTGTGTGCAGGCTCCAGACATTGGTCTGAATCTCTCTCTCTTTACATTTGTCTATGAATTATTAATTGTTTAATCTACTAGTCTGAACTGATGCAAAGGTGCAGCCTTACAACCTGCAACCTTCACTAGGAAACTTAAGCAGTTAAACCAACAATTAACAGTACTAGGTATCCAGAGGCAATACCATTGAAATCAATCGATACTGACCATGTGGCGGAGGAGAAAATCACTCTGTTTTCTTAAGTTGGAATACCAAAAGAAATCCTAATGGATCAGGGTACTAATTTTACCTCTCAACTCCTAACTGAGATTTATCATCTGCTCCATGTATATCCGATTCGAACAACTCCATATCATCCACAGACAGATGGGCTGGTCCAAAGTTTAATAAAACCTTGAAGTCGATGCTGAGGAAGACAGCTACCGTCCGATGAAGGGAAAGATTGGGACAAACTTATTCCCTACTTGCTATTTGCTTATTGATAGGTACTGCAAGCTTCCACAGGATTTTCTCCCTTTGAACTATTATATGGCAGACCAGTTTGGGAACCACTGGATGTCCTGAAGGAATCATGGGAGGCCAAGGAGCAAACCAAGGAGAGTTGTTTCGCATGTTATCAGCATGAGTGAATAGATGGAGAAAATGATGGAGGTCATAACAGGAAATCTGCAGAAGGCCAAACCCAACAGAAGATGTGTTACAATCAGAAAGCGAGGCTGTAGGAATTCAGGGTTGGTCACCAAGTGTTGGTATTACTACCAACGGACCTATCAAAGCTGACTGCTCATGTGGGAAAGTCAATTATCAGATCGAGATGCCTAATCGCAGGAGGAAGCATCAGATCATCCATGTCAACATGTTACAAAAGTTTCATGTCCCGGAAACTGCTGACCTCATTGAAGCGATTGGTGAGGAGGTAGGAGCAGATGGAATCACTTTGTGGACAAAAAGTTATGATAAAGAATAGACACCCCAGATAGGGAAACCAGTTAGCTCCAGAGCAAAGGGCTGACCTTATGAATATCTTGGGTTCATTCTCGGGATTCATGAGCAGTGTTCCAGGAAAGACTGTTATGATCCATCACAATATCGAAACAGGAAATGCAAGAGCCATACAGCTACATCCTTATCGACTACCACAGGCTTACTGAGATGCAGTCAAGCAAGAGCTAAATGAGATGCTAGAGAGTGGAATTATTGTGCCATCATCCAGTGAGTGGAATGCACAAATTGTCGTAATTAAGAAGAAGGATAGGTATCCTTCGATTATGTGTTGACTACAGGTGGTTGAACAAAGTGTCCAACTCAGATGTTTACCCAATGCCTTGGAGTGATGAGCTGATTGACAAATTGGGGAATGCTAAGTTCATATCCACATTGGATCTCGCAAAACGTTATTTGGCAAGTTTCTGTGTCCAAGGAGCTTGACCCAAGACTACTTTTGCAAGTCCGTTCGGTGGATTCCAATTTAAAGTCATGCCATTCTGTCTCCAAGGAGCTCCTGCAACCTCCAACGACTAATGGACAAGGTTATTTAATGGCCTGGAATTTGCAGCAGCATACCTGGATGGTTTGATAGTTTTTAGTGACACTTGGGAGTAGCATCTTCTTCTTCTCCAGGCAGTTTTTGAAAGGCTAACTAAAGCAGGTCTGACTGCAAAGATGAAGAAGTACAGCTTTGGAATGAACCAGTGTGTTTACCTGTGTTGGAAAAAGCACAGTTCAGCCTGAAGTATCAAAAATTGAAGCAGTCAAGTTGTTTCCAGTACCAGAAACGAAGAAGGAAGTTAGAGTTTTTCTTGGATTAACACGCTACTACCGGCGTTTTATTCCAGATTATGACTCTATGACTGCCCTATCAGTGACCTTACAGAGAAGTCAACAACAACTAAAATCCAATGGACTAGTGCATGTGAGAAGGCTTTTGAATGTTTGAAGCACAAATTATGCAGCTCACCAGTCTTGAGTAACCCAGATTTTAAGAAACCGTTCATTTTACAGACTGACACATCTGATAGAGTGATTGGAGCTGTACTCAGTCAGAAAGATGAAGAATGTCAGGACTTTCCAGTAGCCTATTTCCACAAAAATTTCTTACCGAGAGAGCAAAGATATTCTATGATGGAGAAGGAATGCCTAGCAATCAAGATTGGAGTTCATGTGTTTGAAGTTTATTTACTTGGGAGACCATTCGTGATTGAGACAGATCATAAAGCCTTGGTGTGGTTAGATCGTCACAAAGAAAATAAATATCGACTCACCCGATGGAGTTTATCACTTCAACGCTACGATTTCAAAGTATTACACCAGTCGGCAAAAGCAAATGCAAATGCTGACGCCCTCTCATGGGCTAAGGTAAACTAGTTTACCGCAGGGGAAGGGGGAGGAGTGTGAAGGATTGAACTCGTAACTGGGAGAGGATGGTGCTTGGGGTTTATTGAACTCATCATTGAACTGTTATGTCTGTACTGTCTAGTATAAATATTAAGATATTACACCATGTGTTGATTTTGTCTATGGTAAATAAGGAAGTGGTGACTGCATTGTATATACTTCTTATTTTATGTACTTATTTGGTGATGTTTCATTTCTGTATAAGGAATGTAATTATTGTTAGGTTTAGTATATAAGAGTTTAGTTTTGTAAAGTATATTTATCATGATTTACACCTATTTTCATACTCAACATCAATTCTTCTCAATCTTCAAAGGCGCGCTGCTTCTTCATATCTACGAATAGAAGCTACCATTAGACGGATCCTTTACACTGAGACAGAGAGCAGCGAGGAAGAATCAAATCCTCCACCAAGGGACAGAGACAGCAGTTATACTAGAAGGAAAGCCTGATCGCTCTACAACAGTCGACAGCTCGGACACATAGAGGCAGGGCAAGATCCTACAGCATAGACAGAGGCAGGGAGAGATCTCGAAGCCGAGGCAGAAATAGAGACAGGCAATCACAGAGCTGAGGGAGAGAGAGAAAATCTCATAGCCACGAGAGGCACAAGGATAAGGGTGGGGTTGTGAGGTCCCAGAGCAGCGATGTTTCAGATGTTGAAATGAATGAGAGCAGCAGGCTCCCCAGGCATCAGAACACAGATGGTCTGTCTCATCAGTCCTGGGTACAAGCCCAATCTAAAGAAGAACAAGGGAGGGATAATCACGGGGAAACCTCTAGGATCCCCTGTGACTAACTGAGAAACTCTTGAGTAAAATATCACCTTGTTTAATTAGCACTTGCATTGTGGCAACCACATACTGAATATGTTTATGTAGTTGAAACCCACTGGAAGGCCAAACTGCTGCTATGTTTATAAGGAGCAGTAGTAAGCCTGAAAGACAGCAGTTCATTAAAGTTATTTCAACCAGAGAACAGTAGACATACTTAGTACAGGGTGGCCTGACCATGTTGGGATGGGAGGAAGGGTATTGTCTTGGTGGCAGCACAGACACAGATATAACCGATTGGTCTCTGGCCCTCCAACAATTCATGTTCAAGGTCATACACAGGCCTGGTGCCAGGCATCAGAACGCAGATGGTCTGTCTCATCAGTCTCCTGGGTACAAGCCCAATCTAAAGAAGAACAAGGGAGGGATATCACGGGGCAACCACTAGGATCCCCTGTGACTAACTGAGAAACTCTTGAGTAAAATATCTCCTTGTTTAATTAGCACTTGTATTGTGGCAACCACATACTGAATATGTTTATGTAGTTGAAACCCACTGGAAGGCCAAACTGCTGCTCTGTTTATAAGGAGCAGTAGTAAGCTTGAAAGACAGCAGTTCATTAAAGTTATTTCAACCAGAGAACAGTAGACATATACTTAGTACAGGTGACCATGTTGGGATGGGAGGAAGGGTATTGTCTTGGTGGCAGCACAGACACAGATATAACCGACGTGACAGCTGGCACCGGCTAAGCCATCACAGGTGCATATTGAGCATAAAAATCTTGTGCAAGCTATATAAACAAGCGAGCTGGAATATTACTTTAAAGGATAAACTACTTTCTCTGGGCATCTTTCTAGTCAATGCCATCTTCATCTCTCATACCACCATATGTTGTCTGGAATCATACCACCCATAGTTACAACAAAAAAATTGTTTTCTTATTCTTTAATCTTTTTTTTCTCCTTTCCTTTTTTCCCTTTTTTCCTTCCTTTTTCTTCTTCTTCTTTACAACAAAAATATTATTATTATTATTATATTATTAACACTATTGTTGTTATTGTTGTTGTTGCTGCTGTTGCTGCTGTTGTTATTTTTTTAAAGATAATGCCTGAGGTAATGCCTGTAAAAAAATACTTAACATTTTCCTCTTATTCATATAGTTTATAGAACCCCCTCCCCTCAAGTTCAAATGTTCAAGTGATGACTAGGGAAATGGCTCTTCCCCAACCCTGATGGCAAAGATACCATTAGTGAGGCTGCATTCCCATGCTGCACAGCCACAGAAATCCATTGAAGAAGATGTTGATGGGAGTTCTCTTCATAAGTCACTGACCTCAGGCGGCGTCCCAACTCCCTGAAGAATGCCTTTGCTTGAGGCCCGAAGGATCCACAAGTCTCTACCGCCACAGGTACAAACTTGTATGCCGAGTCCAGGTGGGCATACTTCTCACCCTTCAAAATCTCTGCCTGGGCTGCCACTGCACCAGCCACAGTGACTGAAGCCAAAAGGTTGGATGGGGCAAAGGTGTCACTGCAGGTTGCATCCCATACCAAGCGTCTACCACTTGACCATGGAATGATGGACATGCCATCAGGTCTCTTTCCATCGGACCAAAGCAGACCTGAGGGCTCCAGCCGGGAAGGGAAATTTGCACCAGTTAATGACCGATGGATGATGTCATTTAAAGCACCATGGCGAGAAAGCCTTCCCTGACTGTGCCTGTAGCTCAACTCATGCGTGCCAAACTGGTTGACATCCGATTCACAGTAACTACAAGAGTGTGGCTGGCACAGGCGTGCTCCAAGATGTAGCCCAACTGCTATTCAAACTACTAGTACATCATCGCTCATTTGGAGACCTAGTGAGGAGATTGGCAGGGCATTAAGCCAGGCACCCAACTCACATGCAGACACTGCGAGGAGACGAGCTCTGGTTTTGGGGTCACTAGCATTCTGCAAAAGTGACTCTGCCCTTTCCAAAATACGAGGGATGTCCCATGACTTCTGCTGATGGGAAGCAGGCGGTGCTGGAGGAGGCAAGACAAAGTCATCACCCCAGAGTGGAAGGGCAACCTCAATGTCAGGGTACTGGACAGCACTAAACCGAGCGGGGAGGATATGGTGAATGAGATTGGATGATCCATCAGCAGAAGCGAAAAAGGCAGAGGGAGCAAGATGAACCGCACTCCTAATTCCAATTCCCCCATGGTTCACTGGAAGGGTGGCCTGTAGCCAAGAAGGGTCATTGTTCTGAAAATCTATATTAGTGATATTGCTGAGGATCGACTTGAGAAGGTGGTCATAGGCTAGGAGATCACTGGAAGAGAAACAGGGAGCAGAGCAGAGAATGTGCATCATCTTAGGTGAGTGATGCAACAATGTGATAGCATCATGTGATTGCAAATGACAAAGTCTATCACCCATCAACTGCAGCAGCTCTGTCTTCTCACTTACATATGCATCCACTGATTGTAACCCTCCAATAGGAGAGCCCAAGAGATTGGCATTCTCTGGGTTAATGATGCTAACTCCAGGAAGAGCAATGAGGACGATCCCTCGAGAGGTAGGATCCTTACAGATCAATATTATTATTATTGTTTTTGTTGTTGTTGTTGTTGTTGTTGCTGCTGCTGCTGCTGCTGCTGTTGCTGTTGATTTTTTAATTTTTTATTACTACTATTAAAACTACTATTATTACTACTATTATTACTACTATTATTATTACTATTATTACTACTATTATTACTACTATTATTACTACTATTATTACTACTATTATTATTACTATTATTACTACTATTATTACTACTATTATTACTACTATTATTACTACTATTATTACTACTATTATTACTACTATTATTACTACTATTATTACTACTATTATTACTACTATTATTACTACAATTATTACTACTATTATTACTACTATTATTACTACTATTATTATTACTACTATTATTATTACTACTATTATTACTATTATTATTACTATTATTACATCTAGCCTACCTAGTATATTGTCATTTGTTGTGTGTGTGTGAAATTTGATTCTTTATAACTAGCATGTGTTACTTTGGTGTTAGTGAAATTAATATATTCTATAATTGATCTTTCTCTTAGAAGTACAAAAATATTATTACTATTATTATTATTACTATTACTATTGTCGTGGATCCTGATCAAACCTAAAAATGCCGACATCAAAACAAAGCAAAAAATAAACCTAGACCGAAGATTGTCATTTTTTTGTGTGCGTAATTTGATTATTTATAACTAGGATGTGTTAATGAATTATGTATATTCTATAATTTTTTCTTTTCTTAGAAGAACAAATATATCATTATTGTTGTTGTTGTTGTTGTTGTTATTACTATTATTAGGTTGTTGTTGTTGTTATTATTATTGTTAATATTACTATCGTCGTATCCCTCAACTGAAGAAAAAGCCCTAACACAAGGCCGCAACAAGGACATAACTCACACCCGAACAAAACAAGCCAAGTTCGAAGGACTCCAAGAACTTCTAAAAAGCACCAACAAGCCAAGCTCGAGGGACACCAAGAACCTCCACAAAGCACAGAACACATGTTATATGACAGACCAACAAAGCACAGAAAACTTATCATGAGAGATTCACCCCCAAATGAAGAGAGGGCTAGTTTTCTCTTTTTTCCCCTGAGCTCTGAGTTTTTACCCCACAAAAAAAGTTTTTTCTCAGTTTCTCAGTTTTTTTCTTCTCTGCTGGTCCAACCAAAACCTGTGCCACCCACTCACTATCATCACTCACACCATCCACTCACTATATCATCACTCACACCACCCACTCACTGTATCGTCACACTAGCACCATCAACCATGAACCAATCGTAAGTGCGAACACATGCTCACCAACCTTTATATTTATTCACCCACATGCACAGAGTCTCTCGTTCTTAAGTACTGACGAAGATACCCCACAAGTATCGAAAGCTTTGTTGAACAAGAATTTATCTATCATATCAAAACTCAACCAGAAATATTTGAGGGTAGCTACTGATAAGTCTACGATGTACAACCACAACCCAGCACTCAATAGCCTCTCCCTGAGGAGCCACAGGATCTCGAGAGGAGAGGGGCTCCAACCCAGAACTGGTGAGAGGTAGGACTCTCCCTCACGAGCGGCCCCTCCCATTGCTCCACATCCATAACACCATCACTATCGCTCGCCAGAAGGTAGAACAGGATAGTCTTCTGCGTGGCCTCGAGCAACCCTCCAAACAATGAGTTGCCACACGCACTCAGTAATAATAATTACAGTGCAGGCAGCTTCTCCCTCCCAGAAGGGTACTCAACTCCTAAACATTATCCTAATGCTATGGACAGCTTCCTCAAACAGAGACCGACTTTCAGCTCGAATCCATACACATTCCCATGCTGGAAGATTGGTCCACAGACCAAATCCCACACCATGGTCCTGCCAGCGGAATGTCCCTCTGACTACAGACCAAAGCCCCCAGCCCAACCCCAATGAGCTGGTATCCATCAACCCCAATGATCTGACTTTTAACCCCAGTGATCTGACTTTGGACCCAAGTCCCCAGCCAAATCAGCTGGAATACATCAACTAGTCCCCGGAACAAATCCGAGACCATGGCCCTGCTGGGAGAATAACAAAGCTATCCTTTTACCTATTATATTAATTGGTAATGGTTTGGTTTACATGAGTGCACTTGCTTCCTTTCCCACCTTTTGCTACCATTTAAAAATGTTTCTGTACGTTATATGAGTAGGAAGTATGAGCAAGTCATCTGCCTTAAAACTGGCTCACGCATAATGGAATTGGTAGTCGAGTGAAAAAACTTGTGGTTACCATATTATAACTCCATAGATTCTGCACACTTTGGTGTGGACTTGATATATGATAGGACTCTCTGTGTGCTCTCTTTTGATAATAAACCATTTCCCATAGGTCTACCTATACCCAAGTTACTGGAGTTAAAGTGGAGGTGCCTCAAAACCTGAGTACCTGGTTTGATAACAAGTCTGAGTCCAGTTTGTCAAGTGCTAGACAGCTAAAATTAGCACCACTGGCTAGAGAAAGAAGCCCTACAGCATACAACGAGTTGTTTCATTAGGCACTAAAACTTAAGTACGTGGTCAAGCGCCTTGGTTGATAATCAATTTCCTTACAATTTTATTTTCCAACTGAGGTTAATTCTCTACACAGGTATATTGGATCTGCTATGCTAGCTGAGGCTAATAATACTTCACCAGGTGATACTGTGTTAACTATCATTACCAAACACTTTAATAAAACGATTAAGGGAATGCGTTTGAAATTGTAATTAATGGATCAGATTAGCAAGACACATGTTGTGTGTAGTGTGTGTGTGTGTGTGTGTGCATGTGCATGCGCTGCATGTGTTTCTGTGTGTGGAAGGCAGATTATTAGTGTTTACAAGTTAGTTTTTCACAGAAGGAATGTAATTAATGGGGTCTGATGTAAACTTTTCTCCCACTAATCTGACTCTATTGCCCCTTAATTCAGCCCCACTTACTTCCTAAATATTCATTTAGTACCAAGAAATGTTGGCGTATTAAGTTGGGGTACAGATGGTTTCTAAACTGTGACAGGCCAGCCATGTAATGTGTTACTAAATACTAAGAACATCATACACATACGTGTGTGTGTGTGTGAGTGTATGTATATACAGCAGTGATATTAGTGGTTTTATAATTTCTCTCAACGGTTTCCCACAGTGCAATGATTTTTAAAGTTTTGATTTTAAGCAAGTAAGGTTAGGATGCGACAAAAAAAAATGCCAAGATTGTCTTTGATGCTGAAAAAATGATGACCCTATTTCACGAAACTAAACGTAGCTGCATTCCTTATACAGCTGTAATTTCCTCATGGTTATAAAACACTAAGCTCCATATATTGAACGTCCCGAGTTTGAGTAACCCATTACTTCTGACCTAACCCTATTTAGAAACCACCCCCCCCCCCCAATTTCATATACATTATTTGCCGGAGTACAGGTGACAGTGGCAGCTCCAAATGCCCCTCCCCAAATCAGGGGTGCAACTTACACATTGAATGTGTCCACTCCTACTGGAATAAAAGTGGCAGTGGCTAAACTGAATGACTGGTTTATTATGTGTTACAAGTGCAGCATGTGACCTAGTACTGTAGCTTGATGCAATGCTCTTAGTTTTATGTTCTCTGTGTGTGAACTGTCTGGAACTAAGTGCATTAGTCACACTGCATATTATAAATTCAACCACCATGTATACTACTACCTCATGGTCCACCCAGAAATGACCCTGAGCCACCCTAGGCCATCCAGTGGGTGTCACACCCCATCATCATGGACGTCTGCATAAATCACTATGCAAACCAGTTGTAAGCCACACTGCTAGTGGTCCACCCAGAGACCACCTCAGGACCACCCATATAGCACCCAGTGGAGGCCAACTCTTTGATGCCCATAGGAGCTCCAGTATATGTCCATCTGAAAACAGGCACATG
Organism: Cladorhizidae sp. MBARI D1340-BT2; assembly: GCA_028752905.1. NCBI lineage: Eukaryota > Metazoa > Porifera > Demospongiae > Poecilosclerida > Cladorhizidae > Cladorhizidae sp. MBARI D1340-BT2. Next base: position 11,355,270 of record JAQNBH010000010.1, read on the forward strand.
AGCTGCATATCCCTCTCCCACATAGACTGCCCACATGCTCTCTTTCTCCAGTCAGACCTACCACCAAGTGGGTCCCTCGTCTTAGTCGTGCCTGCCCTACTCATGGCACAGCCTCACGTTGACAATGTCAATTTGATTATTGAGAAGGTGATTTTAATATATACATATATATATATATATATAGTAACAATAGAAAAGTACTGGGATAGCTAGTCCTACTACAGTTTCATACTAATGCAATCATCAGACAGAATGAGCAACACAGTACTTTTATATTATTACTATTCAATAGCTCTGCTTTAACACAGCATTGAGCACTATTTGTAGCCTTCACCAGCAAACTACCTTCTAAGTATATATATATATATAAAATGTGCGTCATACATAAGTGCGTACATTGTTTTATTGAAGTCTGTGGTGTTATCTACTTAAAGGACAGAATATGGATCCCTTGTATTTAGAGCATATGAACATGTGGCGACGCCCTCAAATCTTCCTTTATTAGAACGCTAGTGCTAAGTGCACCTATAGGATTGGCAAGACTAGTTTCTTCTTGAAATATTATATAGAGACATGACTAGTGACAACAAAAACATGCACCATTCATGTGATGATGAGAAGGAAATTTTCACATGCATGTTGGGAAGGAAGCTATATGAATATGGGTATTGATTACAGGATGACGCACGTACTCATGAAAAACATGACTCTACAGTATGTATATGTGTTTGTGTGTAGAGATATAGCTAGTTGTGTGTGTGCTTATGTCTGTGTGTGTGTGTGTCCATCTCTCACCCTCTCTCTCTTGGAATCAAAATATTGAAATATAACCCTGTGCCAAGCTTGACAACACTTGGTTCTCTCTGTGCGGACATATATACCTCTTCTGTAGAGTTTACAAAACTCTCAATGCACTAAGTTTGATCCAATGAATAGAGGCCAGTCTTGAAACAGATTTTGTAGGACCATCTCTACCAGGAAGATCATGTGGAATGTTCAGATGCTGGAGATGATAAAAGTGAATGATAGTTTCCTTCGGTCCCCTGAGGAGAACTTGTCTCAACTAATGCAGTGAACAGTCAGCAAGCATCGCAATTTTCAATGTTTGGAGATCTCCCAAGAGTTCACATAATTATGTAGGAGAGTTCATCTCAATTATTTCCAAATGCAGTCAGCAAGCGTCACAATATTAGATAAATTAATTCCTTCCAGACAAGGTTAGAGTTCAATTGCTATCATTATGAGAAGAATCAGCTCTGGTATCATCATTACATCCTTCTCTGAAGTATCAGCTACCTTAATTATTGATGTTTTAAGTAACTTATATGCTTCTTCAGTGAAATGTCAGACCCTATGGTTACTGCTGATGATATGAATTTGATGCGAATGCAAAGACTTCCTCCAGCCTCCAACCCCCAACCAACAGTAGTCATATCTCTAAAACTCACTTGGCAGCTTTTTAATCGCCTAAACTCTGGTTTTAGTAGTTCTTAGCTCCAAAACAGAACCAGTATATCTTGAATCCTATGCTAAGGAAGAGAGATAACCATCTTTAGGGATTTGGCATGGCAAAGTTCAGGTCATGACCATAACTTCACATATTTCAGTATGCTCCTACAACAGACAATATATGTTTGATGGGAAAAAAGAACATAGGTACAATGTGCATGTCATGAGGCATGCTTATCTACAACAGCTCAATTTTAATTTTACTAGACCAATGCACTGGATAGTGATGGTGTGTAGGATACCTAGGTCCAACTTCATTAGAAGATTTTTTAGATTTCTGGACCTTCTTACGTTTGTATGTCTAGGCCTTGAGGTGGTAAATGATTGAAATACAGTTATGTTGTGTTGGGTTTGTTTATTTAGCCGCATGTGTGCCACGACTAATCATGAGAGATTGCGCTAAACAGCAAAGTTATGCTTTCAAGGTGTGCTGTCACTGTAGGAGGAGCCACAAAAGCTGTATTTCAGGACCCCCATGGCTTTCATATTCCAGGGACGACATACAGGAAATTCTCCACCCCCACTCTCCCCACATTACACACACTTATGTTCAATACTAAGGTCATTAACTTCAACTAGGAGTAGGGTTGGTAATGGATGATTATTGTAGTGGATAAGGTTAGAGGGCTGGGGTCAGGGCAGTGGTGAATATAGTTATAGCATGTTGTATCTAGGTTTAAGCCAGGGTAATGGCTACTGCATGTATTGCCAATGGTGTGCCAGGGTTAGGGCCAGAGCAACGGGTGACATTAGTAACAGAATGAAGTATCACGCATTGATAAGAGGTGGTATACATATTCTAACATGACTGATAACTTTTAACAAGGGGAGCCACCATACTGCATAGTTAATAGTAGTCCTAATTTCTAGCATTATGGTCTTGATATATAATTAAATGATAAGGTGATGGTGTGTCTTGCACACTTCTGATTTTACTTTCCTTGTTCTGTTATTATACTGTTCAACTCACAAATAATAGTCCCCCACATCCTGCATGTGGTCTGGGATGATAATTCCTTAGGCCACCAATCACGGTCTCTCAATCATAAGCTGAATGGAAGCCTCCTAACCATGGCCTTCAGGCTGAGGTTTGTTTTGGTAAGGCGAGACAGTTGAGTTTTTTAAACTTTTTAAAATTTTACTTGTGGTTACAACTTTAGAGCTCTGTAGATTCTGCAAACTTCATGGTATGGACTTGATATAGAGCTGAAAAGATAGGTCTCTCTGAGTGCTCTCTTTTGATACTAAAATATGTTTCATAGGATAAATATAGGCAAGTTACTAGACCCTAAATTGGAGGGATCTCAAAAACCTGCATCCCAAAGTCCCCACTCTTGCTGTCTTTTTGTTGGTGGCCTTAAAGGGAGTCTCTGCCTCATTTGCTATCTTCACGGGTACTTGCAATTTTGTCTAGAATTGTCTGGATGACGGATACCATGCCCTTGTTGGTGATGGTATCTCCCTCCCATTTCGCCTTCAGTACATCCAGGAGTCACTTCACTCATCGACCATACACAAACTTGAAGGAGGATAACTGTGTGGCTTCTTATTGCACTGCCCTGTGCACAAACAACAGATAGGGGAGTGCGCTCTCCCCCCACTACTGGTTGAACTTGGTCAATAGCATGGCCTTCAATATGCCAATGAACAACTCCACCATAACCATCAGTTTGAAGTTGTTAGCGGGAGGAAATGATGGGGAAGATTCTTAGGATGCTGGGAAGTTCAGTCAATATCTTTACTATGAAATTCGACCCACTATCTGTCAGGATTTCTTTCGAGATCCTGACATGCAAAGTGTTAACTAGCAATCTTCATCAGGTATATTGTCATCCAGGTATTTTGTGCCACAGTCACAGTCAGTCAGGACATAGCAGTAGCCTTCTCTCAACCTCTGGAGAAGTCCTACAATATCCGTGACAATCCTGTTGAAAGGCAGGTAGCTCACAGGCAGGTGCACCAAGGTGCTTTGATCTTCTTGTAGCCAGCTGTGCTTTAGCTAGCTGGGATCTTCTGCACAGGTCTGTAATGTCTCCATGTACTGCCTGTAGTTAGTCTGCACGATACTGTAAGTGGTCTTCTTTCTCTCCATGTGTCCTGCAAGTACAATGGAGTCGGCCAGCCTCAGTACTGTCATCCTCTATTGTTGCAGGGGGATTAGTTGCATCACCAATTCATCGTGGCTGTCAGGATACCACTTGCATTGTAGCACACCTTGTTCTTGAGTAAACAAACTGCCTTACTCATCTGCTGACTCCCAGACTGTTGCCAGTGAGTTGCCTGAGTCTCAGCTATATCATCCAGTCATTTGTCAAGATGTTAGGTTGGCATGCCGATGGAGGAAAACTTCTCTCTGTTATGAAGTTTCTGGCTCCTCAACATTTTGTTACTCATCCAGAGCATCTCAAACATGTCAACCTCAAATCAATAAAAGGTATCTCATCATCCTCTTTGGATTGCTGCTGCATTCTGTTGAGGTGGAGTTGCTCTCTCCACTGTGTTGGCCATGGCCAGGGTGGCATGTCCCTATCCTTCCTCTATTCCACATGTCTCCATAGCTTTTAGTCAGTGGGATTCAGGAGATTTTTCAAGGCTACAGTTGTAGCTGTGTCATCTGAGCTGTGCATAAGACATTGAGGCAGTATGCCCAGGAAAGTCTTCTAGTCGATGACGTCCGAGACCACAGCCGACAGGGTGGCACTTCCTTCTTGATGTTGATAGTGGCAGTGGCTAAGGGGGTAACTTGAAACTGGCCACACTACTTTCGCTAAACTCTCCATCACAAGTGCAACAAGTCACTTCTATTTTCAGAGGGTTCTAAGACTATGGAATGATGCCATCCCTCAAATACACTTACCATTTTATACCTTGAAATAAATTAAAGAGGTAAAGGAATTTCTGTAGTCAATAATTTCATTGAATAAATAATCCTTGTACCTGTCACTTTGTTTCCTTGTAATAGGTGCTATATACCTTTACCTCACCTAATTTCTGGCTATTACTACATGCCAGATAGTCCATCAGAGTGAATGTTACAGATTCAGCACTCTCACTCTTACTTTTAACTTACTCTTGTCATAATGTTCTATTAAGTCGCAAATAAATTTAAAATGAACTTCTACTTGTCCCGATGTTTCGACTAGATGTTCCAAGAATAAAGAAATGCTAAAACTCTTGTCAGAATGCTACATTTAGGAACTCACAGTGGACATAAAGAAATTCCAATGACCTCAATATAATCAACTTGAAATTTACTCTCTCTCTCCATGTTTCTACTAAAAATCTCAAAATAATATGCATTGTTGCATCATATGTTGTCATGTCATAAGTAAGTATGCACCCTCATTGTTAGGACTAGGGACAGTGATAGGTAGGCAATGGCTAAAGTTAGGGCTAGGGCTAGGGCTACAGATAGAGACAGAGCTAGCCTAGTCCTGGTCACAAATGCAAGACTTGGCAAAGTTTTACCGAGCACACTATGCATGTTTCATGATAGTGAAGGTATTCATCTCCTTTTCTCACCCTACTAGTCAATCAGATAGCAATATGCAATCTCTATATGGGCTTGTCCAGCTAAACATGTTTTGTTAGGTTCTTACAAAGCTAAAGAGTGGTTTCTGTTACCAGCTCCAAAAATACTATGCCTGCACTATCTATCACAATTATTTCATAGCTCATGTCGAGGAACTTTCAATTAACACTACAGGAATATAACGGTCTGTCAAGTCTTGGCCATGCAAAATGATAGGTTGGATTGGGATTGGCATGCTATTTGTGGATATCCTTGTCATTATTGTTATTGTTATGCAAAACATATAATATCAACATTTACAACATAGGAAATTTAATTCCGTCTATAATCGCTCTTTCCACAAAATTCCTTAGCAATGTACATTAAATCTAAAGTGTTTGTTTGTTATTTATGTACATGCAGTATCATCGGTGTTTACATCATTGTAGAACTCAAGTATGTCTTTCCCAGATGCATTGCTGAAAATAATCTTTTATGGATCGAATTTGTTGCTGGTACAACAATCACAACATGAGTTAGATTGATCACCTCTAAGAAGAGGCTTCTTCAGCTGACATGCTCTTCATATTGTCTATGACAACTTGAATTCCCATGTTTTCTTCAATTACACACGAATGTGGAAAGCTGTGCCTGAAGTAGATCTCTGTCAAAATCATCGTTTTAGTGAATACCTCACCACTCTCCTTTGATCACCTTTCAACAAGAGTTGCTCAAGTTTGTTGTACATTTGATATCTCTCCTGTTCTAATCCTTCATTGATATGACTTGTTAAAGTATCCAGGGCCTCACAATAAATAACATAGTATTATTCTTCCAGTGTAAGGGGTGAAGTGCTAGTAATATTACGGTCATCTAATGTATTGGTGCTCTTCATTTCCTTGGCAAATTTGGTTCCTCAATGCCACTCATACCACTTTCCTTAGCTAAGCATATGTTCTTCACATCCCAAAAAATTACAACAATAATTATAAAATACACTATAATTATGGAATATCAATATGAAAATATCAATATTTTACCTGCTGTGTACTAATTTTCATCGAGGGAATACTCTGTCCTTGTGGTAATGCACTCATGCTGGTTTGCTGCAAGGTCTTGCTTAAGTTGTCGATGTGCCACAGAATATTATGGAAAAAAGTAATCAAATGTTTCATTTGACTTGCTTCACTAGCCCCAAAATCGGGATGATCACTCAGTATTGCATCCAACACTTCTAAAATAACATCATAGTTCTCCAATACTCATCTGGACCATCACTTAGTATTGGTTCCCATACATCTAAAATAGCATCATAATTCTCTAGTATCCTATGAAAGGTTTCATTTCACACCATCCAATGGGGAGGACATAGTGTATGAAATCTAACAGCATATCAGCTCAAAATAATGATTAAGTTGTGTCCATAGTTGTTTCACCTATTTGAACGAGTCCACAAGAGCATATTCATAACAATCTGTGTAAAGTGCATGGGGCACTGCTGTAATATCGGGGAATTGACTCTATTTCTACTACCTGTCATGTCATGACACTGTTCCTGACATACACAAGTTAAGAGTATGCCATAACAATACATTTTTCACAATAGACAAAATAGTCCTAGCTTAAATGTCAGGGCATCGATAAATGAAGTCCAATGAAGTCTTCATGGAATACTAGATTAATATTCGCATACATGATGCACACAGCCAGCTGTTCATGATCTGATGAATCAACACATATATCAATCATTATCGTAAAATAATCAACAGGTTCACTTCTTTGATCAATTCTCAGAGAAAAGTTTGCAACAACAATTCAATGACTTCATTTTGAATTTCAAGACTAGTGTACTTCTCAGCCTTCTTATTAAGCCACTTGCATTTAACATAGATTAATTAATTATTCCAAAACACCTCAACAAATGTCCAAAATTATGAAGCAATAATTTTTAGTATAAATGGAAAATACCTTCAAATTAGTTGCTTTGTTGATAATGGTTGATCGTGGCTTCTAAGCTTCATCACTGTATGAAATTGCTTTCATTGTTCATGTTTACTGAAAGCAAGTTCTTGTCTTCCTATGTCATGTACATTCTATGTAGCACACTATAATTACAACTGACTTTAACTGTAACATCTGCTTGTGGAGCGGAAATTGCCTGTGTAGCTTCTACATGATACTTCGCTAACCTTTAAAAATAGGATAACTATAAGAAACTATGTATCTATGTATAATATAATATCTGACTCACCTGAAGATGGAGCATGCATCTTTCCAGAATATATTAGTGAGGTTACCATATTGGGGTCCCGAAAATAATTTGCGGAGAACTAAGTTGGACTGTTGATTTACATTCCTTAGGACATTATCTTCAAAATAAGCTTCTATACACTTTCGGAACTCTCTCTAGAGGGCGTTTTTCAAAATGGCCGCCATGGAAACACAGTTTTTGCCATGTTTCTGGAATATTTCTTCCAGAAACTCGCCTAAAATATTTACTCTGAGGTTTTTGTGCATCTCAGCGACCTGTCAAACTTCTGAGATTCACAGAATCCCAGAAATTCTATAATTGGGTGAATTACAATTACGCATAAATACCTTATGGCTATTCACATATGCACACATGTGTCTCTTCAGTCATCATCCTACACTTGGTCATTATTGCGCAACATTGGATATGGTAAAATAAACTAAATGTGGCATGTGAAAACTGACCATGTATAATAACTGTTAGAGTGATAGCTAATGGGATAGATCTAGATTGTTCCCTACTGTGTAATTTATATTTAGAACACTAGGACTGGGTATATAAGCTACAGGAGCCATTCTGAATATTTCATTGCAATGATTAGTTCAAATAATGAATGACCAGGAAGCATCAAAGCCGTTCTTGACGCCACTAGCAGTGGAGGGAAGCCGCAAGAGGAAACACCGAACTGTTTGTATTCTGTGTGAGCAAGAGGACGGAGAAGATGATTTGCTCGAAATAAGTATCTTGGGATAATTTGAGAGTGACTGTCAAAGCCTGGGTGAATTTGGATACATTTGTGAGTATATTTAACAGTAAATTGGATTGCTGATCCAAGGCAGCAGTTCATGCACAAAACATGCAAAATAAAAATTGCAGATAAACGGAGGAATCATCAGGCCATGCGACGCAAAGACAAGACAAGGCAGAAAGAGGAGCAGCAAGACTCAACCAGAGCCCAAGATGTGCCCATGTAGCCTGACAACACGTGCAACAACTGGGCCAATATATGATAAACATGTATGCATTTGGTGTTTCAAATCCGGCGACACTCATCATCCAGATCCCTCAAATCACCCAGATCGCTCAAAGGGGCACCTGTGCTTGATGACTCAGGTGTGTTAAATGTGTAGGTAAATATATTTGTAGTTTATAATGTCTAACCAAATTAGATGCACCATGAAATTGCATATTGTCTTTTTTTATATTCTCATTCTCTCACAGAAACATGCCTGGAATCAGTTTAAGGCAGCCACTGTGCATCTACAAGATGAAGTCATGCAAACCAGAATTCTGGCATTGGTGAAAGTGATGACTTTTGTGCCAAGGAGGTACGTTATCACACAAATCGTGCCGGTAGAAATATATCACGAAGTCCTACAAAGAGGTTGATCCATCTGAAGAAATTCATATCCAGAATATTCGAAAACAGGAAGTTGATGAAATGCTTTCCCCCCATGTGGAGCTGTGACTCATTTGATCCTTCCATCAACACCCTACAGTCTCTCCAATCTGGAAAACTTGCCTCTCCAGACATGGTGCATGATTTCATGTCCGCAAATGCTGATGGTGAAAAGATTGCTTGTGATTTCTACAAGCAGCGCATTCTTTCAAATGAAAATCCTTTGATGGATCCGATCAAGAAGAACAAACAACTTACCTTCTTACATTCCCCGTCCACAACCACATCCTCGAACAACATGGGCATGGAGATGGACAATCAGGCGATGGCAAATTTGATCAAAGTCGCTCAGCATTCAAAACTGGAGCTGGGAACAGCTATGGAGTACCGTTTGACAAATATGCCATTGGCTATTTTCAATCCAAATGGAACCATGAGAAAGGTTGTAAAAGCAAAGCTTCAGGACAAGATGTCTTTCGAAGTCCAGAATCCTTCTCGGCGGGCTCAAAGGGTTATCATTGACATGGGTTGTATATGGTGCTCAGCAACTCCATCGAAGGAAGACAGAGAAACGTGTGATGGTAGGCAATCCACATGGCGTAACTTTTCTGAGAAGATATTCAAGATGGCAGTTAATAGACACAAAGAAGCTAGAGAGTTTCATTTCATAAATGACTCATCAACACCCAAAAGGATAGTGAACACCAGAGAACAGCTGGTGCATTTATTGGTGGCAGTAAGAATGTCTTCATCAAAGCTGACAATGAGCTCCTTTCTATACGAGTGCCTTGGTAAATTTTTCACCAATAAACAAAACAAAATTCGCCTACAAGAATTCAACATCTCGTCCTCAAACATCGAGATACAAATTTCGTGTACACCATGTAGGAAAAGAGCTACAATTTGAGAACCAACGCAGAGTTGTTAGAGATAGAATGCCATCAACATGTGGCTGATTCCAGGATTGTTTTCCATGCACACTTTTCTCAGTGAAAACGACTCTGATGCGGCTATTATAATCAATGCTGAAGATACTGATGTGGTAATAACTAGTTGCCCTTGTTTCCCATGAATTGGCAGCTCCTTTATATTTGTACAAGAAGGGAAAAATTTATGAGTGCAGCAAGCTTTGCACACAAGAGGTATCTTCAGTTATCCTTCAGTTACATATCTTCACAGGAGCGGATAGTGTGTCTGGATTTTATGGCCATGGGAAAACCTCACTATTCTCCGCAGGAACAAGCTCTCCTGAAGCCCGATCTCTCTTGTCCCAGCTAGGCAGTCACCTTCCTGCTAATAATGCACTAGTTCAGAAGCTGCAATCCTTCACCTTGCATTACATCTATGGTGAAAAGCAGGCACAGTGTCTTGGAGAGGCACGAGCTAATAAATGGAATGCAATGAAGAAAAAGCATACATCAGGACTTCCACCAGATTCCGATTCCCTATCTTTCCATATTTCAAGAGCCAGGGTTTTCAAAAATTATACGGACCCTGACCTGCCTCCTTCGCCATTGGAACATGGCTGGAAGAAAGACATGTTAGAAACCATTGTTCCCTCTAAACCCATGATGCCTGAAGATCTCTCATTTCTATACTGTACCGAACAAGATGTACTAACACAAGACTATGAACAAGATGTACCAGTGCGAGACAATGAAACAGATTCTGATTCTGATTATTCGGTAGATTCTGATGACAGTAATGAAGCGTAGGATAATAACTGAGGAGTGACACGTGTGCATATGTGAATAGACATTAACATTTTAATTATGTGACATCTTATATTTGTGTAAGAAGATTGCAATGAAGCTGTGGAAATCTGTAGTACCATTTGTAGCACTGTATGTTAATTATGCATATTTTAGGCATTTTCTGGGATTCGGTGAATCTCAGAAGTGACAGGTAAGTTGAGATGCTCAAAAAAACCTCATTATAAATGCTTTAGGTGAGTTTTAGGATGAAAAATGGCAATTTTTTTTGTTTCCATGGGGGCCATTTTGCTCTAGCGAGAGTTCCCCATCATTTCTGAAAGTGTATAGAAGCTTATTTTGAAGATAATGTCCTAAGGAATGTAAATCAACAGTCTAACTTAGTTCTCCGCAAATTATTTTCGGGACCCCAATATGGTAACCCCACTAATATACCATTTATTGATAAAGGGTGCCTCAATTTGCTGCAGAAGCCTTTCAGTAATAATCTGCCAGTGAGCAATAGCAACAAAGAAACTGAATTGTTAATCTCCTGGTAGTGGAGCCAAGGCCATTGCCTAAACCAAGCAGCTTAACAATGAACCTTGTCTATCCTTTTGTCCAGAAAGACCGCTAATTCCGAGGCAGGTGAGGGTCTTGTTGAGCAGCTGGAGTTCCTTCGACTCTGCTACGATCATGAGAGAAAGTCTCTATGTATAAATGTTTTGCACATGCCCCAATATATATATATATAGCAAGGCATTGTGTGGCGAGTGAAGGTACAATAGTTTTCACATTGCTCCAGGTATTGTCCTACTCCAAGCAAAGCTGCCAACCAAACATAAAATGCTCTCTTTGCTTTTCCCCTTGGATTCCCAGGATTTACATCATGGGTACCTCAAACCTGTCTGCTGTACAATAATTTGAAGGGAGAAAATCTTGTTGGTGTTTGTGAAACCTTTCGATATGAGAATAGAAGCTAGGATATGAGCTGGACCCAGTCATTTTCTTCATCCGTAGCTCAGTATTGACTTCAACGTCTTGTTAAATCTTTCTACCAGCCCATGGCTGTGGATGGTACAGGGTTATACATATTGGATGTACGAGGAGCATTCTGTAGATCTCTGTGAGGAGTTGTGAGGTAAAGTTCATCCTTGGTCCATTAGTATCTCCTTGAGGATCTCAACTAAATAGAACAATGCCACCAATTCCTCTGCAACATGCTCAGCATAGCTCGATTTCAGAGGTATCGCCTCTGGGTATCTAGTAACAAAATCACAAATCACAAGAACATACCAATTTCCTGATCTGCTCTATGGTAGTGGTCCTATGATTTCTATAGATATGCATTGAAATAGTTCAGTCATACTGTGTAGGGGAACCAATGGTACCTTGTGAGTCCCCTTTAGTGCTGCCTTCTGGCAGAGTTCACAGAGTTGACTCACCATATCCTTGTAAATTGTACTAATCGAACTGCTGCAGAATTCGGTCTGCTGTTTTGGTCTTTCCCATGTGACCTATCATTGGTATATTGAGGGGTAACTTCAGCACTGGACTGTAACATTTGAATAGCAGACAACTACAGAGTTCTTACAAGTCTACTCTGAGCAATGGAGGACAACACCAAATCAGCTACAAACTCCAACTCAGAGCTTCTGTAACAGCGGGATTTTTGAACACTTATTCTAAATTAATTAAAAAATAATAACTTTCTAAAAACAACAACAACAACAAAATAATGACAGTAGTAATAATAATGGTTGAGTTCAGAAGGAGTCCAGTTGGGCGAATCATTGAGACTTGCCTCTGCCAACAGAGATGGTGGGTATTTTCAAGTAAGTGATTTATGGAGTTGTCAGCCAAGACGATTTCAATGTACAGATATTTAATCTATACCTGACCAAGCTATAGCTCTAGAAAATGTTCTGCCATTTATAACTGACATGAAGATGGGGAGGGAAGAACTTGTGAAGTTTAACATGGTGTCTTCACACCTACTAGCAAGGAGAAGAGAGGACTTTACAAACATCTAGTGGACTTGATTGCTGTGATAAAAAATCTCCCCTAATCTTCTACAGGTATGGCTGAGATGCATGTTATTTTTGCTGGCGTAAGTGGAGTATTGTCATGACTACTACACCAAGGTAGTTAAAATTATCCTCGTCTGATATGAAAGACCATTGGACAATTTAGCTTGACGCCTCTCTCAAGTTTCTTTTGACATCACCAATTTCATTTTATTTTCCATCAGTCCTCGTGACCTCAGGAAGGGGAGGGTGCGAGTAAGTTGAAAGTGTATGGGTGGGCAGTGCCAAAAAGGCCATCATTTCAATCTATCAATAGGAAAACCCTGTCAAAGGCAATCAAGACCTTGCACACAGAATATTGCAAGGAAAAGTGGTTTAACATCTGGACCCTCTTGCAGTCAGAGGAAATACAAAGACCTTGTTCTTTGGAGGAGGAAGACAGCAGGCTTTGATTGTCCGATACTCGACCGACTCCATTGTACATGAAGCACTTGGTCAGTGCAAAATATGATCTATGTGGTCACAATCTTCCAACATCATTGTAAATGGTTGCTCATTGCCTTAGATATGGTCAAGATAGAAGCTAATCAGAAGCCTAAAACTCCTATTAGGAGAGGATGACAAGATTTGTGGTTACAGAGCAAGGGGAAAACCCTCATGCTACCATCCCTCCAGAGCTACTGAACCACTTGCCTTGTTTGCTCTAGGGCATCAAGGGTCTCAATAGACAGATTGACCAGTAGTCTAGGCAAGGGCTTAATAATATACAGGACATGAATACAACTCTGAGTGTCATAGATAGAGTTGATGATTGTGTAGTTCCATGCTAGTTCTCTCCTAGCTATAAAAATTAATAGGTGACCATGGATGCCTCATCAAGAAGCCTTCTAAGTTCATTTTGATGCAAAATGAAAGCTTCTCCACTGCCAATGTTGAGCTTGGTAGTGAGGGACCTAGAGCACCAATCTCCATTGTCACATAAGAAGTAATTAAATGAACAACCAGAATGAGCCAACTAACTAGAAACAAGAACAGGTTTGTTTAGTGGTTGTTATTAAATTTCTTACAAGCAAATAAATGGATTGGCATCAATGAGGAAAGAGGATTGTACTCATTTATATACGAACTTTTACCATTTTAAAAACTGTGTGCAGCAAACTAGTTGGATGACTCGGTACTACTTAAAATCATCTACACTAATATTATATGGCCTGTATATATACTTAAAAGGTACACTTTAGCTTTAAAAATGAGATGATAAATATTGCTGGAATCTCATTTGGTTTGTGGAGTTCTCTCCTGCACCACGTAGACAACATCAAATTTTTGTTTCTACTATTATCAGATGTTATTGTTGTTGTTGCTAATGACTTGTGCTGTAATAAACACTAACATTTACATATGACAAATATTAAGATAATTGAAAAAATGTCATGTGCACAAAATATTATATGGTTAGAAGTTTGTCTTATAAATGGTAAAGGGTCACCTAACTTGTTGTGGTCTTGTGCTGCCGTCTTGTTTCTTTTCCTTATTAAGTTAATGCAAACAACTGGTGCACGATGATAAAGCATGGCCTCTATACATGACTATATGGGGATAGTAGGGGCAAAAACAACTTTTTTAATTTTCTATGCTCAGGTTGTGTGTATATTTAACTCTAGTAAGAATTCCAAGCTAGTGAAGACTTCTATCTGAAGTTATTAATCATGTACTTATGCTACTTTCCATTATATTTTACTTCACATTTCACTTCACCCCTATGATGTTTTCCTCCCTCTTTAGTCGAGTGGGACGCTAACTCTAACTACCTTTTAAGTTTTTTATATACTAAAATGTGCCTCTTTTAAATCTCTACCCAACCAGAATTAAAAAAACAGAGAGAGAACATATTTGTGGGGTGAGGGGGCCATGCATTCCCAGGCCCATACCCAGACTTCCAAAAAGGGGGGTTCCATTACTGGTGTTTCCTAATTACCTGGTAAATTTACTGTATAGCCTGCCTCATATCAGGATTTTGTATGCTACATTATGTTTTCTGACCCCAACTCTATTGAAGAACATACGTTTCGGTTACAGAACACCCAGTATCCCAAGGGGTCCATAACTCTGAGGTCCTACTTTGATAAGATATTATGTTATTATAAAAAAATATATATTATTTTGTTAATTTATTAATAAGATAAACTATAAATTATATACTTAATTAACAAAAAATATACATATTACTATAGATATATACAACAAAGTACTTCAGTATTGATGGAGTCTGCCACAAACATAAAATTAGAAATAAGTTAATTAAAATTGAAATACTATAATAATTAAATTAAAAATTAAGTAATAATAATAATAATAATAATAATAATAATTATAATAATAATAATAAAAATAATAATAATAATAATAATAATAATAATAATAATAATAATAATAATAATAATAATAATAATAATAATAATAATAATAATAATAATAATAATAATAATAATAATAATAATAATAATAATAATAATAATAATAATAATAATAATAATAATAAAACAAAACGAATGATGGCCAGTCACAACTATATAATTATATATTTTCTTTCTTTCCTTCTATATATTAATATACAAATAAATTGATCTTGTTCAATATAAATGCATGTAAACAATTATAATGTAGTCGGTTCATATATATGATGTGTATTAAAAACTGTCAATTGCAAAACATTGGAAAGACAATCATCATCATGAAGTTCAGGATGAAAGGCAGCAGCTCAGGTACAGGAGCCTCAGGCAAAATGGCTCAATATAGAGTATAATTATATATATTATAGAATAGCTGTGTGGGTAATCTGTGATCAATCCAGAAATACACTGCTCAAATGCAACCGCCTTGGGTGCAGCCTGGAAAAAAGATCCACAACCTGATCTAGATCAATGTGATGCTGGTAATGTATATGCATCAATGCCGGAGATGTTATCGATCTTCGGTCATACTACATCTCATAAAATTACGTAATCTACGTACAGTACTAGCATTTCGTTCACATTCACAGGAAGAGACGGGTATGGTGCAAGCAATCTTCAATAAGGTGTATATCGATTTTCAGCATGCGAGGTATATGCTCACCTGGATGCTGACGAACAACAGGATTATGATGCAGTGAAAGCATCTCTGTTTCAGAATTTTAGAGTCACTCAGGAGTCGTACTGTCCGAACATGGACAATCTTAAGAGAAAGTCTGAAGAGTCATGGATGACATGTGGGAAGTGATACCTTCACCTCACGTTGAAGTGGACATATATACATCAGGGGCAGATCCAGCAATTTTTAATAAGGGGGGTTGTTGTGGCCATACCCTCAACCACACCCACATATTGTGGTCACACCCTTAACCACACCCAAATATGGCAGGCCATGCACCGGCACCCACAATTCAGATCAGTAAAAATAATCATTAATTAATCACACACAAAAAAATAATGAATCAGTTGTCAAACAATGAAGCTTGAAAAAGTCTCCTTGGATGGGCTTGAACAAATGCCTGACAGACTTCATCTACAGGTATTCGTTCCCCATAGTGCATAGCAATAACAGAAATATCTGACAAATGCTCCTCACTCATAGTAGACCTCAAATAAGTCTTTATTCTTCTCAGAAGAGAAAACGACCTTTCTGCCTCGGCACTAGAAATGGGTAGTGTGCAAGCAATTACTAGGAGGCAGTGAATATTAATATTGGGGAACGAATCCTTATCACAAGCACCAAGAGCTAGAGCAGATTATCTGGTAGATGAGTTTCTGTATCAGCTGAATCAAATTCACATTTCTTGCTATGCCAGAGAACATTCCACCTTCTGAGCTCATTCCCGAGGGACATTGGAAATGGAAGGTCACTTTCCCAATGAAGTAAACTTTCAATCACACGCTGGTTAACTTATTCTGTCGCAAAAGTACTTTTTGTTATAACAGAGGGTACAAGATGGAGCAGGCCATGAGCATGACGCTGATCTTCTGAAAACCGGTCCTTCATTTGACTCAGGAGAGAATCCAAGAGAGGGATGGCAATTGCTCTTTTATAGTGTTCTTGTGGGCTGTCACTTGGGACATTTGTACGGTTCCACTGAAGGCTCGTCTTTCTGGGAACACATTCAGAAACACCAATGGCATCAGCAAGTGGAAGGATCTCAGAATTGTACCAGGAGCTGAATATTTCGTCAATGGTTTCTCTGGTGGTCCTTATATTTTCAATACTGGAATCTACCATCTTGTAGGCGTCAACAATATCATGGTCTTGCTTCTGTAATTTTGAAGCCAGTGGCTTCACTTCATCAAGAATATTTTTTGTGACTATAAATACAGCAGTAGATTGAAAACAAGAAAGTGAAGACTTCAATCCTTGAGCTTTTACTTTCATTTCTCTGTCCCAATTCCAGCTTTTGTCATCCAAAGCAAATTTTGATACTCACTGGGTGAAACAATAGCATCCAAAAAGGTCACAAAGCATTCTACATCTCTAAAAATATTTCAAAACAAGTATGGTGCTCCACCCAACGCGTCTTACAAAGACCAGGAAGCTTAGAACGTCGAGATGCTGGCAAATATACATCCAAAGCTCGCTCAAAAAACCTTTGTCTCTTAGGACTGTGGTTCAAGAACAAATACGACTCATTAATTAGGCCAATGAGGTTCCTCACTTCTTGGACCTTGCATGAAGCTGCAATAGAAAGGTTGAGAGAGTGAGCAAAGCAATGAGTGTACAAAGTCAGAGGAGAAATATGTTTGATCTTTGCTTGGACACCAGTTATTGCAGAAGACATCACAGCTGCTCCATCATAAGCCTGACCTTGAATATTACGAGTGTGAAATGGATTCCAAGATTTTTTCTGCAATTGTAGAGGCATTTGCTCTCTCAACGTTAATGAGATTGATTAGGTACTCCTTAATGTGAGGCTCTTGTAGAGTTGTTAGATCAACAAACCGAACACACACAGAAAGGATTTCCTCATGAGGGTCAGTTACTTCATCTGCTATGATGGTAAAAGGTAAGTTATTTGCCCGAAGTTCACTGGTTAACTTTTCACGTAATTTCACGTAATTTACAAGCATACACATGAATAATGTCATTTTGTATAGTTTTGCTTGTATATTTGGCATTTTTATCGCAAAAAAGAAGATGCTAGTATTACCTTTTCCAAGGAGTTGCAATGTGGCTACAAAGTTCCCCCTAATAATAGAGGATTCCGAAAAATCCACTTTGTCTTCCCTGTGACCTCTAAAAGGTAAGCCCTGCTTAGCTAAAAACTCGACACTGTATACTATCTGGCGAATAATTTTTCTGTTTTTCTCTGCATGTTTTTCTTGTTGTTTCAGAAGCCTGCTATCTACTCTATTTGCAGGACTGCAATAATTACACCTGAAGAGATCTGCTCGTTCTGCAGCATGACGATGCATAGAGCTCTGCTCATGACAAATAAGAATGCCATCTTTTCCTAGGGCCTTGGTATAGGGGTTTTGAAATGCTGAAAGTACCAGCAAACCAGGTTTAGCCCCTTGGCAACCTCCCCTATTGGGTTGCTCTGGAAAAAGGACACAATAGCGACAAATCCCTCCTTCAAGCACCTGACTGTAAGACAACCATGGAAACTTTTTAAGCCAGTGATGCTGGAAAGATACTTTCCAGGATTTCCCCTGCTTAGTGACATGATGGGAGTGAAGTGCATCAGAAAAAAATGGTGCAGTGTGCGAAGTGAGGCATTGAAATCTCTGGTTATCATCAATACTTTCCCCTAGTTTTCTCAAATCATCTAAAGAGCCACATGCTGCTGTGATCATTGCTCCCAAGTCAATAGCTTCACTGATTTGGTGATTGGGGTTGGAACTTCACTTGAAGTGATTGTGGTAGGAACTTCACTTGAAGTGATTGGGGTGTCTGATAGATCATTGCTAGTAGCATAACTAACACTTAGACTACTACCTGGCCCAGTCAACTGTGGTAAACACAGCAGGGCATGTTTTCTTGGGTGGTGGCTTTTCCACAGAATTGGATCCAGCAGACCTAGGTTTAAAACATTTTGTCAAGTTATATTTGACTATTCCTAGCATCTAATTTGTTACTAAACTAACTGGTTACCTTTTTAACATGGCGGTCAGCTTCAAGCAGCCATTTGAATCCTTTTTTCTTGACATTTTCATGCACTAAAGCTGTTCAGAATTTTTTAACTCAAAATGCAACCCACTGTGACCTTTGATTTAAAAAAAATTAACAGCTGCAACAGAGTCAGTGTTAATTTTAACATGTCTTTGTTGAGGTGTAATAGCTAGAGTTTAAATGTTAACAATACATGTATGTCTTTGTTGTTGCTGATTAATAATCTTTGATAACCAAAAGGGGGGGTTGCAACCCCCACAACCCCACCCCCCCCCCTGGATCTGCCCCTGTACATTGGGGCACAAAAGTTGATCACACTCTTTCAGGGCAGTATATAGCACAAGTACTGGGCCTTTCTGAAGCAGGCACGCAGACAAAACTTAGTTTCCAACGGCCAAGTCCTTGGTCAAAAAGCTCAGGTGATGGCAATAAACATCCACACTATCATAAAAATTTACATTTTGGATAATGGAGTCTCTAAGTCACATATTGAATACGCAGCGTCTTCCTGCCTAACGGGGTTCTGTCCTGGTTCACTCCACTCTTCTTCGACTTCTACGACCCTTTTGAAATATTTCAGAAGCCCGCTAGGGTTGCCAAACGGTAACTTTCTCTTGCTCGCAGAAAAACACACGTACCTTACCAGCTTTTCTGCAATTTTTTTATATTTATTTTTAATTTTTTAATTTTTTAAATGTTTTTTAAATTTAATTATTTTATAAAAAAAAATTTAAAGGGGGTTCTATCGAACCCCTCGAACACCCCCTGCGTACGGGCCTGATTCCCCTGATAAAGAAATTCTCTGTACTGAATCTTGAGTTCAGTGAAGCAAGCAAAATTCAGGGCCATAGGCACTCTGTGTGTTAGGGATATGTACAGCTATTTGTGGCATCCCTACTTAGGTACATGGAGTCTCAAGTGAGTTAGCTACACAAAGTTACACTACAGTTGAGTTATTTAACTGGCAGCCGCGAAAACTAACCGCGACGAAAAATTAACCTTCGCGGCACGAGTAATGCCTAGAGTATTCAAGTCAAGAAATACCACATTTGATGCTACCAGAGTTCCCACCTACCAGTTCACCAATATTCTCATGGGGAAAAGTAAGTGGGCCAGAATTCGTTACATTACTTAATTCAGTATATACAGAAGTGGTACACTGGAGGCACAACTACTTCTCAGTTCCTTTTGGCAAAGTTGGAAGAGAATTTGTGAGTGAGTTATCGCGACTGTATCTGGCCTATGGGTCAGCCTCTACTCTAGAGACTGTAGCCCTTAAGGCCACCATTGTGTTCCCCATATTGCTTCTCCAGAAACCAAGTAAGAAATCAAAGACAAAGGAACATATGAAATGCATAGAGAAGAGGTTAACAAGCTGGTTTAATGGTGACCTGGAAGAGTTGGTAACGGAAGGAAGAGCCCTGCAATGGAGGCTACCAAAACAAGGATCACCCAAGGACAATAACACTGGCTCGTTCCTTTGCCAACTTGATGTTTTTGGGGAAGTGCAAGGCCGCGATGGACCTGCTATCAAAGGCAGATAACGGCGGCCTGAATGATCCAGCCGACCCCAACAACCCATCCTCACACACAATCAGGGAAGAACTAATCAATAAACATCCTCCAGCCCAACCAGCCCACCACAACTGTATTCTCCACGACGAACCACAAAATCCGCACCCTATTATATTTGACTCCCTTGATGCCAATGCTATCCGCTCGGCTGCTCTACAGATGAAAGGAGCAGCTGGCCCCTCAGGCCTGGATGTGCATGGAGACGCTTATGTACCAGCCACAAGGGAGCTTCAGGAGATCTCTGTGCATACCTTGCCTCAGTCGCCAGAAGGATCTGCTCCATGTATGTTGACCCATCATCGATCTCCCCTCTTCTCGCATGTCGACTCATAGCCCTCGACAAGCACCCCGGAGTGCGTCCCATCGGCATCGGGGACATCGCTCGCCGAATCATTGCAAAAGCAGTCTTATCAATTACAGTTCCAGATATTCAAGATGCATCAGGTTGCCTTCAGATGAGTGGTGGTCAAATATCAGGCATTGAGGCAGCTGTCAATGCAACAAGATCTAGCTTCGAATCTGTGGAGTGTGAGGCAGTGCTACTTGTAGATGCGACAAACACTTTCAATTCTCTGAATCGACAGGTGGCACTACACAACATCAGAAGTCTCTGCCCTCCTATAGCCACCATCCTCATCAACTCATATAGAACCTCCATCGAGCTATTTGTGGATGGGGATGTCATTCCATTACAGGAGGGCACAACACAGGGAGACCCGCTCGCCATGGCCATGTATGGCTTGGCAACCATACCACTCATTAGAAGGCTAGATGGGATCTGCAGGCAGATATGGTATGCTGATGACTCCGCCGCCACTGGGACTGTCACACAGCTACGTGATTGGTGGGACAGACTAGCTGCAGTGGGTCCATCCTTTGGCTACTTCCCCAACCCAACCAAGACCTGGCTGGTGGCTAAGAATGGGCACCTTGAGGAAGCCTCCAAGATCTTTGCCGGCTCGGGAGTCAGTGTCACATCCAGAGGAAGGCCATACCTTGGTGCAGCTATTGGCTCCCAAGAGTTTGTTAAGGAGTATGTGAATTCCAAGGTTAAGACATGGACATCCAACATTACTCTCCTCAGCGAGATCACAAAGACGCAACCTCATGCAGCATTTTCAGCTCTGACACATGGCCTCCTCAGCAAATGGACTTATCTTAGCCGTGTCATACCCAACATTAGTGACCTGCTTGTTCCTTTGGACAATGCGCTAAGAACAGAGCTACTCCCTGCCCTCACCGGATGGCCCCCTCCAAATGACTTAGAGTGTGCTCTCTTTGCCCTACCTAAACGACTAGGCATACGAATACCATCCAAGAATGCCGACAGAGAACAGCTTGCATCCCAACTAGTGACCTCAATCCTGAAAGATCATATCCTAGACCAATGTAGAGAATACGGCAATGACATCATCAAGGTTCAACTGAAAAACAAGGCCATCATCAGCAAGCAGAACAAAGAAAGGAGCAAAGAGGAAGCCGATCAACTCCACATACAACTGCCAGCTTCACTGCAGAAGGCCATGGAATTGGCTAAGGAAAAGGGTGCCTCCATCTGGCTCACTGCCTTACCCCTCACTGAGCACGGGTTTACACTTCACAAGTCCGCCTTTCATGACGCTCTAGCTCTGAGATATGGTTGGACACCATCCAAACTGCCTTCTAAATGTGATTGCGGCAACAGCTTCACCGTTGAACATGCACTCTCCTGTGCAAAGGGAGGTTTCCCATTGCTCCGACATAACGAAATCCGAGACATCACCGCCGCCCTACTTACTGAGGTGTGCACTGAGCAGTGATGTGCGTATCGAACCAGATCTGCAGCCAGTGACATCCAACCAGCTCAACGGTGCCTCAGCAAATTCTCAATATGGTGCAAGGCTAGATGTGTCTGCAAACGGAGTGTGGGGTGGTAGATACGAGAAGTCATTCTACAATGTGAGAGTGTTCAACCCCTTCGCTCACTCCAATAATAATCAGGCTCTAGCCGCAACATACAGGAAGCAGGAGCGTGAGAAGAAGAGGGCGTATGAGCAGCGGATACGCGAAGTTGAGCACTCTTCCTTCACCCCCCTTGTTCTCTCTGCTACAGGAGGCATGGGCATTGAAGCCACTAATTTTTGCAAACGCCTGGCCGTCATGCTAGCCCAGAAATGGGACTCCCCCTACAGCAAGACCCTATGCTGGCTGCGATGTCGCCTGAACTTCTCCCTACTCCGCTCCTCCATCCAAGCTATCAGAGGAGCAAGATCCTCTAAAGGTCACGCCGCTAAGCCACCTGCTTCTGTGGATCTCGTCGCATCAGAATCTTACATTTCTGATAAGTGATTATTTCATCTGTGAGACAATTATATCATCCCATATTTCCACCCCCCTATATATATATATTAATAAAAAAAATAAAAAAATAAAAAAATAAAAAAAACTTTAGCAAAAAAATAAATAATAATAAATGCCCCATGCTTCTAATTTCCCCGTTTAAGTAATTAAATGTGTCAGCAAACATCACTTCCGGTTCATTCCCGGTCTCGAAGAAGAAATGGCCACCCGAGACGAAGTTTTAGACTTCCTATTTGAGGATGACTTCGGCCTGTCCGAGATTGACGTTAGTGAAGAAGAGGAAGAAGGTGCCTGTGCTTACCTGGGAAGTGGCGTAGTTGACGGTGATGCTATGGCAGACAGAAGCTGTTGGCACCAGACCACGAAGCAAGTTTTCAAAGTATAGGTCGCCCTATTCTGCCAAGCGAAGCTTCAGAAGATAGGTGATCATGAAGACTTCCCCCAAGGTACGAATAGATAAGAGTTGTAAAGTAAGGCCTAGTAACTAGCATAATAATAACTATTTTTCCTGGGAAGCTATATAGTTTCACTCATGGACCTGGAGGAGGATGAGGCTGAGGAGAAGACGGGAGGAGGAGAGGTTATTATTTATATATTTTTTAATATTTTTATAATGCAGCACTATGTGTTTCTCTGAGTTATGCTGAACATGCAGACCTTCACAGTGCCAAGCATTGCCCTTTTATTTTTATCTATAATTTAGCATTGTGAAGGTATGTTATGCACACTTTGCACATACTTTTCAGAACTATGGGCCCTAGCCCTTACTTCCTCTTTGTTATAATGATATTCACATCTTTGTGGTTTGTTATAATTGACCAAAAATTGTTGTTGACAAAAAACAGTTGTTGTTGACCAAAAGTTGACTAACTAATATTGCTGATTTCATGTGTATGAAACCGAGCTGAAATAGCCTTTTTTAAACTTATAATGATATTCACATCTTTGTGGTTTGTTATAATCAACCCAAAAAATTGTTGTTGACAAACACTTGTTGTTGACAAACAGTTGACCAGCTAACATTGCTGGTTTTATGTGTAATATGAAATTGAGATGATATAAACCCTTTTATTTTACTTCCTGTCTCTTATAACAATATTCACATTTCTGTGGTTTGTTGCTAAGCAACTAAAATTTACCATAACGTCCCTTCATGCATCAGCTATCACCTGATATATAGTTGTTGAGTACTTCTCTTCATATGGTCCTCTATAAAAAAAAATATGTCAATTTTTGTAAAAAGACCTCCGTAAATCTGCCAGTGAAAGGATTAAAAGTGCCATAGTATATGTTCCGATTCACTAACAAACACATTAGCCATCAATTTTATTCCATAAGTCAGTATGATCTTAATATGGCTACATGCAAGATCGTAAGGTTGCTCAGTCTTCTTTGTCATGCAGCTATGGAGGTAGGTTTTCATCCTACATGTTGGGACTCACCATAGTTCAAATATGAAAAGCCTAAATACATTAAGAACGCATGAGCTGGATGGAATTGTGGGAGCTGGAATATTCTTGGAGGAGTGTGAAAAGGTGGGCACTGTGGGGAAGATGGCTTTGTTACTTGGGAAGGGATGCATGCAGGATGTAAGTAACCAGGTGATGATGGAAGTGCGTGGATGCATTTTACAGTGCATAGAGAAGTATTGGCAGAGGAGGAAGGGATTGATTTATGCCCCATCTCCCCCTTCCCCCCCTCCGCTCCCGAACTCCACCTCCACCAAAACCACTCATTTAACACATTTAAGAGAAAGAAAGAAATAAATATTTTCCAGGTTCGAAACAATGCTGAAGTTTCATTATGACTTAGCTAACTAATTCCTCAGCATACATATGAATTTTTATACCAAGATTCATAAGCTCTAAACTTGACAAGGTATAATCGCACTTCCTCTAGCACAGCCTCTTGTTGCTGCTACTCCCTCTAGCAGTGAGTAGAACTAAATTATGGTTCCTTCAACGCACAGCAAAGGCAATCTTCACTTGACTTATATGTCTCCTGACATGTTGGCACTAGGTCAGGTGCAGTAGGAATGTAATGTTCTCAATAAATCATCTTAAATTTGTTATCCTAGATGCTCTAGCAATCACCAGGATTTTTTAAAATAAATCTACTCCTGATGAAATCTAGAGAACCATCTTTTTTATATTTTTTTATTTTTTATTTTTTAAATTTTATATATATATTAAAAAAATTTTATACATAAATTATGACAGAGAACAACATGCCATACCTCAAGTTAAAAAGTTTAAAAGTTCATGCGATGACTAGGGAAATGGCTTGTCCCCAACCCTGATGGCAAAGATCCCATTACTGAGGCTGCATTCCCACGCTGCACAGCCACAGAAATCCGCTGAAGAAGATGTTGATGGGAGTCCTCTTCATAAGTCACTGACCTCAGGCGGCGTCCCAACTCCCTGAAGAATGCCTTTGCATGAGAATATCTAGCCGAAACATTGAGATGAAGATGAATATCGAGAAATTCATTCATGTCAACTGAGAGTTTATTGAAAAATAAAATAAATATTTCAGGTTCCCAAATGCCTTCCAATCGATGACTGAATCTATGCAGGTATATTTTGGCATAATGATCCTAACCCATGAAAATTTAGAAAATATAATGAATGCACCCACATGTGTGCATGCGTGTATGTGTGTATGTGTGGAAGGGATTATTAGCATTTGCAATTTGGTATAATTGTGATGTTTAACATTTCACAAGAGGTTATGGGGTCTGATGTAAAATTTTCTTTGCTAATCCGAATCTGTCAGTCTTTAACTCAGCCCCACTTACTTCCTAAAGGTTGGTTTAGTGAGTTTCCATTGTTATATTAAGTTGGGGTACAGATGGTTTCTACAGGCCAGCCATGTAATGTGTTACTAATTACTAAGAACATTCATATACATAGTACTTCTTCCACTGGTTAGCCTTGGTGAGATCTATACAATGATATTGTTTTCGACCTTAAGCAAGTATAGTTTGGATGGGACTAAAAAAACTGCAAGATTGTATTTGTGGTTAAAAAAATGATGACACTATTTCTCAAAACTAAGTTTAGCTGCAGTCCTTATGCATACCTATAATTTCTAGATAAATAGATTGAATGTCCCTAGTTTGAGTAACCCAATACTTCTGACCTAACTCTATTTAGAACTCCCCCCCCCAATTTCATATACATTAATTGCTGGAGTACATTTGACAGTAGAAGCTCCAAATGTCCTCCTCATTTGAGGGGTGCAACTTACACATTGAATGTGTCGACTTGTACTGGAATATAAGTGGCAGTGTCTAAATGGTTTATAGGTGTTGCAACTGCAACATGTGACCTAGAACTGTAGCTAGCTACAATTTATGTTGTGTGTGTTTGTGTAAACTGTCTGGAACTAAGTGCATTAGCCACACTGCATATTTTAAGTTCGACCACCAAGTATACTACTACCTCATGGTTCACCCAGAGATGACCCTCCTAGTGAGTGTCACACTCAGGGCCGTATTATCCATAAGGCTGACTAGGCTGAAGCCTAGGGGCCCACCAAGAGCAGGGGCCCACCAAGAGCAGGGGCCCACCAAAAACATTGGCCAATGCGCAACCTTTTTTTCTTTTAGTGTTAAATGTTAACACTATGGATACGTCGAAAATAATTTATAGGAATTATCTTTGATACGAGAGATGCTCTAAGGGGACATTAACTTGGACTGTACCAAAGTAAACGTGAGATTGGTGCGCGCATCTATTCCCAGACACCTAGGTGTGTTTATCGGTGGGCACTATTTAGTTTCTCCTCGTGTCCGAAGAACTGGAGGCTTGATAGAGGAGTTATAGGTGCTACTCCTCTCTAGGATTACTTACTGGTACTTCATTACTCAAATCTCAAAAGGTTTTTAAGTATATGAGCTGATAATAATAAAAAAATAGTAAAGTGAAGAACTCTTGTTACCAAGGTGAGGAACTAACTTTACTTCAGCTAACCTAGTAGTTTCTTTTATGACTGTTAGATCAAGCTAAATAGTGTAGGAATAGTAAATCGCGTAGCTAAATAGCTAGCCAACTAGCTAGCACTTCATGAAGCTAGCTAGCTAAGTAGCTAACCAGCTAGCGCACCCATATAGCTAGCTGGCTAAAGCATCCAAGTAGCTAGCAAGCTAGCGCACCCATATAGCTAGTTAGCAGTTAAGAATGCTTCAAACCATTGTTAACAACGTAATGCAGGATTCTTTTCCAAACATGTACATTTGTTTACACATTTACTTGTCACTTCTCGTCACAAACTATTCTGGAGAGAGGTCTTTTTCTGCTCTGAAATGTATTAAGAATTACCTGCGATCCACTCTGAAGATGAAAAGCTCAATCATTTGGCATTAATGCATGTCGAATCGTCTTTGCTCCGGAAATTAAATTTTAACAATGAGCTGGATCAGTTTGTTGAAAGATCAAAGAGAAAAATGTTTAAGTAGCTAGATACATAATGACTATAATATGTTTAACTTTACAGTACAGTACCGGTATTTTGGTATTGCTTTGCTTGAAATTGCTTCATGCTAATTATAGGTTGTCTGATAAGATGATATCGTTTGTTACTCCATTTGTTACTCCACTAATTACTTCATTTGGAATATTATTGGAATATTATGATTTTTACATAGTTTCATATAATGTACAAGCTACTAAAAGTTACAACACACTAACGAAACAATGGCGACAAAAAGACGGCAGCAAAAACAAAAAACAAAAGCAAGACAAAAACACAAACAGCAATAAAAGTCCAATATTATTGGAATATTATCGTAATAAATTGTACACAAGCATGGCATGAAATTTGCAGGGGGAGGGGCCCAAAGAAGCTCGAAGCCTAGGGGCCCTGCCTTGGGTTAATACGGCACTGGTCACACTCCAGCTGTCTGCATAAACCACATTGCAAACCGGTTGTAAGCCACACTGCTAAGTGTTCCACCGAGAGACCACCCAGGACCACCCAGTGGAGGCCAACCCTTTGATGCCCATAGGAGCTCCGGGATATGTCCATCTGAAAACAGGCATATGGACTGCATGTCCCACTCCCACATAGACTGCCCACATACTCTCTTTCTCCAGTCAGACCTACCACCAAGTGGGTCCCTCGTCTTTAGTCGTGCCTGCCCTACTCATGGCACAGCATCACGTTGACAATTTCAAGTTCATTATTGAGAAGATTATTGTAATATATATATATATGTATATAATGTAATCATACATAAGTGCCATATTGTTTTGTTGAAGGACTGTGGTGATATATAAACTCTTGTGGTTAGAGCATATGAACATGTGGCGACACCTTTGAATTTATTAGCACGCTAGTGCTAACTATAGAACCTCCTAGGCCATCCAGTGAGTGTCTTTTTGCAAGACAGTACATTCTTCTGGCAAAGTTATATTGAAACATGACTAGTGACAACAAAAGCATGTACCATTCATGTGATGATGAAAGGAAGATTTTCACATGCATGTTGAGGAGAAAGCTATATGAATATGGGTATTGATTACATGTTGACCCACATACTCATGCTATACAGTATGTATATGTGTTTGTGTGTGTGCTAGTTGTGTGTACTTATGTCTCTGTATGTGTGTGTGGTCCCTCTCTCCCTCTCTCTCTCTCTAGGAAATGAATGTATCAAGCATGACAACACTTGGTTCTCTCTGTGAGGACATCTCTCATCTGTAAAGTTTACAAAACTATCAGCAAAAACAATGTAACTCATGCAATAAGTTTGATCCAGTGAATAGAGGTCAGTCTTGCAACAGGTTTTGTAAGACCATTTCTACCAGGAAGATCATGTGGAATGTTCTCTAGATGCTGGAGATGATAAAAGTTGATGCTAGTTTCCTTCAGTCCCCTGAGGAGAAGTTGTCTCAACTACAGAGTACAGTCAGCAAGCATCGCAATTTTCAATGTTTGGAGATTATTACTCTCCCAACAAGAGTTCAGATATGTAGGAGAGTTCATCTCAATTATTTCCAAATGCTGTCAGCAAGCGTCACAATATAAATTAATTCCTTCCAAACAAGGTTTCAGCTCACCAATTATCTATAATTGCTTACACTGTGAGATGAATCAGCTCTGGTATGATTATTACATCCTACTCTGAAGTATCAACTACCTTAATTATTGATGTTTTAAGTAACTCATATGCATTACATTTCTTCAGTGAAATATCAGACCCCATGGTTATACTGCTGATATGAATTTGATGTGAATGCAAAGACTCCCCCCCCCCCCCCCCCCCCCCACCCAGTAGTAATATCTCTAAAATTCACTAGGCAGCTTTTTAACCAGATTTTAGTAGTTATTATTTAGCTCCAAAACAGTTCCAACATCTCTTGAATCCTTCACTAAGGGACAGAGATAATTATGTATAGGGACTTGACAAGGTTCTTAAGAATTCCATTTAGTGTGCATCTGTGGACAGTTATTGATCTATGTCAATTGCATTATACTTGTCTTGTTATTGAGAATTGCTACATGCCACACATGCATGCCAAACTTCAGGTCAGGGCCATAACTTCACATACTTCAGTATATTTCTACAACAGACAATATAAGAAAATCCAGGTACTATGTTCATGCTTACATACAATAGCTCAATTTTACTACACCAAAGTAGGACATCGCTGACAAGTGGTGTATAGGGTACCTAGGTCCAGCAAGCCTTCATTGTACCTCTGGCCTTGAGGTGGTAAACAATGCATTAAAGTCCATGTTGTGGTGGATTTGTTTATATGGCCCCAGGTGTGTCATGACTAATCATGAGAGGTTGCAATAACTAGACAGGGAAGTATACGTATCAGGCAAAGTTATGCTTTCAAGGTGTGCTGTACTGTAGGAGGACTGACAAAAGCTGTGCTCGAAGGACACTCATGGTTGTCATACTCCAGGAATGACAGACAGGAAGTAGAGATTCCACGAGCCCAGCCTTCCCCACATTACACACATTTATGGGTCTGTCTCACACTTTTGTTCAATACAAAGGTTATTAACTTCAACTGGGGTTAGGCCAGGGCAATGGGTGCTATAGTTATGGCATCTAGTGGCTAGGTTTAGAGGGTTAGAGTCAGGACAGTGTGGGAATAAGGGTATTATCTTGTAGCTAGATTTAAGCCAGGGCAATGGATGACTATAGCTATGGCATGTAGTAGTTTGGGTAAGGGTCAAGTCAATGGGTGACTGTAGTTTACAGCAGGGATAGGCCAGTGTTAGTAGCAAGATAATGGTAGATGACTCTACCATGACATGTAGTGACTTGGGTTAGAAGGTTAAGATCAGGGCATGTGTGAAAGGTTACAGCTAGTTTTAAACCAGGGCAATGGGAGGCTATAGCTATGGCATGTAGTGGCTAGGACAAATGCCATGCCAATGGGTGACTGTGGTTATGGCGAGTCCAGGGTTAGGGCCAGGGCAATGTGTGACTATAGTACAGAATGAAGTATCACTGGCTGATAAAAGGTGGTATACATATTCTAAAACCAGCTGATAACTTCTTAACACCTGAGAGCCAGCTGCTAATACATACTGCATGGTGACATCTCTTCATTTCAGCCCCAATTTCTAGCACATGGGCTTGGTTTATAATTACAGGTAACAATGCGATAACATGATGGTGTTTTGCACACTTCTTAGTTTACAGGTGAAATGTGTTTCCTCCTTCCTTCCTCTGTAATTATATTACTCACAAATAATTACTCCCCCACATCCTGCATGTGGTCTGGGGTGATAATTATAATTCCTCGGTCACAAGTCCAAGTCTCTTATACGTACATAAGCAACACTTCTAGGAAGTGCAGTCTGTGGTAAGAAGGGAGCCTCCTCACTATGGCCTCCAGGCTGAGGGTTTTTTTTGGTATAATGCATAATAGCTGGAATTCAGCAGGACAATTCCATGGAGCCATTCTTTTTAACATTTTGTTGTGGTATGCTAAGCAGGGTAAATTATTTGTGTCTGTCCATTTAATATATGTGTGTGTATGTGTATATCTATGTCTGCTTGTTAGTGTCGGCATAGCTACATACAGAGCTAAGCTCGTCATTAGGAAAGAAAGTAATGAAATATCTTATTTTTATTAATATGTGCCATTGTCAGGAGAAGCTCACTCTCTTGCAGCTCCTGCGATGCCAACCTCTTGTTTACTGACCTAGTTGCTCCGCAACTCACCAATTCAATCTCCACCCTTATGATAAGTCATAAAGGTAAAGAATAATAATAGCATAGAATCACAATTGCCAATTGTTCATACACCAACTGTCTTATACAGTTCCTTTAGTTCTCTTGTCTTTTCTCTTCTCTCTCTCTCTGTCTTTTTTCTCTTCTCTCTCTCTGGCTTTTTCTCTTTTATAGATTCTATCACAGTTCACGTAGTGGTTTGTGGGTAGTCTGTCTTCTCTGATCTCTGTGGTTTTATACCTTCTGATGTAGGTGAATAATCAGGTCAGCGATTCCCACAGGTTGTTCCTCCTTTCCCAGAGGTGTCAGAGGCAGTTGTCAGGATGCTCCCTGACATTCCCCTTTCCTTAGGGACGAGAGTCAAACTCTCGAGATAAACCGCCATTTTGGGTGCCTGGCTTATGTGTGATTGTAAAGTCGAATGGTTGTAATGATAATGCCCACCTCGCGAGACATCCATGCATATCCAAGATGACTCAGTCTTGTTAATGGGTTGTGATCTGTCTGAATTTCAAACCTCGAACCTTCCAGGTAGACTCGGTAGTGCTTTACCTCCTCATTACCT
The DNA here is from genome assembly GCA_028752905.1 of Cladorhizidae sp. MBARI D1340-BT2. Classification (NCBI taxonomy): domain Eukaryota; kingdom Metazoa; phylum Porifera; class Demospongiae; order Poecilosclerida; family Cladorhizidae; species Cladorhizidae sp. MBARI D1340-BT2. Next base: position 11,386,476 of record JAQNBH010000010.1, read on the forward strand.
CCTCAACAATCGCCAATGCTTCCCTTTCGATTGTGGAGTATTTATTGTTCACGTTTTAGAAGCTTTCGAGATCCATAGGCTAACGGATGCTCCTCCCCTTGTTCATCTTTCTGACTCAGCACGTATGCTATGCCTGTGGCGGAAGCATCTGTCTGGCAGGATGAAAAGGCATGTCCCATTTTGGTGTTATCAAAATAGGATAAGTAAATAGCATCTCTTTTAACTGAGTGAAAGCGTTCTCCAAAGTATCATTCCATGTTATCTTAATAGGCATGTCTTTCCTTGTTAAGTTAGAGAGGGGGGTGGCAATTGTAGCAAACCTAGGGATGAATCTCCTGTAGTACCCTGCTAAGCCTAAAAAAGCTCTCACATCTTTCTTCGTAAGGGGTCTGGAAAATGCTTGGATGCTTTAATCTTAGCCTGCATAGGATGTACTTGTCCTTGACCCACCACATGTCCCAAATCGACACAACTATTACAGGCAAACTTGCACTTGTTCCTCTTCACTGTTAGGCCTGCGTCTCGTAGTCTTGTGAAGACTTCATTCACGTGCTTCATGTGTTCTTCCCAGCTGTTGCTGTGGATTAGGATGTCGTCCAAATATGCGGCCGCGAAATGATGTATTCCCTGGAGAACTTGGTCCATCAATCATTGAAACGTCGAAGTTGCAGCCACTAAACCGAACGGCATCGTCTTAAACTCGTATTTCCCCCATGGTCTGATAAAAGCTGTCTTGGACTGGCTCTCCTTATCAATAGGCACCTGCCAGTAGCCTTTGGTGAGGTCCAATGCTGTAATGTATTTGGCTCTCCCGACCTCGTAGATTAAATCTTCTACCCGAGGGATCGGGTAGGGATCAGCTTGTGTTACCAGATTCAACTTTTTGTAGTCTACACAAAGACGCTTACTTCCATCCTTCTTTGGCACCAAAATGACGGGTGCTGCCCAAGGACTTTTAGAGGGTGTAATAATGTCCTGTTTTAGCAGTGTCTTGATCTCTTTTCGGAGATACTCGTGACCAGTGTGTGGAAGTCTCTAAGGTGGAAGCCTAATCGGGATGGCATCAGCCGTGTCAATCACGTGGTGTATCAGGTGCTTCCATCCTGGTTCATCCCTGATCACATCCTTGAATGAGTGACGTAATTCATCTAGTTCCTTTTCCTGTGAGGGTGTCAGTATTGACCCTGTTGGTTGATGTTCTGACGTCACTTTTTCATCCTCTTCTTCCGCAAGGAATACCGCAGCTTCCGTAGCATTCCACTTCTTCAGTCCATTGATGTGGAAGAGTTGGTGTCTCTTCCGACCTTCTCCCATATCAACCTCGTAACTTGATAACTTCTTTGTTATTATGACATGTCCTCTCCATTCATTCGCTAATTTGTTCTTTTTCCTGGGTTGAAACACAAGAACAAGGTGACCCACACACAATATTTTACTCACTGTCTTTTTATCATAGTGTTTCTTATGATTTCGTTTGGCTTGTTCTTTATTTGTTTGTGCCATTTCTCGGATGATGGTTATCTTTTCACGTAATCTCCTTAAGTATTCAAGAACCTCGATGTCGTTTTCTTCTTACTTTTTCGTCCAGTTATCTGTAAGAGTGTCCAATGGCGTCCTCATTTTTCTCCCAAACATCAACTCGTATGGTGAGAATCCCGTGGATGCATGAACCGTACCTCGGTAGGCCCATAAAACGTAAGGAAGGCATTGGTCCCATTCCTTCTGATTCTTTCGTGTCAGCTTCCGTAGTATCAGTTCATGCTAGAGTTGAACCTTTCAACCATGCCATCTGTTCTCTGTGGTTTTACACCTTCTGATGTAGGTGAGTAATCAGGTGAGTGATTCCCATAGGTTGTTCCTCCTTTCCCAGATGTGTCAGAGGCAGTTGTCAGGATGCTCCCTGACAGCCATGCATGACAAAACTTGTTCTCTCACTGTGTACAGCTACTATCTGTGAAGCAGTGAGAATTTAGTTGCGTTTTTACAAACTCTCATTCAAGAACTACTTTTACTCCAGCAAGAAGTTCGCTACATAAACTTCTTCAGAATTGAGCCTTGTTTTCAACAGAATTTGCAAGACCCATCTAAGCCAGAAAAGAAGTAGGATGTTACCTAGATACTAGAGCTGCAATAAATGAATGATTCAGTGATTAATTTACTTCAGTCTCATTTGATACGGAGGAGAAATCTTCTGAACTAGTACAGAATACAGTCAGAAAGTATCACCAATAGAAGACCTGCCTTATTAGGTCATGATCGCTCAGCCTTGCTCACTTATGGTTTCAGTAAATTCTCTCCCCATTAATGCTTTTCTTACACAACAAGTAAACTACCACTGCAAGTAGGCTCAGTACTATATTACAAATTGGAGCAAAAGTTGGGAACTTCTAGGCCGTATCACTTGCTTCATAGTTACATACCGGGAACAGGGATCATGGCGTGAGTCTTGAAAATCTTGAATCAAAATACATTTCCTATGGTGCATAGAATTTTTATTGTAGGCATGGCTTATCAAAGTGACATAATAGTGCAGGTTCCTTATTGTTGATACTTTCTGATTTTTTTCTCTATTATTTGAGAGGATTTCTCTTCCATATCAAGTGACTGAATGAAATTAGCTTCTCAAACATTTCAAACATTTAGGAAACAATGAAAATTGAAGTATTTCTGCAGACTGACTCATTACCCAAATGTTAGTCCAAGTGCATTATGAAAATATTAATGTTCCTGTACCACTCCAATATTGAATTGACCCCTATTAAAATGGTGGGAACCTCTCCCCCCCCCCCCCCCCCCAACCCATTATCCAAATGTGAATCTATCTAATATTTTCCAACACATAACTTGTGTATAATGTCTGTTCTTATTAATTTTACTAACCAAAGACTCCAAACTGTTCAATGTATTTCTGTAGCAATCCGTTTCTCCATTCAGCACTGCAAAACTCCCGAAAATCATAAAAGATCTTCAATATCATAAACACAATTTTGTGGTTAACAGCACAGACCTTCAACAAAACTTAGTACGTACTTATGTATGGTGCATGTGTCTATGTGTATATAACAACATGTCTACTCTAGCAATAATCATGTAATATTGTTTAGTTCTGTTATATATACGTATTACTTCTTGTGGGGGGCTGGACAAAAATGTTTTAAAATAATAAAAAAACATTTAGAAAACCCTTATCTATTTAAAAGCTCTATTATAAGAGTCATAAATAAGAGTCTAATAAATGTTTACATATACAACGTGCATCATACATAACTCCTTACATTGTTTTGTCGAAGGTCTGTGGTGATATCTAATTAGAGGACAGAATATGGATCTCTTGTGGTTAGAACATATGAATATGTGGCAATACTCTTCAATCTTGTTTTATTCGCATCCTAGTGCTAACTATAGCTGAAGGTGTGCCTACAGGATTAGCAATGCAGTACTTTCTTGAAATAGTTATATAGAGACATGACTAGTGACAACAAAAGCATGTACCATTCATGTGATGATGAGCAGGAAGTTTTCACATGCATGTTGAGAAGGAAGCTATATGAATATGGGTATTGATTACAGGATGACGAACGTACTCATGAAAAACATGGCTATACAGTATGTATATGTGTTTGTGTGTAGAGGTATAGCTGTTTTATCTCGAAATGCAGTCGCCAAGCATCACAGTATTAATTTCTTCCAAACAAGATTAGAGCTCACCAATGATTTAGTACCAGCTATTGTTGCTATGACAAATGAACTCCATAGATATTACCGATGCAACTTTGAGAAGAATCACCTCTGGTATCATTAGTACATCCTTCTCTGAAGTATCAGCTACCTTAGTTTTAAGTAACTCATACGAGTTAAATTTCTCCAGTGAAAAGTCAGACGCTATGGTTACTCCCCTATGAATTTGATGCCAATGCGAAGGCTCCCCCCACCACACCCCCAGTAGTAATATCTCTAAAACTCACTTGGCAGCTTTTTAAACACCTAAACTGTGGTTTTAGTACTTATTTGTTCCCGAACAGTTCCAGCATGTCTTGAATTATTTGCTAGGGAACAGATATTTAACCATGTGTAAGGATTGACATGGTTCTTAAGAAAGCATTCGGTATTCCATTTAGTGTGCATCTGTGGACAGTTATTAATGTATGTCAATTGACTTCCACTTGTCATGCTATTGAGAATTGCTACATGCTACACATGCATGCCAAACTTCAGGTCAGGGCCATAACTTCACATATTTCAGTATGCTTCATAATATATGTTTTATGGAAACTAAAAGAACATATAGGTACAATGTGCATGTCATGAGGCATGCTTCCCTACAACAGCTCAATTTTACTAGACCAATGTAGGACATCACTGACAAGTGATGGTGTGTAGGATACTTAGGCCCAGCTTCATTAGAAGATTTTTAGATTTCTGGGCCTTCTTATGCTTGTACCTCTAGGACCTAGGCCTTGAAGTGGTAAATAATTGAAGTACAGTTATGTTGTGGTGGGTTTGTTTATTTAGCCCCATGTGTGCCGCCATGACTAATCATGAGAGTTTCCATAACCAATGAGGGAGCTTTATGTTTCATGAAAAGTTATGCTTTCAAGGTGTGCTGTCATTGTAGGAGGAGCCACAAAAGCTCTGCTTCAGAACCCTCATGGCTGTCATACTCCAAGAAAGACGCACAGAAAGTCGAGATTCCACCCCCACCCTCCCCACATTACACACACTTATGTTGAATACTAAGATCATTAACTTCAACTAGGATTTGGATTGGCAATGGGTTATTATTGTACTGGATAGGGTTGGAGGGATGGGGTCAGGGCAGTGGTGAATATAGTTATAACATATTGTGTCTAGGTTTAAGCCAGGACAATTTGACTATAGCTACTGCATGTAGTGGCTGGGGTGAAGGGCCAAGTCAATGGGTGACTGTGGTTATAGCAAGTGATGGCCAGGGTTAGGGCCAGGGCAATGTGTGACTATAGTCACAGAATGAAGTATCACTCATTGATAAAAGGCGGTGTACATTTTCTAACACCAACTGATAATTCTTAACAAGGATAGCCAGCTACTAATCCATGCTGCATAGTTACATATGTAGCAGTCCTAATTTCTAGCATATGGGCTTGATTTATAATTACTGGTAACCATGTGACAAGGTGAAGGTGTGTCATGCACACTTCTGATTTTACTATGTGAAATGTGTTTCCTTTTTCATTGTTCTGTTATAATGTTCAACTCACAAATAATTAGACCCTCACATCCTGCATGTGATAATTTTTGGCCACCAATCAGTCCAGGTGGCTCTCAACCCTTAAGAAGTGCAGTCTGTGGATGAATGGAAGCCTCCTAACTATGGCCTTCAAGCTGAGGTTTGTTTTGGTTTAATCCGTAATTGCTGGATTTCAGCAGGACAATTTCACGGAGCTGCTCATTAAAAAAAAAAAATTACAGTTTGTTGTGGTATGCTAAACAGTGTAGAGTATTTGAGTATGTCCATTTAATATAATTATGTGTGTGTGTGTGAATATCTATGTCTGCTAGTGTAGGCATAGCTACATACAGAGCTATGCTTGTCATTAGGAATGAAATATCTTATTTTTATTACTTTCTGCCATGCATGACAAAACTTGTTCTCTCGGTGTGTGTACAGCTTCTATCTGTAAAGTCATGGGAATTTAGTTGTGTTTTTACAAACTCTCATTCAAGAACTATTTTACTCAAGCAAGAAGTAAACTTCAAGAGAATTAAGTTGGTTTCAACAGAAGTTGCAGGACACACCCAAGCCAGAAAAATCAAGTAGGCTGTTTTCTAGATGCTTGTGCTGCTAAAAATGAAGGCTAATTTAATTCAGTCTCTTGTTGATATGGAGGTGAGGTCCTCTCAACTAGTTCAGAATACAGTCAGAAAGTAGAAGACATGCACTATTAGATCATGATTATTCAGCTTTGCTCACTAGATTCTCTCCCCATAATCCATAAGAAATGTATTATCAGTCAAGCTTTTCAAAGAATCCATGAACTTTGTCCTGCTTTATGCAGTAGATATGCAGTAGATACGAACCTAATTACGGGGCTGGGAAATTCACAGAATTTACTATAATCTGTATATAGACACATGGTATTGTTAGTAACTACCTGTGAGCTTTCTGCTCAAAACGAATGGGCATGTGGCAGTGTACTGGTTTGTCTAGGGTAAGAATTAATTATTGGAGCATCACTAAATGGACATGATCCTGGTTTACTTGATGAAGTGGAGTTCAAGTACAGGTTGAAATGCAGACGTAACACACATCTACACTGCTGTGCTTCTTCACAGCCATTGCACACTTCTCTTATGCTTGAATTCAATGTCAATTCAGTTATGCTCCTGGAAAAACTAACACAAACCAGTGATCTAGCTACTAGCTACTTGGTAGTGAGTTCTGAGCAGAATGCTGACAGATCCAAGCAAAATCTTTGACTTCCACTTACCATAATTATTCCCAAAATGTCACTATATTGAAGTTGAAGAATGCATCTGGCTGTAGCTAATGTTGTGAGCTTTCTTGCCCTAATAGGTTAGCTGAATACCAGATAATATTGCATGTATGTTATATGTAGCTTGCTATGAGGATGTATATGTTTGTCTGCCTATGATAGAGCTCCAGGGTAAGCCTTGGTGAGGACTCAAAGAGCCTATTAGTAGGTAACTTTTTGCAATAGGTCATGGACATGTCAGGTTCGGGAATAATTTTTACAGGTGAACGTACAATAAATACATAGATAGATACGGACACAGCAATGCCATGTATGGCAGTACTAAGTTTTACATCCAACTCCCCACTGAAGGCTTGCTTCACTCACCAAACAAATGCAAGGAATTAACTGAAGTCATGATGGAGAGAGTGAGAGGGGAAAACTATGTTGGACAGGCTTACGATATCCTCGTGATCACTGATGGCAGTCAGATTGGTAGATGTGATGGGTATGGTCCAACTTGTGGTAAATATTTTTGAACTTTAGAGCAAGTCCATTAAAATACATAATGGATTCTCAAACAGTGATAATTAATTAACTAGGATGTCACAGGACGAAGGTAATTTGAACTTGTTTCAAGGAACACTGGTAATTGGAAGAGTAAACAGTTCCTGGAAAAGTCAGTTCTTCTGTAGACGGTTGCAGTTAGCCTTCCATCTTCCTTTCTGTGTAGGTGGCAGTCCAGAGGGCAACGATCCATCCAGTTCAAGCTCTATGGTAAACTTTATGGATGGCCTGATGTTGTTCAGATGGTCCAACAATTCCTGCTCACTTCCCTTCTTCACAATGCAGAAGGTATCATCCACGTATCTGTTCCAAAGCCTTGGCTTCAGTGGGGCAGTTGTTCGTGCCAATTCCTAAAAGAATTCCATATAAAGGTTGGCTACCACTGGAGAGCACCTTCTCTCAGCTAATAATATTTTTGAGAATATAACTTGTCTATAATGGTTTCCGCTTAGTTTTACTGCCTTGGTATCAGTTCACTCATTGCACATTAAATACAAGATCTGCATCATGAAAATATTCTTTTGAGCTTGTTCCAATCCAAAGACACCATTTATCAGGATTTTACCGCTTGGGTAGAACTAATGGTTTTGTCAGTCTGCCAGATACTTCAAGTATGTACCACTGTATTCTCTTACAGTGAAAGATAAGTGCACTAAGGCCTGCAAGCCATTAGCTCCAGCTGGACAGCCAGGACTGTCTGCAGCCTGCCCAATCTCTTTGATTTTTTAACAAGCAGAGTTGGGCTTCTGTGAGGCTGGTCAAATTAGCCAAGACACCACTTATAATACTAAGTTTTAGCCGAGTAAACTTTGTGGGTTTTTTCTGATTGGCAGTGCTACTGCTCTCCTCAATAGTATGTATCTGCAGGGAAGTTATGGCTGGTGGCAGCATGTGCATCAGCTGCTATTACCTGTTAGACATCCAAATTGCACAATAAAGACATTGAGAGAATGCTTTTGCATAGAACGAAGCTGACCTGGAAGGAATTGCAGACAAGGAATAGTCACACAAACAGTTACCTGGTTGCGATGATCTAGCTATTGCCTCATTGCTGGTGTTACAGCAGATTTGAGGAATCAATAACAAGCTCACGCAAAAGAGAACTATCAGGAATAAATCCAATAATCAGGATGGTATCCTCTTCTAAAGAAAATGTGAAGCAGTTGATTAATAATGAAGTTAAGCAGAAACACGTGGCAGAGTCTTACCATGCTGATAAGCTTGGAAGTCACAATGATAGTAATAGTTGCATCCTGGTATAATAGCCACAGAGAAAACTTTTTAGATTATTTTAAGATTCAGTTAATGTTGGCACCTTTAATTGCAGATATTGTATGACATAACAGGGCTTTTTTATATATATTTTTACCATTCTCAAAAATGATACTTAGCTCTCTATCATTTAATTAAGCCAATACTGTTAGAATAATATTGTCATGGATTCCTAAATTAAAAGCCATGTACAATATGCCAGATAGCTTGAGTAATCATTATCTTCACTCTACCCAATACCAGTCCACACACAGTCCATAGCATCGAATTGGAATTGACCACTTGCACTCAGGAATTCAGGAAACTCATATATATACATTATTGTAAGATTTTAAGCATTAACATGGAATAAGATAAGATGACTAAACTACAACAAACTGCCAAAGTGGAAAATAATGCTTTAAGCTATACATCCATATTATGCACCTAGTGGTGGGGATGCAGCTCTGATAATATATCTGTTCTAGGAATGTTACATGAGTATGTCGTGCACAGGAGGATCATTACCGCTAACAGAAGATCTTCTCCAGGTTAGCTATTCGATTACGCGATGAACCATAGGAATGTGGGGGTTAATTTCTTGGATCCGCTATAATAGGATTCGGATGGTTAACTGAAATGTCTGGATAAATTTGACTGCGAAACTGATACTGCAGGATTGTAAATTTAATTATGGGCATCGTCATCGTATAGCATTACAGCTTAGATAGATAAAAATATGCGGCGTAATTAGAGAGTCCGGCCTCGATTAGAGCACCCACAAATAGTACCGCTAGATACCTAGAAATTATATGCGTGTGGGCAAATATAATGTGTGGGTGTTGAAGCATAAACATCCGCTGTTTTGTTGCTATTCCTATTTTTTTCAGCTTATAAAAATGGTCTGCTGGGACTAAAATCATTAATCTATTGTGTTCAAGTGGTGTCCCTTCACTCTCAACTAAAACCTTTTGAGTTGCACAGTGGAGTTGCACAGCACAGTTTCAGTTTCTTCAGCCCAGTGGATTGAAGATGGTCATTTGCAAACAAATGATGAAATATTCAATTGTAGCAGCTCTCTGTCTCACAGCCCTCTGTCTCACAGCCCTACTTGTGATGAGTAACAAGGGATTCATCCACCAAAGAAGAACAACCATGTCTACTTCCACTCTTGCTTCCGAAGACAACATTCAATACATGCGAAGGATACGCAGAACAATACGACCAAAGAGAGCTTCCCAATTTGGTTACATCTTGGCGAGCAGTTATTTTGACCAGATGACCGATGCTTCCAAGAACATTCTCTCATTGCAATGCTGGGCTAGAGCTGTTAGCAAATCCCTCAAGGTTGTGGAACCATTTGTGCACAGAGAATCTGGCTTTGGGGTCTCCCTGAATAGATCTAACATTTCTACCCAAACATCTGAGAAGGCAGTAGAAGGCAGCAATATGCTGAGATTGCGAGATGTCTTCAGCTTGGAGAGTTGGGAAGAGTTGGGAAGAGCAATTGAGGGGGCAAAGCTACTCTTCTTTTGAGAGCTGGAAGCTATTTCTACAGTCTGCCCCGAGGAATCTAATTGTCATTGGCAAGCCATGCAGAGCACCTGAAAGAAACAGCTGTAATGATCAATTCATCACAGTTGCTTCACAGTTTGCCAAAAAGCATCGTTTTGATATAGTCCGATGCGTCCAGTTGAAGAACAAACTCCATTCCTTTGATGAGTTTCGAAACATAATATATGGAGATCATAAACCAGAAAAGTCTGTGGTGCTGTTCAACAGCTGGGGAGGCATTGTACCAGAAATAAGGAAGGGTCGCATTGCTATATCAGACAATAAACCTTGCATCCGCAATTCATTTCCCAACTTTTTATTGGAGAGCAGTCCAAAAATCGTTGAAGACAGCAGGCGATATTTGGATCGGTACATGCCAAACAGTGACTCTGACTACATCAGTGTGATGCTAAGAACAGAGCATTTTGGCATCAATCACAACTTCAGAGAAATCAAGTCGCAAGAGGAGAAGGTTTTACTGTATTCAAGTTGTGTGCAGGGAATTATAAATCAAGTTCGCACCATGCAAGAATTATACCAAACCAAAGGCGTGTTTTTGACTGTAGACTGTCGAAAATACGGTTCAAGGGAGATAAAAAATAGTTCAGATCAAGATTTGCTCGACACTGTGGTGGAGATGTTATTTCGTGAACTCAAGAGTTATGGAATGAAATTATCCTTGGAAGAATGGGACGATTCTTTAGATGAAGTTTCTTCTTTTCGGGTTCCCGGATATGTGGCCCTTCTGCAAAAGAATTTGGCAGCATCTGGTAAATGTTTAGTGACTGCAGGAGGTGGCACCTTTCAGAAGTCTGCACAAACATTGTACAAGTCGATCCACAACAGCAACAATATTACATCCCAATGCTATAAGGTTATACAAGAATGTTAGCATGTACTGTCAGTAGAATTAAAAACATAAGCCCAATTTTTAAAATTCAATTTGTATATAATCATTTTTATACTGACCTTATTAAACATTAACACAGGACTGAATTGATGAGATTCGTTCATTTTATTGTTTTATTCAAACTGCTATGCGGTAATAAAAAGTCCTGTAAATATTCATAATTATATATATATATACAACCTGGGTATTCTGTGCTGTTAAACTACTTAAACGTATTTATGGCAGCGTATAAAACCTTTCTGGTTAGAGTGTATAGACACGTAATCACAACCAGGAGTCACTATCTTGATTGTGGTATCTAGTGCTAACTCTGACTGAAAGTGGGCCTACATGGCTGTCGTCAACTGATAGTTTCTTCTTGAAATAGAGACATGACCAGTGACAGAAGAAAAGCATCATTCATGTGATGATAAGAAGGAAAATGTTCACATATATAGTGAGAAGAAAGCTCTATGAATATTTTCATGAGTTTTAATTTCATGATGAGCACATGCCATGAAAAACATGAAGTTTTACACAAATGAAAGTTTCCCGCTCACAAGCATGTATAATTATGTGTTTGTGTTTACAGTTTAGCTGTGTGTGTGTGTGTGTGCATGTGTTGGGTTTGTGTATGTCTGTGTTTGTTGTGTGCATGTGTGTGTTTCTTTCTCTATATATCTCTCTCCAGGAACATAACCATGTGCCATGCATGAAAATTCTTGGTTCTCTCTGTGAGGACAGCTCTCATCCGGAAAGTTATAAGAATTTGTCTTACAAAACGATCAATGAACGAATGAAGTCAATGAACGAATGAAGTCAGGATGCATAACAATTATGAAGAAAAATTACATTCTTTCTCAATGAGTGTTGGACTCATAAAGTGCTGGCTTCAAGCTGAATAGAACCAATTGTCAATTAATCAAAAGGAAGGTATCTATGTGCATGGGACATGCAGTATCTGCCACCAGATGCTGCAAAGGTAGAAGATATCTCCTTGTACCCGATACCAAAGAATACCAAAGACTTAGAGCGATTTAGAGACTAGAAAACCTCTACCGCTGATTTAAGACAACTACTCAAAGTTTTCTCTACCAATCCAGAGACCTCTGAGGAAGGAGGGTAACCTGCACTAGAAATCAAATTGCCAGAGAACTTTTGACATTCTCAAACAGGACTACTAAAGCATTCCCACATTTCAGTCAACAGTTTATGTTGCACAATGATTCATGTGATAAAGCCATTGGTAGTGTCTTCAGCCAAACCCAGAGTGGGTTAAGAATGAGTTACGTTCTACTGAGCCGAAAATTGCAGAAACATATCTAGGACAGCTCTGGCCACATTGTCAGTATTAAGGATCTCCACCCATACATGTATGGCTTTAAGCCTATAGGAGGGCATCTCACTAGGTGGATGAGCTTCGCTCAGCAGTTGGATTTCCACATGGAACAGATCAGGAATAACAATGGCAATGCATATGTCATATCTAGAAGATTTTCTATTGATGAAGTAGTTCCAGTGATCCAAGAATTGAGTACAAATATGAAAGCACTGAGGGCAAACAAACTTGCAGATGGATAATTTGCGCCCTTTGTTAAAGCAATTATGGAAGGAAAGTCTCCACATACAGATTCAGCTCTTGGACTAAGATGCCAAGAAGGACTTTGGTGCTGCAAATTTTTAGGGTCATTATCAGTCGATTCACGACTGGTAATCCCCATCAGTACAAAGGAGGCAGTTCTCCAACCACCACATGATTAGGCAGGACACATAGAGAACTACAAAGGTACAGTTGTATTGGCTAGGATATTAGTCAGTTATTAAAAACTGGGTACATTATTATCAGATGTGCCATAAATGCAATCCTCCTCAACATGGCCCATAGGCACCTCTTGACACCTCAACCACCCTTTTTTGAAGCTATCTTGGATATTATGGATCCATAACCTCCAAGTTGAAAGGAAGAAAATATATCCTTGTCATGACCAACATTTTTAGGTTAGTTGGTTGAAGCTTTTCCTCTCAGATTAAAAGACAGAGAAACACTAGTTTCACTAGCTACTAACAAACAGCTCTCTGGGCATGGTCCATAGACTTTCCTAGACAAGATTGATAGTGTGAACTGCCAAATACAGTTGATTCCAAATATCCGCATTTTTCTTCCTGCACCTGCTTAGTGTGTAGCAGTTCCAGCTAGTTTGTTTGTGAATGTTTAATAGCTTTGGGATACTATTGACTGGAGAAGCTGGTGCTGAATGATGCATCTCATTCTGCCCTTGCAACCTGGCTAGTGCCCAGCTAATAGAGGCCACTTCCTCCCACTGCAATCAGTGTGACCTTCACACTCTAAGCTGCTAGTATTTTTATAGCTCTTTTTTGAAGAGTGACAATATCTCGATATGGGCCCACTTCTATCACATTTACAACAGGCTCATCAGTACTGACTAGAACCTCTCCTTGGGCCCTGGTCATGGTCATTTAGTATCATGGACATGTTTGTTCCTGTCCATGGCTTCTCGCCTCTCTGCCTACTGCTTCCAAGTCAGAATAATTCATCTTCAGCTTATCAATCAATTTCTCGATTTCAGGAGCGAGATAATCTCTTTCAGAGCCACGGATACTCGCTGTGCCATTGGTATTTCCCCCTACTTTCAGGGGTTTCCTCTCAACACCTGCAACCATTATCTCAGGAGTCAGGTATGACTTGCTGCAGGATGGCCACTACAGCCTTGTCCAGAGTCTGCCTGGATTTCAGCTAACACAAAATTTGACATGGCTGTTGTCAGGATATGCGAAGTAAGAGTTTAGTACTAGTTTGGCAGTCTACCCAAGTTGGTGTAGGTCTTGTGTGCTAAGAGTTGGAGGTCATCAAAGTATGTTGAATACCTTTATAGGCATATTTTCTTTGAAAATATATCCAGGAACATCAAGGTCACTCAAAAACTATGCCAGAATCAACTCTGCAGTTGTAACTGCCCAACAGGTGGTTATCAAATAGCCAACTTTGGTCTGCTGCCTCCCAAAGCTCTAAAATGTAATATCCATAGACCACAATTGCATTGGTAATGATTGGCAGCCCATTGCATTGGCAAGACAAGCAAAAAGCCAAGGATTCACCTTCTCATCACCATAATTATCTTGGCCATACAGTACTTGAAGTAAACAAAATCTGATTCAAGCATCATGAGCACTAAAAGAGCTCTCAAATGATATCCCCAAATATTTTGTGAGTGAACTCTAGCCAAGTTATGACTGTTATGCAACCACAAAATATGGATTTTCAAACATCATGATAATTATTACATCAAGGTTAGGACCAAAGTTATCTCTTCGGTTAGCATTCCTTGTTGGTTTCTCTGCTTTTTTAATCAAGTGGAAATCCATGGACTTAAATCACCAAAGTTTGAAATGGAGCATCTAATTGTTCTAGAACTTTGGAAGTAACGAGTAGATAAATACCACAAGAGTTAGAATGAGAATACCTTTTTTGTTTTTTGAGCAACTTCTTCGTTTTAACAATTCTTTGGTAACCTTCATAAGCAATGTTCTGTTTTATAGTGAATATGGTATTGCAGTGCATGTGGTATAAGACTTCTCTAACTATTTATAGTGAGCTTGACTTGAAGGTTCTTCTAAGTCTGTTTCAGAAGTAGTCTGGTCATCCCACAGGTACGTAACAGTCATTTTAGCCAACTTTTGTAGTGTTTGACCGGTTCTGGTTGCTTGTTGAAAGGCATACCAATTGCTACCCTCACCAATGATAACATTTATACCACATTTGAGTCCCATATGCACAATTTCAAGGTGACTCTGGAGTACTGGTTTCCAACCTTAACCCTGTGCACTGACCTCTTGTGCAAGGTGTATGCATCCTTCAGTCAAGTGTAAAGTGTAGATCAGAATGTAACTAAACTAAGTCTGCTTACTTCTACGTGTGAGTTTGCATGCATAGAGAAAAAGAGTTGAAGGCAACTATCATCCAGAACCATCAGTCAAAGCATTTAAGAAGAGTGGGACTTCAAGAAGATCTATCTTTAAAGGCTCTACTCAGCAAAGCAAGATCACAAGAAGTAAGTGAAGGTTAAGCAAAAGTAATAAAATGGATGACGCATCTAACATCAGAAGCAGTAAATTTTCTTCAATGCAAGAGAAGACTCAAGAAATGGCAGCCACCACGGACAAATGCAGGTCAGACATGTCATAAGTGTGGGTTTTTGTGTTCCAATAGAAATGGGCTGTATCCAAAAAATTGCCAAAGTTCCAATGAATGTGGTAAAAATAACCACTTGCTAAAGTATGTCACTCAAAGCAGGACAAATGACAAAGTCAAGATGGATTACGTGAATTGAAATCGTGAGTTAAGCACAGGCCAGAATCGCATGTTCATCAGTTTTTATCAGAGCCATAACCAAAGAGTGATAGCAGTAATGAATATCTATACACTCTTTTGACACTACTAGCAATACGGCACCAAATATGAGTGTGAAAATCAATGGAATTACAATTGGTATGATAAATAATATGTGAGAATCGATTGATATCATAGACGAAAGATATTTTGCCATAGTATAAAGTATACCATATGCACACTTGATTTGCAACCCTAAACAAAGTGAATGTTTGAATATTGTGCAGACTCGCAACTTACAGTAGTGGGTCAGTTGAACCAAAATAGAAATCAGTTCCATTGATGGTTCATGTAATACCATGGAATTATGCAACTTTGCTCAGCTACAATAGAACATGCAACCTTGCTCTCATTGATGTATAGATCAAGCATGTCTCTGACTGTCTCAAAGTCTGTGATATGCTGGTGCAAAAATATCCCAAATTGTTCAATGCCACTGGCAAACTGAGGTTTGCAGAAGTTATACCAAATACGGATGACAGTGTAGCTCCCTCAAGGAACATGCCAAATTCCCTTCTACAGAAGGAAACAAGTGGCAAGACCTGGAACAACAAGGAATCATTGTGAAAGTGGATGGACCAACTCCATGAGTCTCCCCTTTGGTCATAATTCCCCAAAGAATGGTGAAGTCCATTTGTGTGTTGACATGAGAAAAGCAAACAGCAATTAAGCTGGAGATACATCCACTATTGAGCACAACATGAATAGTGCAACCATTTTTACAAAACTGGATTTGCAACAAGGATATCATCAAGTACTGTATCCTCCAGAGAGCAGTTACATAATAACAATATTTACGGATTACAAGGATATGCTGGACTAAACTTTGGAATAAACTCAGCAAGTGAGATTTTTAAAAATATTTCCAGTGACAGATACGTGACCTACCAGGAAAAATCAACATCGGTGTGTAATGGAACTGCCTCTGTGACTTGCAATTCCACCCCAACCGCCTACTGCTGCTGCCTGTCTAACCGTGCCCTATACTGCCATAACCATTCTCAATTGCTTAAACCCTAATGTTACTACTACAACCTGTATTGGGCAGCCACTCTCCTTGCATTGCCCCACAAAATATGATAATAATAATATCGTACTATTCAGATTGCTACATTTATGCATAAGTTAATTATAATGTTCCGTCTAACCTGGTATGGAACAGTTAATCAGATGTCCATTTTCATCTTTGTTCTCTCTAGTTTGTAGTAGTCAGTGATGAGGTATAGACCTTGAAGTGTTTCACTCCATCCACCACACCCAGGCACTCTTTTTTACTGTGGCTTAGTTCCTCTGGCATAGAAAGCCACAGGTCTGTTTGTTCTGCCCTTGTTCAGTGGGCTGAGTACCAATCCCTATGTTGGAAATGTCTGTCTGCAAGCACAAATGGTTTGTCAAAGTAAAGTACCCATCATTCGAGGTGAGGTCTTGCTTGAGCTTGTAAATTGTAATGCCTCGCAGTGCTCTTGTGTCCCTGCTACACTGTGTCATGCCTCTTTCTGGGTCAGGTCTGACAGTGGGAGTATGAATGCCTCGCAGTGCTCTTGTGTCCCTTCTACACTGTGTGAAGCTTCTTTCTGGGTCAGGTCCGACAACTGCTGTGGATGTAAAGGACAATTTCTGTATTACACAACCATCCCACTGAATACTAAGACGTCTTTCTTCCTTCTGGGTACTTCAAACTCTGTCACTGCTCTGACCTTTGGCTTTTTTTGACCATTTCCCATGACATGCCTCAGATAGCTACACTCTGTAATGCCAAGCTGTCAGTTCTGCTTCCCTCAGCTTCTGAAACACCTTCTTCACATTTGCAAGATGTTCTTACCAGTTCCGGCTCCATTTAAACTTAGTCTATGTAGGCATTAGAAAAGTCCTGGAATTCTTCTGGCAGACTGTTCATCAGTTGCTGAAAAATGGCTAGTGCACTCACTCACCAGGTCAAAAGGTTTCACCTGATGCTTGCACAGTGGGCATCACAAAGGCAGTTTTGGCCTTTTGACTCTGGCTCCACCAGCACTTCTCAGTAGTCATTTGACAAGTTAATCATCTAGATATAACTGTCTGGCCTGGCCGATTGACAAGTTAATCATCTAGATATAACTGTCTGGCCTGGCTGAACTAGTCAATAAATTCTTCCACTATGGGTATTGATTGGGTAGAGATATGGCTTGGTGATCGCATTTAGCTTTTATTTGTCAATACAGAGGCAACATGATTGTCCTTCTAGGGGATTAGTGTATCTGGTGAATCTGAGGGTCTGTGGTAGTTTTCTATGAGCCCTGCCTCTAGCAGTTGCTTCATCTCTTCCTGCACTGCTGCATACCTTACTTTGGGGAGTCTGTAGGGAGGTATGTAGATGGGAGCTGCCATCCCAGTGTCAATCTTCACCTCTGCTTCTGTTGTTCTTCCTGGCATTTCCTCGAACAGTTCTTCAAATGTCTCAATGATGTCTGACAGCTTGGATGGCTGCATCTCCATCAGGTTCAGCTCTGTTGGCTCAGTATCTTCCTCTATCAGTTTTGTGCTCTCTTCTCTCGGCTTGTTTCATGTTAGGATGTGGTCTTGTATCTTGGCACTGGTGCCTGCTCCATCCTCCACCTGTGAATCCACCAGACCTGCTACTGTGGGTGACCCGCACCTGGCCATCCTGTTAATCTGAAATACTCTGGATTTATTCTTCCGATCATGTATGTTGATTTTGTAAGTTGTGTTGGATAACTTGTCTTCTATAGCATATGGGCCTTGCCATGCTGTGTTGAGCATGCTGGTGTCTGATATGAAGACCAAGACTATCCATCCTGGCTGGAAGGACCTTTCTCTTGCTGTCCTTTTGTACTACATCTTCATGTTGGCATTAAAGGGAGTCTCTGTCTCATTTGCCTTCTTCACAGCACTTGCAAATTTGTCTAAAAGTGTATGGATGAAGGATACCATGCCCTTGTTGGTGATGTTATCTCCTTCCCATGTCTCCTTCAGTACATCCAGGAGGTACCTCGCTCATCGACCAACATGAGCTTGAAGGGGGAGAACCATATCGATTCTTGTTGCACCTCCCCATATACAAACAAAAGATAGGGGAGTGCTTTCTCCCCCAACCACTGGTTGAACTTAGTCAATAGCTTGTGGAGCATGGCCTTCAATATGTCAATGAACCTCTCCACCATACAATTAATTTGAAGTTATTAAGGGGTAGGACATGATGGGAAGATTCTTAGGATGCTGGACAGTTCAGTCATTATCTTTACTATGAAATTCGATCCACTATCTGTCAGGATTTTATTCGAGATCCCGACATGCAATATGGTAACCAGGCCACGTGTTCTCGCCCATAGCCATTGAGACCTTGGGGGCAATTGGCCCGAAGTCACTGGCCTTTTTGAAGGAGCTCGGATACCGAATTAAAACAGAGTCGGGTGAGCCCAAATCGACAGAGTACCTGCTCCAGAGACTATCTGTGGCGGTCCAGCGGACATCTGTACTGGGCAGCACAGGCATCTGACACCTCATCATATTGTTTTATGTTATTAGTACTAGATATTATAATTATAATATAAAATAATAATCTAATAAAATAAAGATCTTGGCCGCCGACTAGCCCGGATTACGGGTCAGGAGAGTTCTA
This sequence comes from Cladorhizidae sp. MBARI D1340-BT2, assembly GCA_028752905.1. Classification (NCBI taxonomy): domain Eukaryota; kingdom Metazoa; phylum Porifera; class Demospongiae; order Poecilosclerida; family Cladorhizidae; species Cladorhizidae sp. MBARI D1340-BT2. Next base: position 11,405,216 of record JAQNBH010000010.1, read on the forward strand.
CCACCTTCCTCATCCAGAGGCTCTCTGTTGCTGTACAACGTGGTAATGCGGCCTCAGTGTTGGGATCGGCTGATATGTCAACCGCTACTGACTTCTTCAACTAATATCATTACTTCAACTTATATAATTTAAATAATAATAATTTTTTTTATTGTGTAAAAAAAAAAATAATAAAAAAAAAATATATATATATATATATGGTAACTATCAATCTTCATCAGGTATATTGGCATCCAGGTATTTTGTGGCATAGTCACAGTCAGTCAGGACATATCAGTAGCCTTCTCTCAACCTCTGGAGAAGTCATACGATATCCATGACAATCCTGTCGAAAGGCAGGTAGCTCACAGGCAGGTGCACCAAGGTGCTTTGATCTTCTTGTGGCCAGCTGTGCTTTGGCTAGCTGGGATACTTCTGCACAGGTCTGTAATGTCTCCATGTAGTCCTTGTCTGTAGTTTGTCTGCACGATTCTGTAAGTGGTATTCTTTATCTCGTGTCCTGCAAGTACAATGTAGTTGGCCAGCCTCAGTACTGTCATCCTCTATTGTTGCAGGAGGATTAGTTGCATCACCAATTCATCGTGGCTGTCAGGATGCCACTTGCATTGTAGCACCCCTTGTTCTTGAGTAAACAAGCTGCCTTACTCATCTGCTGACTTCCAGACTGTTGCCAGTGGTTGCCTGAGTCTCAGCTATGTCATCCAGTCATTTGTCAAGATGTTAGGTTGGCATGCCGATGGAGGAGAACTTCTTCCTGTTATGATGTTTCTGGCTCTCCAACATTTTGCTCCTCATCCAGAGCATCTCAAACATGTCAACCTCAAACCAATAAAAGGTATCTCATCATCCTCTTTGGATTACTGCTGCATTCTGCTGAGGTGGAGTTGCTCTCTCCACAGTGTTGGCCATGGCCAGGGTGGCATGTCCCTGTCCTTCCTCTATTCCACTTATCTCCATAGCCTTTAGTCAGTGGGATTCAGGAGAATTTTCAAGGTTACAGTTGTAGCTGTGCCGTCTGAGCTGTGCATAAGACATTGAGGCAGTATGCCCAGGAAAGTCTTCTAGTCGATGACGTCCGAGACTACAGCCGACAGTGTGGCACTTCCTTGTTGATGTTGATAGTTACAGTGGCTAAGGAGGTAATTTGAAGCTGCTCACACTACTTTTGCTAAACTCTCCATCACAAGTGCAACAAGTCACTTCTATTTTCAATGGGTTGCAAGACTATGGAATGTAGCCGTCCTTCAAATAGACTTACCATTTTAGACCTTGAAATAAATTAAAGAGGTAAAGGAATTTCTGTAGTCATTGAATAAATAATCCTTGTACATGTCACTTTGTTTCCTTGTAATAGGTGCTATATACCTTTACTTCACCTAATTTCTGGCTATTACTACATGCCAGATAGTCCATCAGAGTGAATGTTACAGATTCAGCACTCTCACTCTTACTCTTAACTTACTCTTGTCATAATGTTCTGTTAAGTCACAAATAAAAATGAACTTCTCAATAATCAAATTGTCCCGATGTTTCGACTAGATGCTCCAAGAATAAAGAAATGCTAAAACTCTTGTCAGAATGCTATATTTAGGAACTCACAGTGGACATAATGAAATTCCAATGACCTCAATATAATCAACTTGAAATTTACTCTCTCCATGTTTCTACTAAGAATCTCAAAATAATATGCATTGTTGCATCATATGTTGTCATGACATAAGTATCCACCCTCATTGTTAGGACTAAGGAGAGTGCTAGGCAGGCAATGGCTAAAGTTAGGGCTAGGGCTACAGATAGACTGTGCTAGCCTAGCCCTGGTCACAAATGCAAGACTTGGCAACGTCTTGCCGAGCACACTATGCATGTTTCATGATAGTGAAGGTATAGTGCTTGACATCATAAGTGCCCGAAATGACCATAAAAAAATAAAATAAAATATCTTAACTTCAGAAAACATTATACATATAAAAATCAGTGGAAATATTCTAAATAGATATACCTTCCAAATAAAAATGCTATTAACTTTGTACCACCTAAGGGTAGTTGACTAAAACTGCACAAATCCAGCTGACTGAAAGTACTTAAAAGAGTGATTACTCAGCAACCACTAAGTGAATTTCCCCCATTCTTGGTGTGGTTAATCTACACCTATACAGTGTTGATTTAGCTAGTCCAGATAGTTAATTTTCATGTGCCATAGGCAGATAGAATCAGACCAGGTAGGTATGTGTTGGCAGTGAATTCTGGACTTTAGTACACTCAATGCCAATTATATTTTACATACTCAAACTTGATAAAGATTGCAAAAAAATGGCTAAAAAATTATTTTAAATATACATATATAACAGTGAAAAGTTATTTTCAAAATTCGGAATTCATTTTAAGCTTCATTAAAAATTCTTCTATGAGACTTATACACTTTAACTGCCTTTTCTAATTCTTTTCCTGCCTTCTTCCCTTCTAGATAAGCAATTTCATATTCCTTGACTCTTCTGAAAAACTTGCGGATTAAATCCGTTGATACAGAGTCCAGACCAGGATCAATAATACTCCGCAGGCGTGCGAAAGTAAAATTTGTGTGTATCCTTGTGTACACCTTTGCTTGACCCCAGACCCTCTCTATGGGGTTCAGTTCGCAGTGGAACTTCGGTAAAAAAAATCCTTCTACACCTTTTGATGCCAGGTAATGCTCAACTAGAGTCTTTTCAGTCCTGAAGTCATCATGACATGAAAGAATAGTGCGCATGTCATCAGCAAGTAAAGTAGATGTGTTGATACCCCTCTCCTCTAGAATTTGTTTCATTCCCTTTGGTACACCTCTTCTATTCACTAGTTTCTGTACTCTTCCTCCCCAAATGGTGTCCCTCATACATGGTTGAGCTCCCCCAGGTTTTACATTCATTGCCTTAGCATTTAAGGCATCTTCAGCGAAGGCACGATGGCAGCTGCTCTGGTCAAATACAAAAACTACTTTACACTTGTCTGATGGGTACTTGAAAGCGGCGATCTGAACAGCATCCTCTACATTTTTCATGAATCTCTCACTGTTCCAGTATCCTTCCTTTTCAGCCCCGTATTCCAAAAATGCTCGTGCTGTTGTTGGCAAGGTTGGGTCTGCATGCTTTGCAAGAGATACTTCACTACTTGAGAGTCTCAAGAAGCCATTGTGTTCTTCAACATAATCAGACACCATTATGCCTGCCCCTTTGGTCTTCGGTTGAATTATCGGATCATCACCTGTGGCCCATGCCCAACGTTGCCCTTCATTCGTGCTAAAGATGCTTTCGTCATGGTAGATCAGTACTAGTTTCTTTCTAAATTCTGCATCTGTTGGAGGAGTTGTGGTTCTTTCATCGCTTGGCAGAGGAGGAGGCAGATAGTTATTACGTAACTTCTTGAACATGTCCAAATACTCATTGCGGTGTGCAACAACATCGTCCCTTTCATGTCCATCAACATAAGCTCCCTTTTTATGACTCTGGGGACGATACCCAAGGCGATGAAGCCATCTTGTGGCAGCTCGTAGGCCAATGGAGCGAGGAAAGTTGGATGGCAGGTTATTTGATGGCAACAGTTCATTATTTACCCATGCACAGAAAGAACTTGCAGTCATGTTCGCCTCACCCTTTTTAACAGCATGTTCTCTAATCCACATGGAAGCTTCCAGCCGAAGATTTTCATCATTGAACAGAGACAGCCTTTTATATTTTCCTCGTCTTTCATCTTTGAACGACCCATCATTTGCAAGGAAGTCCTTTCTGTAGCCACGCACAGTCTTCTCATTAAAGCCAGTAATCCAAGCAGACTCTAGAGCAGAAGCAGTAGCTGTGTACTTGAAGCGCTTCTGTAGGGTTAGAGAAAGCATAACAGCAAGCATCTTTCTATCATACAAGTGCAAACTCGTGACCCAATCATCTAACACCCAATCATCTAACACAGCTTGAGGATCAAATTCTTCTTCACTACTAGAGTAATCTGGTCGTTCATTTTCGCTGTCAATATCTGACCTGGGTCTGTCTTCATCTTCATCAGATGCTTGAGAGGTGGAAGGTCCAGAGGCTGCAGTAATGGAAGGTCCAGAGGCTGCAGAAGTGGAAGGTCCATAGGCTTCAGAAGTGGAAGGGGAAGGTCCAGAGGCTGCAGAGATGGAAAGCCCAGAGGCTCTAGATGTGGAAGGCCCAGAGGCTACAGAGGTGGAAAGCCCAGAGGCTCTAGATGTGGAAGGCCCAGAGGCTACAGAGGTGGAAGGCCCAGATGCTGCAGAGATGGAAAGCCCAGAGGCTCTAGATGTGGAAGGCCCAGAGGCTACAGAGGTGGAAGGCCCAGATGCTGCAGAGGTGGAAGGCCCAGAGGATGTAGAAGTGGAAGACCCAGAGTATAAAAAAGTGGAAGGTCCAGCTGGGGTGGATGAGGCTGCAAATTCAAATTTAGCTTTTTTTATCTCCCTGATCCTAGCAGCAGTTGCCCTTTGGCAGCGCTTTCGCTTCCATTTCTTGCAGTCTGACATCTATTACAAGTTTCTAGCACTTAACTGTACTAAATCTAGATAGCAAAAAAACCTCACATCAATCTCCAAAAAGTACTATTCACAATTAAAAAAGTTACGAAAAGGTGTGCATTAAATAGAGTGTGCGTGTATCCATAGCTACGGCCAATCTGATTGGTTAGTTCTGCTAATTAGTTCACTTTCAGCTATGAGGATGGAACAAAAGCTCATTTTGTTCTAAAAAATATGGTGAATTATAAACCTCAGCTGAAATAAGTTCATTTTGGGCATGAATGAAGTAATTTTCAGTACAAATTTTGGGCACTTATAATGTCAAGCACTATATTCATCTTCTTTTCTCATCCTACTAGTCAATCAAATAACAATATGCAATCTCTATATGGGCTTGTCCTGCATTTCAAAATAACTGATGTCCAGAACACACACATTATTCACATGTCAACTAAACATGTTTTGTTAGGTTCTTACAAAGCTAAAGAGTGGTTTCTGTTACCAGCTCCAAAAATACCATGCCTGCACTATCCATCACAATTATTTCATAGCTCATGTAGAGGAACTTTCAATTATATTACAGGAATATAACCGTCTTTCAAGTCTTGGCCAGGCAAAATGATAATTATGTTGGATTGGGAGTGGCACGCTATTTGTGGATATCCTTGTCATTATTCTTATGCAAAACATATAATATCAACATTTATAATTCTAAAACATAGGAAATTTAATTCCGCTATTTTCACAAAATTCCTTAGCAATGTAAAAGTGTTTGTTTGCTATTTATGTACATGCAGTATCATCAATGGATTGAGGAGTTTCTGTAGCATTGATAGACCTCAAGTATGTCTTTCCCAGATGCATTGCTGAAAATAATCTTTCATGGATCGAATTTGTTTCTAGTACAACAATCACAACATGAGTTACATTGATCACTTCTAAGAAGAGGCTTATTTCATCGGCTGACATGCTGTATATAACAACTTGAATTCCCATGTTTTCTTCAATCTTGTATTATACACGAATGTGGAAAGCTGTGCCTGAAGTAGATCTCTGTCAAAATCATCGTTTTAGTGAATACCTCACCACTCTCCTTTGATCACCTTTCAACAAGAGTTGCTCAAGTTTGTTGTACATTTGATATCTCTCCTGTTCTAATCCTTCATTGCTATGACTTGTTTAACTATCCAGGGCCTCACAATAAATAACATGGTATTATTCTTCCAGTGTAACTGGTGAAGTGCTAGTGATAAATTTTATTATGGTCATCAAATGTATTGGTGCTCTTCATTTCCTTGGCAAATTTGGGTCCTCAATGCCACTCATATCACTTTCCTTAGCTAAGCATATTTTCTTCACATCCCCAAAAATTACAACAATAATTATAAATACACTATAATTTAAATATGGAAATATCAATATTTTACCTGCTGTGTACTAATTTTCATCGAGGAAATACTCTGTCCTTTTGGTAATTCACTCGTGCTGGTTTGCTGCAAGGTCTTGCTGAAGTTGTCGATGTGCCACAGAATATTATGGAAAAACGTAATCAAATGTTTCATTTGACTTGCTTCACTATTAACTTGAGCACTAGCCCCAAAATCTGGATGATCAATCAGTATTGCATCCAACACTTCTAAAATAACATCATAGTTCTCCAATACTCATCTGGACCATCACTTAGTATTGGTTCCCATACATCTAAAATAGCATCATAATTCTCCAGTATCCTATGAAAGGTTTCATTTCACACCATCCAATGGGGAGGACATAGTGTATGAAATCTAACGGTGCTGGACAACATATCAGCTCAAAATAATGATTAAGTTGTGTCCATAGTTGTTTCACTTGTTTGAACGAGTCCACAAGAGCATATTCATAACAATCTGTGTAAAGTGCATGGGACCCTGCTGTAATATCGGGGACTTGACTCTATTTCTACTATCTGTCATGTTACTTACCCCTAGCATGACACTGTTCCCGACATACACAAGTTAAGAGTATGCCATAACAATACATTTTTCACAATAGACAAAATAGTCCTAGCTTAATGTCAGGGCATCGATAAATGAAGTCCAATGAAGTCTTCATGGAATACTAGATTAATATTCGCATACATGATGCACACAGCCAGCTGTTCATGATCTGATGAATCAACACATAATTATATCAATCATTATCGTAAAATAATCAACAGCTTCACTTCTTTGATCAATTCTCAGAGAAAAGTTTGCAACAACAATTCATGACTTCATTTTGAATTTCAAGACTAGTGTACTTATCAGCCTTCTTATTAAGCCACTCAGTAACACCCTGCATTTGACATAGATTAATTAATTATTCCAAAACACCTCAACAAATGTCCAAAATTATGAAGCAATAATTTTTGGTATAAATGGAAAATACCTTCAAATTAGTTGCTTCACTTGGCTTTGTTGATAATGGTTGATCATGGCTTCTAAAAGCTTCATCACTGTATGAAATTGCTTTCATTGTTCATGTTTACTGAAAGCAAGTTCTTGTCTTCCTATGTCATGTACATTCTGAAGAAGCTATGTAGCACACTATAATTACAACTGACTTTAACTGTAACATCTGCTTGTGGAGCGGAAATTGTCTGTGTAGCTTCTACATGATACTTAGCCAACCTTAAAAAATAGGATAACTATAAGTAACTATGTATCTATGTATAATATAATATCTGACTCACCTGAAGATGGAGCATGCATCCTTCCAGAATATATACCCTTTATTGATAAAGGGTGCCTCAATTTGCTGCAGAAGCCTTTCAGTAATAATCTGCCAGTGAGCAATATCAACAAAGAACTGAATTATTAATCTCCTGGTAGTGGAGCCAAGGCCATTGCCTAAACCAAGCAGCTTAAAAATGAACCTTGTCTATCCTTTTGTCCAGAAAGACCGCTAATTCCGAGGCAGGTGAGGGTCTTGTTGAGCAGCTGGAGTTCCTTCGACCATTATTGCTCTGCTCCGATCATTAGAGAAAGTCTCTATGTATAACTGTTTTGCACATGCCCCAATATATATATATAGCAAGGCATTGTGTGGCGAGTGAAGGTACAGTAGTTTACACATTGCTTCAGGTATTGCCCCACTCCAAGCAATGCTGCCGACCAAACATAAAATGCTCTCTTTCCTTTTCCCCTTGGATTCCCAGGATTTACACCATGGGTACCTCAAACTTGTCTGCTGTACAATAATTTGAAGGGATAAAATCTTGTTGGTGCTTGTGAAAGCTTTCGATATGAGAATAGAAGCTAGGATATGAGCTGGTCCCAGTCATTTTCTTCATCCGTAGCTCAGTATTGACTTCAACGTCTTGTTAAATCTTTCTACCAGCCCATGGCTGTGGATGGTACAGGGTTATGCATATTGGATGCACGAGGAGCATTCTGTAGATGTCTGTGAGGAGTTGTGAGGTAAAGTTCATCCTTGGTCCATTAGGGATGGCAATTGCTCTTTTATAGTGTTCTTGTGGGCTGTCACTTGGGACATTTGTACGGTTCCGCTGAAGGCTCGTCTTTCTGGGAACACATTCAGAAACACCAATGGCATCAGCAAGTGGAAGGATCTCAGAATTGTACCAGGAGCTGAATATTTCGTCAATGGTTTCTCTGGTGGTCCTTATATTTTCAATACTGGAATCTACCATCTTGTAGGCGTCAACAACAATATCATGGTCTTGCTTCTGTAATTTTGAAGCCAGTGGCTTCACTTCATCAAGAATATTTTTTGTGACTATAAATACAGCAATAGATTGAAAACAAGAAAGTGAGCTTTTACTTTCATTTCTCTGTCCCAATTCCAGCTTTTGTCATCCAAAAGCAAATTTTGATACTCACTGGGTGAAACAATAGCATCCAAAAAGGTCACAAAGCATTCTACATCTCTAAAAATATTTCAAAACAAGTATGGTGCTCCACCCAACGCGTCTTACAAAGACCAGGAAGCTTAGAACGTCGAGATGCTGGCAAATATACATCCAAAGCTCGCTCAAAAAACCTTTGTCTCTTAGGACTGTGGTTCAAGAACAAATACGACTCATTAATTAGGCCAATGAGGTTCCTCACTTCTTGGACCTTGCATGAAGCTGCAATAGAAAGGTTGAGAGAGTGAGCAAAGCAATGAGTGTACAAAACCAGAGAAGAAATATGTTTGATCTTTGCTTGGACACCAGCTATTGCAGAAGACATCACAGCTGCTCCATCATAAGCCTGACCTTGAATATTACGAGTGTGAAATGGATTCCAAGATTTTTTCTGCAATTGTAGAGGCATTTGCTCTCTCAACGTTAATGAGATTGATTAGGTACTCCTTAATGTGAGGCTCTTGTAGAGTTGTTAGATCAACAAACCGAACACACACAGAAAGGATTTCCTGATTTGCATGAGGGTCAATTACTTCATCTGCTATGATGGTAAAAGGTAAGTTATTTGCCCGAAGTTCACTGGTTAACTTTTCACGTAATTTACAAGCATACACATGAATAATGTCATTTTGTATAGTTTTGCTTGTATATTTGGCATTTTTATCGCAAAAAAGAAGATGCTAGCATTACCTTTTCCAAGGAGTTGCAATGTGGCTACAAAGTTCCCCCTAATAATAGAGGATTCCGAAAAATCCACTTTGTCTTCCCTGTGACCTCTAAAAGGTAAGCCCTGCTTAGCTAAAAACTCGACACTGTATACTATCTGGCGAATAATTTCTCTGTTTTTCTCTGCATGTTTTTCTTGTTGTTTCAGAAGCCTGCTATCTACTCTATTTGCATGACTGCAATCATTACACCTGAAGAGATCTGCTCGTTCTGCAGCATGACGATGCATAGAGCTCTGCTCATGACAAATAAGAATGCCATCTTTTCCTAGGGCCTTGGTATAGGGGTTTTGAAATGCTGAAAGTACCAGCAAACCAGGTTTAGCCCCTTGGCAACCTCCCCTATTGGGTTGCTCTGGAAAAAGGACACAATAGCGACAAATCCCTCCTTCAAGCACCTGACTGTAAGACAACCATGGAAACTTTTTAAGCCAGTGATGCTGGAAAGATACTTTCCAGGATTTCCCCTGCTTAGTGACATGATGGGAGTGAAGTGCATCAGAAAAAAATGGTGCAGTGTGCGAAGTGAGGCATGGTTATCATCAATACTTTCCCCTAGTTTTCTCAAATCACCTAAAGAGCCACATGCTGCTGTGATCATTGCTCCCAAGTCAATAGCTTCACTGCTTGAAGTGATTTGGTGATTGGGGTTGGAACTTCACTTGAAGTGATTGTGGTAGCTATTCCTAGCATCTAATTTGTTACTAAACTAACTGGTTACCTTTTTAACATGGCGGTCAGCATCAAGCAGCCTCTTGAATCCTTTTTTCTTGACATTTTCATACACTAAAGCTGTTCAGAATTTTTTAACTCTAAATGCAACCCAGTGACCTTTGATTTAAAAAAAATTAACAGCTGCAACAGAGTCAGTGTTAATTTTAACATGTCTTTGTTGAGGTGTAATAGCTAGAGTTTAAATGTTAACAATACATGTATGTATTTGTTGTTGCCAACGGCCAAGTCCTTGGTCAAAAAGCTCAGGTGATGGCAATAAACATCCACACTATCATAAAAATTTACATTTTGGATAATGGAGTCTCTAACTCACTTATTGAATACGCTGCCCAACGGGGTTCTGTCCTGGTTCACTCCGCTCTTCTTCGACTTCTACCACCCTTTTGAAATATTTCAGAAGCCCGCTAGGGTTAACAAACGGTAACTTTCTCTTGCTCGCAGAAAAACACGCGTACCTTACCAGCTTTTCTGCAATTTTTTAATTTTTTAAATTTTTTTAATTTTTTAATTTTTTTTAAAATTTATTTATTTTATTATTATTTTTTTTTAATCGAACCCCTCGAACCCCCCCTGCGTACGGGCCTGATTCCCCTGATAAAGAAATTCTATGTACTGAATCTTGAGTTCAGTGAAGCAAGCAAAATTCAGGGCCATAGGCACTCTGTGTGTTAGGGATATGTACAGCTATTTGTGGCATCCCTACTTAGGTACATGGAGTTTCAAGTGAGTTAGCTACACTACAGTTGAGTTATTTAACCCTCTCACTGACATAAGCGACAGCCGCGAACTAACCGCGACGAAAAAATTCGAAAAATTAACCGTTCGCGGCACGAGTATGCCTAGAGTATTCAAGTCAAGAAATACCACATTTGATGCTACCAGAGTTCCCACCTACCAGTTCACCAATATTTTCATGGGGAAAAGTAAGTGGGCCAGAATTCGTTACATTACTTAATTCAGTATAATTATACAGAAGTGGTACACTGGAGGCACAACTACTTCTCAGTTCCTTTTGGCAAAGTTGGAAGAGAATTTGTGAGTGAGTATTGCGACTGTATCTGGCCTATGGGTCAGCCTCTACTCTAGAGACTGTAGCCCTTAAGGCCACCATTGTGTTCCCCATATTGCTTCTCCAGAAACCAAGTAAGAAATCAAAGACAAAGGACATATGAAATGCATAGAGAAGAGGTTAACAAGCTGGTTTAATGGTGACCTGGAAGAGTTGGTAACGGAAGGAAGAGCCCTGCAATGGAGGCTACCAAAACAAGGATCACCCAAGGACAATAACACTTTGGCTCGTTCCTTTGCCAACTTGATGTTTTTGGGGAAGTGCAAGGCCGCGATGGACCTGCTATCAAAGGCAGATAACGGCGGCCTCCTTCACCTGAATGATCCAGCCGACCCCAACAACCCATCCTCACACACAATCAGGGAAGAACTAATCAATAAACATCCTCCAGCCCAACCAGCCCACCACAACTGTATTCTCCACGACGAACCACAAAATCCGCACCCTATTATATCTGACTCCCTTGATGCCAATGCTATCCGCTCGGCTGCTCTACAGATGAAAGGAGCAGCTGGCCCCTCAGGCCTGGATGCTCGTGCATGGAGATGCTTATGTACCAGCCACAAGGGAGCTTCGGGAGATCTCTGTGCATCCCTTGCCTCAGTCGCCAGAAGGATCTGCTCCATGTATGTTGACCCATCATCGATCTTCCCTCTTCTCGCATGTCGACTCATAGCCCTCGACAAGCACCCCGGAGTGCGTCCCATCAGCATCGGAGACATCGCTCGCCGAATCATTGCAAAAGCGGTCTTATCAATTACAGTTCCAGATATTCAAGATGCATCAGGTTGCCTTCAGATGAGTGGTGGTCAAATATCAGGCATTGAGGCAGCTGTCAATGCAACAAGATCTAGCTTCGAATCTGTGGAGTGTGAGGCAGTGCTACTTGTAGATGCGACAAACGCTTTCAATTCTCTGAATCGACAGGTGGCACTACACAACATCAGAAGTCTCTGCCCTCCTATAGCCACCATCCTCATCAACTCATATAGAACCTCCATCGAGCTATTTGTGGATGGGGATGTCATTCCATTACAGGAGGGCACAACACAGGGAGACCCGCTCGCCATGGCCATGTATGGCTTGGCAACCATACCACTCATTAGAAGGCTAGATGGGATCTGCAGGCAGATATGGTATGCTGATGACTCCGCCGCCACTGGGACTGTCACACAGCTACGTGATTGGTGGGACAGACTAGCTGCAGTGGGTCCATCCTTTGGCTACTTCCCCAACCCAACCAAGACCTGGCTGGTGGCTAAGAATGGGCACCTTGAGGAAGCCTCCAAGATCTTTGCCGGCTCGGGAGTCAGTGTCACATCCAGAGGAAGGCCATACCTTGGTGCAGCTATTGGTTCCCAAGAGTTTGTTAAGGAGTATGTGAATTCCAAGGTTAAGACATGGACATCCAACATTACTCTCCTCAGCGAGATCGCAAAGACGCAACCTCATGCAGCATTTTCAGCTCTGACGCATGGCCTCCTCAGCAAATGGACTTATCTTAGCCATGTCATACCCAACATTAGTGACCTGCTTGTTCCTTTGGACAATGCGCTAAGAACAGAGCTACTCCCTGCCCTCACCGGACGGCCCCCTCCAAATGACTTAGAGTGTGCTCTCTTTGCCCTACCTAAACGACTTGGAGGGCTAGGCATACGAATACCATCCAAGAATGCCGACAGAGAACAGCTTGCATCCCAACTAGTGACCTCAATCCTGAAAGATCATATCCTAGACCAATGAGAGAATACGGCAATGACATCATCAAGGTTCAACTGAAAAACAAGGCCATCATCAGCAAGCAGAACAAAGAAAGGAGCAAAGAGGAAGCCGATCAACTCCACATACAACTGCCAGCTTCACTGCAGAAGGCCATGGAATTGGCTCAGGAAAAGGGTGCCTCCATCTGGCTCACTGCCTTACCCCTCACTGAGCACGGGTTTACACTTCACAAGTCCGCCTTTCATGACGCTCTAGCTCTGAGATATGGTTGGACACCATCCAAACTGCCTCCCAAATGTGATTGCGGCAACAGCTTCACCGTTGAACATGCACTCTCCTGCGCAAAGGGAGGTTTCCCATCGCTCCGACATAACGAAATCCGAGACATCACCGCCGCCCTACTTACTGAGGTGTGCACTGAGCAGTGATGTGCGTATCAAACCAGATCTGCAGCCAGTGACATCCAACCAGCTCATCGGTGCCTCAGCAAATTCTCAATATGGTGCAAGGCTAGATGTGTCTGCAAACGGAATGTGGGGTGGTAGATACGAGAAGTCATTCTACGATGTGAGAGTGTTCAACCCCTTCGCTCACTCCAATAATAATCAGGCTCTAGCCGCAACATACAGGAAGCAGGAGCGTGAGAAGAAGAGGGCGTATGAGCAGCGGATACGCGAAGTTGAGCACTCTTCCTTCACCCCCCTTGTTCTCTCTGCTACAGGAGGCATGGGCATTGAAGCCACTAATTTTTACAAACGCCTGGCCGCCATGCTAGCCCAGAAATGGGACTCCCCCTACAGCAAGACCCTATTCTGGCTGCGATGTCGCCTGAACTTCTCCCTACTCCACTCCTCCATCCAAGCTATCAAAGGAGCAAGATCCTCTAAAGGTCACGTCGCTAAGCCACCTGCTTCTGTGGATCTCGTCGCATCAGAATCTTACATTTCTGATAAGTGATTATTTCATCTGTGATACAATTATATCATCCCATATTTCCACCCCCCTATATATATATATTAATTTAAAATAATAAAAAAATAAAAATAAAAAATAAACTTTAGCAAAAAATAAAATAAAAAATAAAAAAATGCCTAGAGTATGCCATGCCTCTATTTTCCCCGTTTAAGTAATTAAATGTGTCAGCAAACATCACTTCCGGTTCATTCCCGGTCTCGAAGAAGAAAATTTAATGGCCACCCGAGACGAAGTTTTAGACTTCCTATTTGAGGATGACTTCGGCCTGTCCGAGATTGACGTTAGTGAAGAGGTGCCTGTGCTTACCTGGGAAGTGGCGTAGTTGACGGTGATGCTTATGGCAGACAGAAGCTGTTGGCACCAGACCACGAAGCAAGTTTTCAAAGTATAGGTCGTCCTATTCTGCCAAGCGAAGCTTCAGAGATAGGCATTAGCGATGATCATGAAGACTTCCCCCAAGGTAAGAATAGATAAGAGTTGTAAAGTAAGGCCTAGTAACTAGCATAATAATAACTATTTTTCCTGGGAAGCTATATAGTTTCACTCATGGACCTGGAGGAGGATGAGGCTGAGGAGAAGACGGGAGGAGGAGAAGACGGGAGGAGGAGAGGTTATTATTTATATATTTTTTAATATTTTTATAATGCAGCACTATGTGTTTCTCTGAGTTATGCTGAACATGCAGACCTTCACAGTGCCAAGCATTGCCCTTTTATTTTTATCTATAATTTAGCATTGTGAAGGTATGTTATGCACACTTTGCACATACTTTTCAGAACTATGGGCCCTAGCCCTTACTTCCTCTTTGTTATAATGATATTCACATCTTTGTGGTTTGTTATAATTGACCAAAAATTGTTGTTGACAAAAAACAGTTGTTGTTGACCAAAAGTTGACTAACTAATATTGCTGATTTCATGTGTACGAAACCGAGCTGAAATAGCCTTTTTAAAACTTATAATAATATTCACATCTTTGTGGTTTGTTATAATCAACCCAAAAAATTGTTGTTGACAAACACTTGTTGTTGACAAACAGTTGACCAGCTAACATTGTTGGTTTTATGTGTAATATGAAATTGAGATGATATAAACCCTTTTATTTTACTTCCTGTCTCTTATAACAATATTCACATTTCTGTGGTTTGTTGCTAAGCAACTAAAATTTACTATAACGTCCCTTCATGCATCAGCTATCACCTGATATATAGTTGTTGAGTACTTCTCTTCATATGGTCCTCTATAAAAAAAATTATGTCAATTTTTGTAAAAAGACCTCCGTAAATCTGCCAGTGAAAGGATTAAAGTGTCCGAATAGCCATAGTATATGTTCCGATTCACTAACAAACACATTAGCCATCAATTTTATTCCATAAGTCAGTATGATCTTAATATGGCTACATGCAAGATCGTAAGGTTGCTCAGTCTTCTTTGTCATGCAGCTATGGAGGTAGGTTTTCATCCTACATGTTGGGACTCACCATAGTTCAAATATGAAAAGCCTAAATAGCATTAAGAACGCATGAGCTGGATGGAATTGTGGGAGCTGGAATATTCTTGGAGGAGTGTGAAAGGGTGGGCACTGTGGGGAAGGTGGCTTTGTTACTTGGGAAGGAGGTGCATGTAACCAGGTGATGATGGAAGTGCGTGGATGCATTTTATAGTTTATAGAGAAGTGTAGGAAGGGAATAATTTATGCCCCCCCCTCCCCCTTTCCCCCCCCTCCGCTTCCGAACTCCACCTCTACCAAAACCACTCATTTAACATAGTTAAGAGAAAGAGATCAATAAATATTTTCCAGGTTCGAAACAATGCTGAAGCTTCATTATGACTTGGCTAACTAATTCCTCAGCATACATATGAATTTTTATCACAAGATTCATAAGCTCTAAACTTGACAAGGTAAAAGCACACTTCCTCTAGCACAGCCTCTTGTTGCTGCTGGCAGTAGTAGAACTAAATTATGGTCCCATACCAAAGGCAATCTTCACCTGACTTGTATGTCTCCTGACATGTTGGCACTAGGTCAGGTGCAGTAGGAATGCAAGCAATATATTGTTCTCAATAAATTTGTTCTTGATATTTATTCTAGCAATCACCAGGATTTTTTTAATTTCTTAATAAATCTACTCCTGATGAAAGCTAGAGAATCTAGCCGAAACATTGAGGTGCAGATGGTTATCGAGAAATTCATTCATGTCAACTGAGAGTTTATTGAAAAATAAAATAAAAATTACATGTTCTCAAATGCCTTCCGATCGATGACTGAGGTATATTTTGGCACACTACGGACAGAACTCTGCCTCCGAATCTGGCACTGTGTTCTATGGGTCTGTTATTTCCGAGTTTCGTGTGTGCCAATCTAATGAGAACGACGATCATCAGCTGAATAAACAGTTTTTGAGGAGATTAACTGTTTACACAGGTATGTGGTAACTGCTATGCTAGCCAAGGCTATAACCATAACACTTCACCAGGTGATACTGTGTTAACGATCCTAACCCATGAAAATTTAGAAAATATAATGAATGGATCAGATGAACACCACCCACATGTGTGCATGCGTGATGTGTGGAAGGGATTATTAGCATTTGCAATTTGGTTTAATTGTGATGTTTAACATTTCACAAGAGGTTATGGGGTCTGATGTAAACTTTTCTTTGCTAATCCGAATCTGTCAGTCTTTAACTCAGCCCCACTTACTTCCTAAAGGTTGATTTAGTGAGTTTCCAGTGTTATATTAAGTTGGGGTACAGATGGTTTCTACAGGCCAGCCATGTAATGTGTTACTAATTACTAAGAACATTCATATACATAGTACTTCTTCCACTGGTTAGCCTCGGTGAGATCTATGCAATGATATTGTTTTCGACCTTAAAGCAAGTAAGGTTTGGATCGGACTAAAAAAACTGCCAAGATTGTATTTGAGGTTAAAAAAATTATGACACTATTTCTCAAAACCAAGTTTAGCTGCATTCCTTATAGATACCTATAATTTCTAGATAAATAGATTGAATGTCCCTAGTTTGAGTAACCCAATACTTCTGACCTTACTCTATTTAGAACTCCCCCCCCCCATTTCATATACATTAATTGCTGGAGTACATGTGACAGTAGAAGCTCCAAATGTCCTCCTCATTTGAGGGGTGCAACTTACACATTGAATGTGTCGACTTGTACTGGAATATAAGTGGCAGTGTGTAAATTGTTTATAGGTGTTGCAACTGCAACATGTGACCTAGAACTGTAGCTAGCTACAATGCTCTCAGTTTTATGTTGTGTGTGTTTGTGTAAACTGTCTGGAACTAAGTGCATTAGCCACACTGCATATTTTAAGTTCGACCACCATGTATACTACTACCTCATGGTTCACCCAGAGATGACCCTCCTAGTGAGTGTCACACTCCATCATCCATGGCTGTCTGCATAAACCACATTGCAAACCGGTTGTAAGCCACACTGCTAAGTGTTCCACCCAGAGACCACCCAGGACCACCCAGTGGAGGCCAACCCTTTGATGCCCATAGGAGCTCCGGGATATATCCATCTGAAAACAGGCATATGGACTGCATGTCCCACTCCCACATAGACTGCCCACATACTCTCTTTCTCCAGTCAGACCTACCACCAAGTGGGTCCCTCGTCTTTAGTCGTGCCTGCCCTACTCATGGCACAGCATCACGTTGACAATTTCAAGTTCATTATTGAGAAGATTATTGTAATATATATATATATGTATATAATGTAATCATACATAAGTGCCATATTGTTTTGTTGAAGGACTGTGGTGATATATAAACTCTTGTGGTTAGAGCATATGAACATGTGGCGACACCTTTGAATCTTTATTAGCACGCTAGTGCTAACTATAGAACCTCCTAGGCCATCCAGTGAGTGTCTTTTTGCAAGACAGTACATTCTTCTGGCAAAGTTATATTGAAACACGACTAGTGACAACAAAAGCATGTACCATTCATGTGATAATGAAAGGAAGATTTTCACATGCATGTTGAGGAGAAAGCTATATGAATATGGGTATTGATTACATGTTGACCCACATACTCATGCTATACAGTATGTATATGTGTTTGTGTGTGTGCTAGTTGTGTGTACTTATGTCTCTGTATGTGTGTGTGGTCCCTCTCTCCCTCTCTCTCTCTCTAGGAAATGAATGTATCAAGCATGACAACACTTGGTTCTCTCTGTGAGGACATCTCTCATCTGTAAAGTTTACAAAACTCTCATCAAAAACAATGTAACTCATGCAATAAGTTTGATCCAGTGAATAGAGGTCAGTCTTGCAACAGGTTTTGTAAGACCATTTCTACCAGGAAGATCATGTGGAATGTTCTCTAGATGCTGGAGATGATAAAAGTTGATGCTAGTTTCCTTCAGTCCCCCGAGGAGAAGTTGTCTCAACTACAGAGTACAGTCAGCAAGCATCACAATTTTCAATGTTTGGAGATTATTACTCTCCCAACAAGAGTTCAGATATGTAGGAGAGTTCATCTCAATTATTTCCAAATGCTGTCAGCAAGCGTCACAATATAAATTAATTCCTTCCAAACAAGGTTTCAGCTCACCAATTATCTATAATTGCTTACACTGTGAGATGAATCAGCTCTGGTATGATTATTACATCCTACTCTGAAGTATCAACTACCTTAATTATTGATGTTTTAAGTAACTCATATGCATTACATTTCTTCAGTGAAATATCAGACCCCATGGTTACTGCTGATATGAATTTGATGTGAATGCAAAGACTCCCCCCCCCCCCCCCCCCCCACCCAGTAGTAATATCTCTAAAATTCACTAGGCAGCTTTTTAACCAGATTTTAGTAGTTATTATATAGCTCCAAAACAGTTCCAACATCTCTTGAATCCTTCACTAAGGGACAGAGATAATTATGTATAGGGACTTGACAAGGTTCTTAAGAATTCCATTTAGTGTGCATCTGTGGACAGTTATTGATCTATGTCAATTGCATTATACTTGTCTTGTTATTGAGAATTGCTACATGCCACACATGCATGCCAAACTTCAGGTCAGGGCCATAACTTCACATACTTCAGTATATTTCTACAACAGACAATATAAGAAAATCCAGGTACGATGTTCATGCTTACATACAATAGCTCAATTTTACTACACCAAAGTAGGACATCGCTGACAAGTGGTGTATAGGGTACCTAGGTCCAGCAAGCCTTCATTATACCTCTAGGCCTTGAGGTGGTAAACAATGCATTAAAGTCCATGTTGTGGTGGATTTGTTTATATGGCCCCAGGTGTGTCATGACTAATCATGAGAGGTTGCAATAACTAGACAGGGAAGTATACGTATCAGGCAAAGTTATGCTTTCAAGGTGTGCTGTACTGCAGGAGGACTGACAAAAGCTGTGCTCGAAGGACACTCATGGTTGTCATACTCCAGGAATGACAGACAGGAAGTAGAGATTCCACGAGCCCAGCCTTCCCCACATTACACACATTTATGGGTCTGTCTCACACTTTTGTTCAATACAAAGGTTATTAACTTCAACTGGGGTTAGGCCAGGGCAATGGGTGCTATAGTTATGGCATCTAGTGGCTAGGTTTAGAGGGTTGGAGTCAGGACAGTGTGGGAATAAGGGTATCATCTTGTAGCTAGGTTTAAGCCAGGGCAATGGATGACTATAGCTATGGCATGTAGTAGTTTGGGTAAGGGTCAAGTCAATGGGTGACTGTAGTTTACAGCAGGGAGAGGCCAGTGTTAGTAGCAAGATAATGGTAGATGACTCTACCATGACATGTAGTGACTTGGGTTAGAAGGTTAAGATCAGGGCATGTGTGAAAGGTTACAGCTAGTTTTAAACCAGGGCAATGGGAGGCTATAGCTATGGCATGTAGTGGCTAGGGCAAATGCCATGCCAATGGGTGACTGTGGTTATGGCGAGTCCAGGGTTAGGGCCAGGGCAATGTGTGACTATAGTACAGAATGAAGTATCACTGGCTGATAAAAGGTGGTATACATATTCTAAAACCAGCTGATAACTTCTTAACACCTGAGAGCCAGCTGCTAATACATACTGCATGGTGACATCTCTTCATTTCAGCCCCAATTTCTAGCACATGGGCTTGGTTTATAATTACAGGTAACAATGCGATAACATGATGGTGTTTTGCACACTTCTTAGTTTACAGGTGAAATGTGTTTCCTCCTTCCTTCCTCTGTAATTATATTACTCACAAATAATTACTCCCCCACATCCTGCATGTGGTCTGGGGTGATAATTATAATTCCTCGGTCACAAGTCCAAGTCTCTTATACGTACATAAGCAACACTTCTAGGAAGTGCAGTCTGTGGTAAGAAGGGAGCCTCCTCACTATGGCCTCCAGGCTGAGGGTTTGTTTTGGTATAATGCATAATAGCTGGAGTTCAGCAGGACAATTCCATGGAGCCATTCTTTTTAACATTTTGTTGTGGTATGCTAAGCAGGGTAAATTATTTGTGTCTGTCCATTTAATATATGTGTGTGTATGTGTATATCTATGTCTGCTTGTTAGTGTCGGCATAGCTACATACAGAGCTAAGCTCGTCGTTAGGAAAGAAAGTAATGAAATATCTTATTTTTATTAATATGTGCCATTGTCAGGAGAAGCTCACTCTCTTGCAGCTCCTGCGATGCCAACCTCTTGTTTACTGACCTAGTTGCTCCGCAACTCACCAATTCAATCTCCACCCTTATGATAAGTCATAAAGGTAAAGAATAATAATAGCATAGAATCACAATTGCCAATTGTTCATACACCAACTGTCTTATACAGTTCCTTTAGTTCTCTTGTCTTTTCTCTTCTCTCTCTCTCTGTCTTTTTTCTCTTCTCTCTCTGGCTTTTTCTCTTTTATAGATTCTATCACAGTTCACGTAGTGGTTTGTGGGTAGTCTGTCTTCTCTGATCTCTGTGGTTTTATACCTTCTGATGTAGGTGAATAATCAGGTCAGCGATTCCCACAGGTTGTTCCTCCTTTCCCAGAGGTGTCAGAGGCAGTTGTCAGGATGCTCCCTGACATTCCCCTTTCCTTAGGGACGAGAGTCAAACTCTCGAGATAAACCGCCATTTTGGGTGCCTGGCTTATGTGTGATTGTAAAGTCGAATGGTTGTAATGATAATGCCCACCTCGCGAGACATCCATGCATATCCAAGATGACTCAGTCTTGTTAATGGGTTGTGATCTGTCTGAATTTCAAACCTCGAAACTTCCAGGTAGACTCGGTAGTGCTTTACCTCCTCATTACCTCCTCAACAATCGCCAATGCTTCCCTTTCGATTGTGGAGTATTTATTGTTCACGTTTTAGAAGCTTTCGAGATCCATAGGCTAACGGATGCTCCTCCCCTTGTTCATCTTTCTGACTCAGCACGTATGCTATGCCTGTGGCGGAAGCATCTGTCTGGCAGGATGAAAAGGCATGTCCCATTTTGGTGTTATCAAAATAGGATAAGTAAATAGCATCTCTTTTAACTGAGTGAAAGCGATCTCCAAAGTATCATTCCATGTTATCTTAATAGGCATGTCTTTCCTTGTTAAGTTAGAGAGGGGGGTGGCAATTGTAGCAAACCTAGGGATGAATCTCCTGTAGTACCCTGCTAAGCCTAAAAAAGCTCTCACATCTTTCTTCGTAAGGGGTCTGGAAAATGCTTGGATGCTTTAATCTTAGCCTGCATAGGATGTACTTGTCCTTGACCCACCACATGTCCCAAATCGACACAACTATTACAGGCAAACTTGCACTTGTTCCTCTTCACTGTTAGGCCTGCGTCTCGTAATCTTGTGAATACTTCATTCACGTGCTTCATGTGTTCTTCCCAGCTGTTGCTGTGGATTAGGATGTCGTTCAAATATGCGGCCACGAAATGATGTATTCCCTGGAGAACTTGGTCCATCAATCATTGAAACGTCGAAGTTGCAGCCACTAAACCGAATGGCATCGTCTTAAACTCGTATTTCCCCCATGGTCTGATAAAAGCTGTCTTGGACTGGCTCTCCTTATCAACAGGCACCTGCCAGTAGCCTTTGGTGAGGTCCAATGCTGTAATGTATTTGGCTCTCCCGACCTCGTAGATTAAATCTTCTACCCGAGGGATCGGGTAGGGATCAGCTTGTGTTACCAGATTCAACTTTCTGTAGTCTACACAAAGACGCTTACTTCCATCCTTCTTTGGCACCAAAATGACGGGTGCTGCCCAAGGACTTTTAGAGGGTGTAATAATGTCCGGTTTTAGCAGTGTCTTGATCTCTTTTCGGAGATACTCGTGACCAGTGTGTGGAAGTCTCTAAGGTGGAAGCCTAATCGGGCTGGCATCAGCCGTGTCAATCACGTGGTGTATCAGGTGCTTCCGTCCTGGTTCATCCCTGATCACATCCTTGAATGAGTGACGTAATTCATCTAGTTCCTTTTCCTGTGAGGGTGTCAGTATTGACCCTGTTGGTTGATGTTCTGACGTCACTTTTTCATCCTCTTCTTCCGCAAGGAATACCGCAGCTTCCGTAGCATTCCACTTCTTCAGTCCATTGATGTGGAAGAGTTGGTGTCTCTTCCGACCTTCTCCCATATCAACCTCGTAACTTGATAACTTCTTTGTTATTATGACATGTCCTCTCCATTCATTCGCTAATTTGTTCTTTTTCCTGGGTTGAAACACAAGAACAAGGTGACCCACACACAATATTTTACTCACTGTCTTTTTATCATAGTGTTTCTTATGATTTCGTTTGGCTTGTTCTTTATTTGTTTGTGCCATTTCTCGGATGATGGTTATCTTTTCACGTAATCTCCTTAAGTATTCAAGAACCTCGATGTCGTTTTCTTCTTACTTTTTCGTCCAGTTATCTGTAAGAGTGTCCAATGGCGTCCTCATTTTTCTCCCAAACATCAACTCGTATGGTGAGAATCCCGTGGATGCATGAACCGTACCTCGGTAGGCCCATAAAACGTAAGGAAGGCATTGGTCCCATTCCTTCTGATTCTTTCGTGTCAGCTTCCGTAGTATCAGTTCATGCTAGAGTTGAACCTTTCAACCATGCCATCTGTTCTCTGTGGTTTTACACCTTCTGATGTAGGTGAGTAATCAGGTGAGTGATTCCCATAGGTTGTTCCTCCTTTCCCAGATGTGTCAGAGGCAGTTGTCAGGATGCTCCCTGACAGCCATGCATGACAAAACTTGTTCTCTCACTGTGTACAGCTACTATCTGTGAAGCAGTGAGAATTTAGTTGCGTTTTTACAAACTCTCATTCAAGAACTACTTTTACTCCAGCAAGAAGTTCGCTACATAAACTTCTTCAGAATTGAGCCTTGTTTTCAACAGAATTTGCAAGACCCATCTAAGCCAGAAAAGAAGTAGGATGTTACCTAGATACTAGAGCTGCAATAAATGAATGATTCAGTGATTAATTTACTTCAGTCTCATTTGATACGGAGGAGAAATCTTCTGAACTAGTACAGAATACAGTCAGAAAGTATCACCAATAGAAGACCTGCCTTATTAGGTCATGATCGCTCAGCCTTGCTCACTTATGGTTTCAGTAAATTCTCTCCCCATTAATGCTTTTCTTACACAACAAGTAAACTACCACTGCAAGTAGGCTCAGTACTATATTACAAATTGGAGCAAAAGTTGGGAACTTCTAGGCCGTATCACTTGCTTCATAGTTACATACCGGGAACAGGGATCATGGCGTGAGTCTTGAAAATCTTGAATCAAAATACATTTCCTATGGTGCATAGAATTTTTATTGTAGGCATGGCTTATCAAAGTGACATAATAGTGCAGGTTCCTTATTGTTGATACTTTCTGATTTTTTTCTCTATTATTTGAGAGGATTTCTCTTCCATATCAAGTGACTGAATGAAATTAGCTTCTCAAACATTTCAAACATTTAGGAAACAATGAAAATTGAAGTATTTCTGCAGACTGACTCATTACCCAAATGTTAGTCCAAGTGCATTATGAAAATATTAATGTTCCTGTACCACTCCAATATTGAATTGACCCCTATTAAAATGGTGGGAACCTCTCCCCCCCCCCCCCCCCCCCCAACCCATTATCCAAATGTGAATCTATCTAATATTTTCCAACACATAACTTGTGTATAATGTCTGTTCTTATTAATTTTACTAACCAAAGACTCCAAACTGTTCAATGTATTTCTGTAGCAATCCGTTTCTCCATTCAGCACTGCAAAACTCCCGAAAATCATAAAAGATCTTCAATATCATAAACACAATTTTGTGGTTAACAGCACAGACCTTCAACAAAACTTAGTACGTACTTATGTATGGTGCATGTGTCTATGTGTATATAACAACATGTCTACTCTAGCAATAATCATGTAATATTGTTTAGTTCTGTTATATATACGTATTACTTCTTGTGGGGGGCTGGACAAAAATGTTTTAAAATAATAAAAAAACATTTAGAAAACCCTTATCTATTTAAAAGCTCTATTATAAGAGTCATAAATAAGAGTCTAATAAATGTTTACATATACAACGTGCATCATACATAACTCCTTACATTGTTTTGTCGAAGGTCTGTGGTGATATCTAATTAGAGGACAGAATATGGATCTCTTGTGGTTAGAACATATGAATATGTGGCAATACTCTTCAATCTTGTTTTATTCGCATCCTAGTGCTAACTATAGCTGAAGGTGTGCCTACAGGATTAGCAATGCAGTACTTTCTTGAAATAGTTATATAGAGACATGACTAGTGACAACAAAAGCATGTACCATTCATGTGATGATGAGCAGGAAGTTTTCACATGCATGTTGAGAAGGAAGCTATATGAATATGGGTATTGATTACAGGATGACGAACGTACTCATGAAAAACATGGCTATACAGTATGTATATGTGTTTGTGTGTAGAGGTATAGCTGTTTTATCTCGAAATGCAGTTGCCAAGCATCACAGTATTAATTTCTTCCAAACAAGATTAGAGCTCACCAATGATTTAGTACCAGCTATTGTTGCTATGACAAATGAACTCCATAGATATTACCGATGCAACTTTGAGAAGAATCACCTCTGGTATCATTAGTACATCCTTCTCTGAAGTATCAGCTACCTTAGTTTTAAGTAACTCATACGAGTTAAATTTCTCCAGTGAAAAGTCAGACGCTATGGTTACTCCCCTATGAATTTGATGCCAATGCGAAGGCTCCCCCCACCACACCCCCAGTAGTAATATCTCTAAAACTCACTTGGCAGCTTTTTAAACACCTAAACTGTGGTTTTAGTACTTATTTGTTCCCGAACAGTTCCAGCATGTCTTGAATTATTTGCTAGGGAACAGATATTTAACCATGTGTAAGGATTGACATGGTTCTTAAGAAAGCATTCGGTATTCCATTTAGTGTGCATCTGTGGACAGTTATTAATGTATGTCAATTGACTTCCACTTGTCATGCTATTGAGAATTGCTACATGCTACACATGCATGCCAAACTTCAGGTCAGGGCCATAACTTCACATATTTCAGTATGCTTCATAATATATGTTTTATGGAAACTAAAAGAACATATAGGTACAATGTGCATGTCATGAGGCATGCTTCCCTACAACAGCTCAATTTTACTAGACCAATGTAGGACATCACTGACAAGTGATGGTGTGTAGGATACTTAGGCCCAGCTTCATTAGAAGATTTTTAGATTTCTGGGCCTTCTTATGCTTGTACCTCTAGGACCTAGGCCTTGAAGTGGTAAATAATTGAAGTACAGTTATGTTGTGGTGGGTTTGTTTATTTAGCCCCATGTGTGCCGCCATGACTAATCATGAGAGTTTCCATAACCAATGAGGGAGCTTTATGTTTCATGAAAAGTTATGCTTTCAAGGTGTGCTGTCATTGTAGGAGGAGCCACAAAAGCTCTGCTTCAGAACCCTCATGGCTGTCATACTCCAAGAAAGACGCACAGAAAGTCGAGATTCCACCCCCACCCTCCCCACATTACACACACTTATGTTGAATACTAAGATCATTAACTTCAACTAGGATTTGGATTGGCAATGGGTGATTATTGTACTGGATAGTATTAGAGGGCTGGGGTCAGGGCAGTGGTGAATATAGTTATAACATATTGTGTCTAGGTTTAAGCCAGGACAATTTGACTATAGCTACTGCATGTAGTGGCTGGGGTGAAGGGCCAAGTCAATGGGTGACTGTGGTTATAGCAAGTAATGGCCAGGGTTAGGGCCAGGGCAATGTGTGACTAGAGTCACAGAATGAAGTATCACTCATTGATAAAAGGCGGTGTACATTTTCTAACACCAACTGATAACTTCTTAACAAGGATAGCCTGCTACTAATCCATGCTGCATAGTTACATACGTAGCAGTCCTAATTTCTAGCATATGGGCTTGATTTATAATTACTGGTAACTATGTGACAAGGTGAAGGTGTGTCATGCACACTTCTGATTTTACTATGTGAAATGTGTTTCCTTTTTCATTGTTCTGTTATAATGTTCAACTCACAAATAATTAGACCCCCATATCCTGCATGTGTTCTTGGGATGATAATTTTTGGCCACCAATCAGTCCAGGTGGCTCTCAACCCTTAAGAAATGCAGTCTGTGGATGAATGGAACTATGGCCTTCAAGCTGAGGTTTGTTTTGGTTTAATCCGTAATTGCTGGATTTCAGCAGGACAATTTCACGGAGCTGCTCATTAAAAAAAAAATTACAGTTTGTTGTGGTATGCTAAACAGTGTAAAGTATTTGAGTATGTCCATTTAATATATGTGTGTGAATATCTATGTCTGCTAGTGTAGGCATAGCTACATACAGAGCTATGCTTGTCATTAGGAATGAAATATCTTATTTTTATTACTTTCTGCCATATATGACAAAACTTGTTCTCTCGGTGTGTACAGTAAAGTCATCGGAATTTAGTTGCGTTTTTATAAACTCTCATTCAAGAACTATTTTACTAAGTTTTACATCCAACTCCCCACTGAAGGCTTGCTTCACTCACCAAACAAATGCAAGAAATTAACTGATGTCATGATGGAGAGAGTGAGAGGGGAAAACTATGTTGGACAGGCTTACGATATCCTCGTGACCACTGATGGCAGTCAGATTGGTAGATGTGATGGGTATGGTCCAACTTGTGGTAAATTTTTTTTTAAACTTTAGAGCAAGTCCATTAAAATACATAATGGGTTCTCAAACAGTGATAATTAATTAACTAGGACGTCACAGGACGAAGGTAATTTGAAATTGTTTCAAGGAACACTGGTAATTGGAAGAGTAAACAGTTCCTGGATGGTTGCAGTTAGCCTTCCATCTTCCTTTCTGTGTAGGTGGCAGTCCAGAAAGGGCAATGATCCATCCAGTTCAAGCTATAATATGGTAAACTTTATGGATGGCCTGATGTTGTTCAGATGGTCCAATAATTCCTGCTCACTTCCCTTCTTCACAATGCAGAAGGTAACATCCACGTATCTGTTCCAAAGCCTTAGCTTCAGTGGGGCAGTTGTTCCTGCCAATTCCTAAAAGAATTCCATATAAAGGTTGTCTACCACT
Source organism: Cladorhizidae sp. MBARI D1340-BT2 (assembly GCA_028752905.1). Taxonomy (NCBI): domain Eukaryota; kingdom Metazoa; phylum Porifera; class Demospongiae; order Poecilosclerida; family Cladorhizidae; species Cladorhizidae sp. MBARI D1340-BT2. The sequence goes on from JAQNBH010000010.1 coordinate 11,432,396, forward strand.
GCAGATACTGGAGAGCACCTTCTCTCAGCTCGTAATATTTTTGAGAATATAACTTGTGTATAAATGGTATCCTCTGCCTTGATATCAGTTGACTCATTGCACATTAAATACAAGTTCTGCATCATGAAAATATTCTTTTGAGCTTGTTCCAATCCAGAGACACCATTTATCAGGATTTTACCACTTGGGTAGAACTAACGGTTTTGTCAGTCTGCCAGATACTTCAAGTATGTACCACTGTATTCTCTTACAGTGAAAGATAAGTGCACTAAGGCCTGCAAGCCATTAGCTCCAGCTGGACAGCCAGGACTGTCTGCAGCCTGACCAATCTCTTTGATTTTTTAACAAGCAGAGTTGGGCTTCTGTGAGGCTTGTCAAATTAGCCAAGACACCACTTATAATACTAAGTTTTAGCCGAGTAAACTTTGTGGGTTTTTTCTGATAGGCAGTGCTACTGCTCTCCTCAATAGTATGTATCTGCAGGTAAGTTATGGCTGGTGGCAGCATGTGCATCAACTGCTATTACCTGTTAGACATCCAAATTGCACAATAAAGACATTGAGAGAATGCTTTTGCATAGAACGAAGCTGACCTGGAAGGAATTGCAGACAAGGAATAGTCACACAAACAGTTACCAGGTTGCGATGATCTAGCTATTGCCTCATTGCTGGTGTTACAGCAGATTTGAGGAATCAATAACAAGCTCACGCAAAAGAGAACTATCAGGAATAAATCCAATAATCAGGATGGTATCCTCTTCTAAAGAAAATGTGAAGCAGTTGATTAATAATGAAGTTAAGCAGAAACACGTGGCAGAGTCTTACCATGCTGATAAGCTTGGAAGTCACAATGATAGTAATAGTTGCATCCTGGTATAATAGCCACAGAGAAAACTTTTTAGATTATTTTAAGATTCAGTTAACGTTGGCACCTTTAATTGCAGATATTGTATGACATAACAGGGCTTTTTTATATATATTTTTACCATTCTCAAAAATGATACTTAGCTCTCTATCATTTAACCCTTTCACTGCGAATACCCGGTACTACCGGGTAGAAAAAAATATCGTTGAATTGCGCGTACCCGGTACTACCAGGTATGTGAAAATAATCATTTTTAAATTCCGCGTGCACTGCACGTGCCAGCTATTGTTTTTTTCTATGAACTAGAGATGATTTCCACTTGGAAAGTCGTGTTTCCCAGCAGTAGGCAGCAGAATGACGCGAGCGCGGCCTCAGAAGGCAACGAAGTTGTGGACCAGACAGCGTGGACAACTTTGATTTGGACAATACAGGTAATTCGTTTCCAACAGTTGACTACGATAATGCCGACAGTGATTGGGAGTATTCCATGGACGAGACCGATGATTTGCTCAACTTGGGCGGCCCTGCACAAGGCCAAGGTGACAATGCCATGTCTGTAGATTGAAACGACATCAATATGGCCGCCATTAGGTCACATGACCACCTAATAATTCAAAATACCAAATTTCAATTTTTTCCCCATAGGCCAACCTCTTGCCCACCCAAAAACACAAAAAGAATTTCAAAATAACCTCTTAGTCTTTTTTTGGCATTGATTTCAAAATCACCTTTTTTTTTGGCAAAAAAAGCCAGCACAGGGGGGGTATTTACCTGCAGCAGTGTTAGAATAATATTGTCATGGATTCCTAAATTAAAAGCCATGTACAATATGCCAGATAGCTTGAGTAATCATTATCTTCACTCTACCCAATACCAGTCCACACACAGTCCATAGCATCGAATTGGAATTGACCACTTGCACTCAGGAATTCAGGAAACTCATATATATACATTATTGTAAGATTTTAAGCATTAACATGGAATAAGATAAGATGACTAAACTACAACAAACTGCCAAAGTGGAAAATAATGCTTTAAGCTACACATCCATATTATGCACCTAGTGGTGGGGATGCAGCTCTGATAATATATCTGTTCTAGGAATGTTACATGAGTATGTCGTGCACAGGAGGATCATTACCGCTAACAGAAGATCTTCTCCAGGTTAGCTATTTGATTACGCGATGAACCATAGGAATGTGGGGGTTAATTTCTTGGATCCGCTATAATAGGATTCGGATGGTTAACTGAAATGTCTGGATAAATTTGACTGCGAAACTGATACTGCAGGATTGTAAATTTAATTATGGGCATCGTCATCGTATAGCATTACAGCTTAGATAGATAAAAATATGCGGCGTAATTAGAGAGTCCGCCTCGATTAGAGCAACCACGAATAGTACCGCTAGATACCTAGAAATTATATGCGTGTGGGCAAATATAATGTGTGGGTGTTGAAGCATAAACATCCGCTGTTTTGTTGCTATTCCTATTTTTTTCAGCTTATAAAAATGGTCTGCTGGGACTAAAATCATTAATCTATTGTGTTCAAGTGGTGTCCCTTCACTCTCAACTAAAACCTTTTGAGTTGCACAGTGGAGTTGCACAGCACAGTTTCAGTTTCTTCAGCCCAGTGGATTGAAGATGGTCATTTGCAAACAAATGATGAAATATTCAATTGTAGCAGCTCTCTGTCTCACAGCCCTCTGTCTCACAGCCCTACTTGTGATGAGTAACAAGGGATTCATCCACCAAAGAAGAACAACCATGTCTACTTCCACTCTTGCTTCCGAAGACAACGTTCAATACATGCGAAGGATACGCAGAACAATACGACCAAAGAGAGCTTCCCAATTTGGTTACATCTTGGCGAGCAGTTATTTTGACCAGATGACCGATGCTTCCAAGAACATTCTCTCATTGCAATGCTGGGCTAGAGCTGTTAGCAAATCCCTCAAGGTTGTGGAACCATTTGTGCACAGAGAATCTGGCTTTGGGGTCTCCCTGAATAGATCTAACATTTCTACCCAAACATCTGAGAAGGCAGTAGAAGGCAGCAATATGCTGAGATTGCGAGATGTCTTCAGCTTGGAGAGTTGGGAAGAGCAATTGAGGGGGCAAAGCTACTCTTCTTTTGAGAGCTGGAAGCTATTTCTACAGTCTGCCCCGAGGAATCTAATTGTCATTGGCAAGCCATGCAGAGCACCTGAAAGAAACAGCTGTAATGATCAATTCATCACAGTTGCTTCACAGTTTGCCAAAAAGCATCGTTTTGATATAGTCCGATGCGTCCAGTTGAAGAACAAACTCCATTCCTTTGATGAGTTTCGAAACATAATATATGGAGATCATAAACCAGAAAAGTCTGTGGTGCTGTTCAACAGCTGGGGAGGCATTGTACCAGAAATAAGGAAGGGTCGCATTGCTATATCAGACAATAAACCTTGCATCCGCAATTCATTTCCCAACTTTTTATTGGAGAGCAGTCCAAAAATCGTTGAAGACAGCAGGCGATATTTGGATCGGTACATGCCAAACAGTGACTCTGACTACATCAGTGTGATGCTAAGAACAGAGCATTTTGGCATCAATCACAACTTCAGAGAAATCAAGTCGCAAGAGGAGAAGGTTTTACTGTATTCAAGTTGTGTGCAGGGAATTATAAATCAAGTTCGCACCATGCAAGAATTATACCAAACCAAAGGCGTGTTTTTGACTGTAGACTGTCGAAAATACGGTTCAAGGGAGATAAAAAATAGTTCAGATCAAGATTTGCTCGACACTGTGGTGGAGATGTTATTTCGTGAACTCAAGAGTTATGGAATGAAATTATCCTTGGAAGAATGGGACGATTCTTTAGATGAAGTTTCTTCTTTTCGGGTTCCCGGATATGTGGCCCTTCTGCAAAAGAATTTGGCAGCATCTGGTAAATGTTTAGTGACTGCAGGAGGTGGCACCTTTCAGAAGTCTGCACAAACATTGTACAAGTCGATCCACAACAGCAACAATATTACATCCCAATGCTATAAGGTTATACAAGAATGTTAGCATGTACTGTCAGTAGAATTAAAAACATAAGCCCAATTTTTAAAATTCAATTTGTATATAATCATTTTTATACTGACCTTATTAAACATTAACACAGGACTGAATTGATGAGATTCGTTCATTTTATTGTTTTATTCAAACTGCTATGCGGTAATAAAAAGTCCTGTAAATATTCATAATTATATATATATATACAACCTGGGTATTCTGTGCTGTTAAACTACTTAAACATATCATAAGCATAAACATATGGCAGCGTATAAAACCTTTCTGGTTAGAGTGTATAGACAAGTAATCACAACCAGGAGTCACTATCTTGATTGTGGTATCTAGTGCTAACTCTGACTGAAAGTGGGCCTACATGGCTGTCGTCAACTGATAGTTTCTTCTTGAAATAGAGACATGACCAGTGACAGAAGAAAAGCATCATTCATGTGATGATAAGAAGGAAAATGTTCACATATATAGTGAGAAGAAAGCTCTATGAATATTTTCATGAGTTTTAATTTCATGATGAGCACATGCCATGAAAAACATGAAGTTTTACACAAATGAAAGTTTCCCGCTCACAAGCATGTATAATTATGTGTTTGTGTTTACAGTTTAGCTGTGTGTGTGTGTGTGTGCATGTGTGTGTTTGTGTATGTCTGTGTTTGTTGTGTGCATGTGTGTGTTTCTTTCTCTATATATCTCTCTCCAGGAACATAACCATGTGCCATGCATGAAAATTCTTGGTTCTCTCTGTGAGGACAGCTCTCATCTGGAAAGTTATAAGAATTTGTCTTACAAAACGATCAATGAACGAATGAAGTCAATGAACGAATGAAGTCAGGATGCATAATAATTATGAAGAAAAATTACATTCTTTCTCAATGAGTGTTGGACTCATAAAGTGCTGGCTTCAAGCTGAATAGAACCAATTGTCAATTAATCAAAAGGAAGGTATCTATGTGCCTGGGACATGCAGTATCTGCCACCAGATGCTGCAAAGGTAGAAGATATCTCCTTGTACCCGATACCAAAGAATACCAAAGACTTAGAGCGATTTAGAGACTAGAAAACCTCTACCGCTGATTTAAGACAACTACTCAAAGTTTTCTCTACCAATCCAGAGACCTCTGAGGAAGGAGGGTAACCTGCACTAGAAATCAAATTGCCAGAGAACTTTTGACATTCTCAAACAGAACTACTAAAGCATTCCCACATTTCAGTCAACAGTTTATGTTGCACAATAATTCATGTGATAAGGCCATTGGTAGTGTCTTCAGCCAAACCCAGAGTGGGTTAAGAATGAGTTACGTTCTACTGAGCCGAAAATTGCAGAAACATATCTAGGACAGCTCTGGCAACATTGTCAGTATTAAGGATCTCCACCCATACATGTATGGCTTTAAGCCTATAGGAGGGCATCTCACTAGGTGGATGAGCTTCGCTCAGCAGTTGGATTTCCACATGGAACAGATCAGGAATAACAATGGCAATGCATATGTCATATCTAGAAGATTTTCTATTGATGAAGTAGTTCCAGTGATCCAAGAATTGAGTACAAATATGAAAGCACTGAGGGCAAACCAACTTGCAGATGGGTAATTTGCGCCCTTTGTTAAAGCAATTATGGAAGGAAAGTCTCCACATACAGATTCAGCTCTTGGACTAAGATGCCAAGAAGGACTTTGGTGCTGCAAATTTTTAGGGTCATTATCAGCCGATTCACGACTGGTAATCCCCATCAATACAAAGGAGTCAGTTCTCCAACCACCCCATGATTAGGCAGGACACATAGAGAACTACAAAGGGACAGTTGTATTGGCTAGGATATTAGTCAGTTATTAAAAACTGGGTACATTATTATCAGATGTGCCATAAATGCAATCCTCCTCAACATGGCCCATAGGCACCTCTTGACACCTCAACCACCCTTTTTTGAAGCTATCTTGGATATTATGGATCCATAACCTCCAAGTTGAAAGGAAGAAAATATATCCTTGTCATGACCAACATTTTTAGGTTAGTTGGTTGAAGCTTTTCCTCTCAGATTAAAAGACAGAGAAACACTAGTTTCACTAGCTACTAACAAACAGCTCTCTGGGCATGGTCCATAGACTGTCCTAGACAAGATTGATAGTGTGAACTGCCAAATACAGTTGATTCCAAATATCCGCATTTTTCTTCCTGCACCTGCTTAGTGTGTAGCAATTCCAGCTAGTTTGTTTGTGAATGTTTAATAGCTTTGGGATACTATTGACTGGAGAAGCTGGTGCTGAATGATGCATCTCATTCTGCCCTTGCAACCTGGCTAGTGCCCAGCTAATAGAGGCCACTTCCTCCCACTGCAATCAGTGTGACCTTCACACTCTAAGCTGCTAGTATTTTTATAGCTCTTTTTTGAAGAGTGACAATATCTCAATATGGGCCCACTACTATCACATTTACAACAGGCTCATCAGTACTGACTAGAACCTCTCCTTGGGCCCTGGTCATGGTCATTTAGTATCATGGACATGTTTGTTCCTGTCCATGGCTTCTCGCCTCTCTGCCTACTGCTTCCAAGTCAGAATAATTCATCTTCAGCTTATCAATCAATTTCTCGATTTCAGGAGCGAGATAATCTCTTTCAGAGCCACGGATACTCGCTGTGCCATTGGTATTTCCCCCTACTTTCAGGGGTTTCCTCTCAACACCTGCAACCATCATCTCAGGAGTCAGGTATGACTTGCTGCAGGATGGCCACTACAGCCTTGTCCAGAGTCTGCCTGGATTTCAGCTGTGACATGGCTGTTGTCAGGATATGCGAAGTAAGAGTTTAGTACTAGTTTGGCATTCTACCCAAGTTGGTGTAGGTCTTGTGTGCTAAGAGTTGGAGGTCATCAAAGTATGTTGAATACCTTTATAGGCATATTTTCTTTGAAAATATATCCAGGAACATCAAGGTCACTCAAAAACTATGCCAGAATCAACTCTGCAGTTGTAACTGCCCAACAGGTGGTTATCAAATAGCCAACTTTGGTCTGCTGCCTCCCAAAGCTCTAAAATGTAATATCCATAGACCACAATTGCATTGGTAATGATTGGCAGCCCATTGCATTGGCAAGACAAGCAAAAAGCCAAAGATTCACCTTCTCATCACCATATCTTGGCCATACAGTACTTGAAGTAAACAAAATCTGATTCAAGCATCATGAGCACTAAAAGAGCTCTCAAATGATATCCCCAAATATTTTGTGAGTGAACTCTAGCCAAGTTATGACTGTTATGCAACCACAAAATATGGATTTTCAAACATCATGATATTACATCAAGGTTAGGACCAAAGTTATCTCTTTGGTTAGCATTCCTTGTTGGTTTCTCTGCTTTTTTAATCAAGTGGAAATCCATGGACTTAAATCACCAAAGTTTGAAATGGAGCATCTAATTGTTCTAGAACTTTGGAAGTAACTAGTAGATAAATACCACAAGAGTTAGAATGAGAACACCTTTTTTGTTTTTTGAGCAACTTCTTCGTTTTAACAATTCTTTGGTAACCTTCATAAGCAATGTTCTGTTTTATAGTGAATATGGTATTGCAGTGCATGTGGTATAAGACTTCTCTAACTATTTATAGTGAGCTTGACTTGAAGGTTCTGCTAAGTCTGTTTCAGAAGTAGTCTGGTCATCCCACAGGTACGTAACAGTCATTTTAGCCAACTTTTGTAGTGTTTGACCGGTTCTGGTTGCTTGTTGAAAGGCATACCAATTGCTACCCTCACCAATGATAACATTTATACCACATTTGAGTCCCATATGCACAATTTCAAGGTGACTCTGGAGTACTGGTTTCCAACCTTAACCCTGTGCACTGACCTCTTGTGCAAGGTGTATGCATCCTTCAGTCAAGTGTAAAGTGTAGATCAGAATGTAACTAAACTAAGTCTGCTTACTTCTACGTGTGAGTTTGCATGCATAGAGAAAAAGAGTTGAAGGCAACTATCATCCAGAACCATCAGTCAAAGCATTTAAGAAGAGTGGGACTTCAAGAAGATCTATCTTTAAAGGCTCTACTCAGCAAAGCAAGATCACAAGAAGTAAGTGAAGGTTAAGCAAAAGTAATAAAATGGATGATGCATCTAACATCAGAAGCAGTAAATTTTCTTCAATGCAAGAGAAGACTCAAGAAATGGAAGCCACCACGGACAAATGCCGGTCAGACATGTCATAAGTGTGGGTTTTTGTGTTCCAATAGAAATGGGCTGTATCCAAAAAATTGCCAAAGTTCCAATGAATGTGGTAAAAATAACCTACTTGCTAAAGTATGTCACTCAAAGCATGACAAATGACAAAGTCAAGATGGATTACGTGAATTGAAATCGTGAGTTAAGCACAGGCCAGAATCGCATGTTCATCAGTTTTTATCAGAGCCATAACCAAAGAGTGATAGCAGTAATGAATATCTATACACTCTTTTGACACTACTAGCAATACGGCACCAAATATGAGTGTGAAAATCAATGGAATTACAATTGGTATGATAAATAATATGTGAGAATCGATTGATATCATAGACGAAAGATATTTTGCCATAGTATAAAGTATACCATATGCACACTTGATTTGCAACCCTAAACAAAGTGAATGTTTGAATATTGTGCAGACTCGCAACTTACAGTAGTGGGTCAGTTGAACCAAAATAGAAATCAGTTCCATTGATGGTTCATGTAATACCATGGAATTATGCAACTTTGCTCAGCTACAATAGAACATGCAACCTTGCTCTCATTGATGTATAGATCAAGCATGTCTCTGACTGTCTCAAAGTCTGTGAAATGCTGGTGCAAAAATATCCCAAATTGCTCAATACCACTGGCAAACTGAGGTTTGCAGAAGTTATACCAAATACGGATGACAGTGTAGCTCCCTCAAGGAACATGCCAAATTCCCTTCTACAGAAGGAAACAAGTGGCAAGACCTGGAACAACAAGGAATCATTGGGAAAGTGGATGAATCAACTCCACGAGTCTCCCCTTTGGTCATAATTTCCCAAAAGAATGGTGAAGTCCATTTGTGTGTTGACATGAGAAAAGCAAACAGCAATTAAGTTGGAGGGACATCCAAGCCTATAACTATTGAGGATTTCATTCACAACATGAATAGTGCAACCATTTTTTCAAAACTGGGTTTGCAACAAGGATATCATCAAGTACTGTTTCCACCAGAGAGCAGTTACATCATAACAATATTTACTACACAAAGGATTACAAGGATATCCTGGACTAAACTTTAGAACAAACTCAGCAAGTGAGATTTTCCAAAATATTTCCAGTGACCGATATGTAACATACCAGGAAAAATCAACATCGGTGTGTAATGGAACTGCCTCTGTAACTTGCAATTCCACCCCTACCGTCTACTGCTGCTGCCTGTCTAACTGTGCCCTATACTGCCATAACCATTCTCAATTGCTTAAACCTTAATGTTACTACTCCAACCTGTATTGGGCAGCCAGTCTCCTTGGAGCTGCCCCACAAAATATGAACATAAATGGTAATAATAATATCGTACTATTCAGATCACTGCATTTATACATAAGTTAATTGCAATGTTCTGTCTACTAACCTACTATATTAAACAGTCATTCACAATTAGATTTCTTGGTGTCGGGGAGCCCTGAATATAACAAGAGCTCTGCTCCCAGACCCTCGCTTTCACTTATTTAAACTGGTCATTGGTTCCCTCATATCTCCTTGATTGAGCATCAGCATTCCCATTGGCTGTTCCTGAACCATGCAATATGGTGTGGACCAGTTAATCAGATGTCCATTTTCATCTTTGTTCTCTCTAGTTTGTGATGATCAGTCTATATGGTGAATTGCACCCTGATGAGGTATAGACCTTGAAGTGTTTCACTCCCTCCACCTCACCCAGGCACTCTTTTTTACTGTTACTTAGTTCCTCTGGCATAGAAGGCCACTGGTCTGTTTGTTCTGCCCTTGTTCAGTGGGCTGAGCACCAATCCCAATGTTGGAAATGTCTGTCTGCAAGCACAAATGGTTTTTCAAAGTACAGTACCCATAAGTACTTCATTCGAGGTGAGGTCTTGCTTGAGCTTGTCTAATGCCTTGCAGTGCTCTTGTGTCCCTGCTACACTGTGTGATGCCTCTTTCTGGGTCAGGTCCGATGGTGGGAGTATGAATGCCTTGCAGTACTCTTGTGTCCCTGCTACACTGTGTGATGCCTCTTTCTGGGTCAGGTCTGACAACTTCTGTGGATGTAAAGGACAATTTTCTGTATTACACAACCATCCCAAGGAACACTATGACTCCTTCTGGGTACTTCAAACTCTGTCACTGCTCTGACCTTTGGCTTTTTTTGACCATTTCCAATGACATGCTACTCTCTGTCATGCCAAGCTGTCAGTTCTGCTTGCCTCAGTTTCTGAAACACCTTCTCCACATTTGCAAGATGTTCTTACCAGTTCCGGCTCTATTTACAACTTAGTCCATGTAGGCATTAGAAAAGTCCTGGAATTCTTCTGGCAGACTGTTCATCATTTGCTGAAAGATGGCTGGTGCACTCACTCACCATGTCAAAAGGCTTCACCTGATGCTTGCACAGTGGCATCACAAAAGCAGTTTTGGCCTTTTGACTCTGGCTCCACCAGCATTTCTCAGTAGTCATTTAACAAGTTAATCATCTAGATAAGCTGTCTGGCCTGGCCGAGCCTGTCAATAAATTCTTCCACTATGGGTATTGGGTATAGATATGGCTTGGTGATCGCATTTAGCTTTTAGTAGTCAATACAGAGGCACCATAACCTGTTCTTCTAGGGGACTAGTGTATCTGGTGAAGCTTATGGTCTGTGGTAGGTTTCTATGAGCCCTACCTCTAGCAGTTGCTTCATCTCTTCCGGCACTGCTGCATACCTTACTTTGGGGAGTCTGTAGGGAGGGAGGTAGATGGGAGCTGCCATCCCAGTGTCAATCTTTATCTCTGCTCATGTTGTTCTTCCTGGCATTTCCTCGAACAGTTCTTCAAATGTCTCAATGATGTCTGACAGCTGGGATGGCTGCATCTCCATCAGGTTCAGCTCTGTTGGCTCATTATCTTCCTCTATCAGTTTTGTGCTCTCTTCTCTCGGCTTGTTCCATGTTAGGATGTGGTCTGGTATCTTGGCACTGGTGCCTGCTCCTTCCTCCACCCGGGAATCCACCAGACCTGCTGCTGTGGGAGTCTCCCACCTGGCCAACCTGTTCATCTGAAACTCTGGATTTATTCTTCCGATCATGTATGTTGATTTTGTGAGTTGTGTTGGATAACTTGTCTTCTATAGCATATGGGCATTGCCATGTGTTGAGCATACTGGTGTCTGATATGAAGGCCAAGACCAACTCTCTCGGCCTGACCTTTCTCTTGCTATCTTTTTGTACTACATCTTCAAGGTGGTTTTACTCATTTGCCATTTTCACAACACTTGATTTTTTTTATATAGAATTGTCTGGATGAAGGATACCATGCCCTTGTTGGTGATGTTATCTCCTTCCCATGTATACTTCAGTACATCCAAGGGGCACCTCACTCATCGACCATACACGAGCTTGAAGGGGGATAAATATGTGGCTTCTTATTGCACCTCCCTGTCCACAAACAACAGATAGGGGAGTGCTTTCCACCCCCAATTCTGGTTGAACTTGGTCAATAGCTTGTGGAGCATGGCCTTCAATATGCCAATGAACCTCTCCACCATAACCATCAGTTTGAAGTTGTTAGGTGGAGGGGACATGATGGGGAAGATTCTTAGGATGCTGTACAGTTCAGTCATTATCTTTACTATGAAATTCGATCCACTATCTGTCAGGATTTCTTTCGAGATGTGTGATAAAATCAGTTCTCATCCAATTAGAACCTTTAACTAATTGGCATGAGACACTATTTTATATGACGGCTAGATCCTTGGTCACCAGTCTCTCCTCACTAGTGATCCTCGATCCAACCCGAAATCAGCCAAATCCAGTAGTCGCTGTATCCCTCTTATTGTATGGTATATATATTAATAAGATAAGTGATATACTCAATCAGCAATCATACACAGAGATTACACAGAGATAACCATACAAGCCTAGCTTTACAGTCTATCCCTCCTTACACAAGTTCAGTTCCAGTTCTTCTCTTAGTGTTTTTTCTCTCCCTTTATTTAAATTACAATGTTCTTTTATAGCACTCAGTTTTAGGTCACCAGTCTCTGGTGGTTTCTTTGTCCATGGTGGTTTCTTTGTCCATGGTGGTTTCTTTGTCCATGGTGGTTTCTTTGTCCATGGTGGTTTCTTTGTCCATGGTGGTTTCTTTGTCCATGGTGGTTTCTTTGTCCATGGTGGTTTCTTTGTTCATGGTGGTTCCTTTGTTCATGGTGGTTCCTTTGTTCATGGTGGTTCCTTTGTCAACAGTCAGGGAAGGTTTCCCTGACAAGATGCCGACATGCAATGTGGTAACTATCATTCTCCATCAGGTATAAAGGCATCCAGATATTTTGTGCCATAGTCACACTCAGTCAGGACATATCAGTAGCCTTCTCTCAACCTCTGCAGAAGTCCTACGATATCCATGACAATCCTGTTGAAAGGCAGGTATATAGCTCACAGGCAGGTGCACCAAGATGCTCTGATCTTGTTGTGCACAGCTCTGCTTTGGCTAGCTGGGATACTTCTGCACAGGTCTGTAATTTCTCCATGCAGTCCTTGCCTGTAGTTTGTCTGCACGATTCTGTAAGTGGTATTCTTTCTCTCGTGTCCTGCAAGTACAATGTAGTCGGCCAGCCTCAGTACTGTCATCCTCTATTGTTGCAGGAGGACTAGTTGCATCACCAATTCATCGTGGCTGTCAGGATGCCACTTGCATTGTAGCACCCCTTGTTCTTGAGTAAACAAGCTGCCTTACTCATCTGCTGACTCCCAGACTATTGCCAGTGAGTTGCCTGAGTCTCAGCTATGTCATCCAGTCATTTGTCAAGATGTTAGTTGGCTTGCCGATGGAGGAGACTTCTCTCTGTTATGATGTTTCTGGTTCCTCGACATTTTGCGCCTCATTCAGAGCATCTCAAACATGTCAACCTCAAACCAATAAAAGGTATCTCATCATCCTCTTTGGATTGCTGCTGCATTCTGCTGAGGTGGAGTTGCTCTCTCCACTGTGTTTGCCATGGCCAGGTTGGCATGTCCCTGTCCTTCTTCTATTCCACTTGTCTCCATAGCCCTTAGTCAGTGGGATTCAGGAGATTTTTCAAGGCTATGAGTTGGAGCTGTGCCATCTGAGCTGTGCACAAGACCCTGAGGCATCCATGCCTAGGAAAGTTTTGTAGTCGATGACATCCGATACCACAACTGACAGGGTAGTCACTTCCCTGATATTGACAGTTGCTAAGGGATAACTTGAAACTACCCAACACTGCTGTCAGTAAACTCTCCATCACAAGTGCAACAAGTCACTTCTATTTTCAAAGGTTTTCAAGACTATGGAATGATGCTGTCCCTCAAATAGACATCATTTTATATTTCAAAAACAAATTTCAAAAACAAATTAAAGAAGTAAAGGAATTTCTGTAGTCAAAAATTTCATTGAATAAATAATCCTTGTACTAGGCAATTTGTTTTCCTGTGATAGGTGCTATATACCTTTACCTCGCCTAATTTCTGGCTATTACTACATGCCATATAGTCCATCAGAGTGAATGTTACAGATTAAATACTCTCACTCTTACTCTTAACTTACTCGTGTCATAATGTTCTGTCAAGTCAAAAATGAATTTAAAATGAACTTCTCAATAATCAACTTTCAAATTTACTCTCCCGATGTTTCGACTAGATTCTCTGAGAATAAAGAAATGCTAGAACTTTCGTCATCATGTTGTATTTAGGAACTCTCAGTGGACATAATGAAAATACAATCACCTCAATAATCAACATGAAATTTACTTTCTTCATGTTTCGACTAGGAAAGTCATGTGAGGTTGTTATATTTACAAACTCTCAGTTGACAATGAAATTACAATGTCTTCCTCAATAATCAACTTTAAATTCACTCTCTCCATGTTTCGACTAGAATCTTGCATTGTTGCATAATATGTTGTCATGTCATAAGTAAATACATATGCATCCTTATCGTTACTAATACTTCCATTGACCATTCAAGAATAATGTTTTGTCTTTTTATCATGCGAGTCTCTTTGCATGGATGTGTTTATACTGTGCAAACTTGACAATGTTACCATGTAGTATTCCTATGGTATCATGTGTAGTACTTATATATAGTCAAGAATGGATGAGCAGCCATTGGTGTCCAAGGTTCTCCATTTGAGAAATCTTCCATCCAGGACCAGGGAGAGTGCTAGGTAGGCAATGGCTAAAGCTAGGGCTAGGGTTAGGGCTAGGGCTACAGATAGAGACAATGCTAGCCTAGCCCTGGTCACCAACATTAGAATTGGTAAACTCTTGCCTAGCACTGACTATGCATGTTTCATGGTGAAGGTATTGAGTTCTTTTTCTCATCATACTAGTCAATCAGATAGCAGTATGCAATCTCTATAATTATGGGCTTGTCCTGTATTTCAAAATAGCTGACGTCCAGAACACATATATTATCAGCTGAACTTGTTTTGACAGGTTCTTAGAAAGCTAAACAGTGGTTTCGATTATTAGCTCCAAAAATACTATGCTTGCACCAACATACTACTATCTATCACAATTAGTAGAGATATCTACATGTATGGAATTATTTTATAACTCTTGTAGAGGATCCTTCAATTATACCACAGCAATGTAATGGTCTCTCAAGTCTTGGCCAGGCAAAATGATATGTTGGATTGGGAGTGGTAAACTACTTGTGAATATCACTGTCATTGTTTTTTTGGAGCAGTTCCAGTTTATTATATATTTGATGTATTTGCTTGAAATGTTTTTCACATCTGATTGAATACAATAATAATAATTACAACAATAATTATAAATATAAAATTGTCACTATAATTATGGGATATCAATATTTTACCTGCAGTGTACTAATGTTCATCCTGGAAATACTCTGTCCTTGTGGTGATGCACCTATGTTGGTTTGCTGCAAGGTCTTGCTTAAGTTGTTGGCGTGCCACAGAATATTATGGAGAAGAGATGCTCCAAAGAAGTAATCAAATGTTTCATTTGACTTGCTTCACTATTAACTCGAGCCCTAGTCTCAAAATCTGGATGATCACTTAAATATTGCATCCAATACTTCTAAAATAACATCAATATACATTTGGACAATCACTTAGTATTGCATCCCACACATCTAAAATAGCATCAAAATTCTCCAGTATACTGTGAAAGGTTTCATTTCACACCATCCAATGGGGAGGACATAGTGTACGAAATCTAACAGTGCTGGACAACATAGCAGCTTTGATATTTTCAAATAATGCTGCCTTTTATATGACTATTGCTAATTTAACAATTCACCTGTTTGAACGAGGCCACAACAGCAATACTTAGTGCATATCCATAACATAATGGACACTTCACTCCAAAAACCTGCCATGTTACTTCCCAAGTCATAACACTGTTCCCGACATGGACAAGTTAAGATTATGTCGTAACAATACATTCTTCACAATAGACAAAATAGTATTAACTTTATAGTTGGGGCATCGATAAATAATGATAAATGAAGTCCAATGAAGTTTTCATGGAACACTAGATTAGTATTTGCATGCATGATGCAGTCAGCCAGCTGTTCATGATCTGATGATCAACGCATACATCAGTCATGATTGTAAAATACCATACATGTTGCACTTCTTTGATCAATTCTCAGAGAAAAGTTTGCTCAATGACTTCATTTTGAATTTCCAGACTAGTGTACTTATCAGCCTTTTTATTAAGCCACTTAGTAACACCCTGCATATAACATAGATTAATTTTTTATTCGAAAGCACCTCAACAAATGTCCAAAATTATAAAGCAATAATTTTTGGTGTAAATGGAAAATACCTTCAAATTAGTTGCTTTACTTGGCCTTATCCTCACCTGCTGATCATGGCTTCTCAGCCTCATCAACTGTATGAAATTGCTTTCATTGTTTTCATGCCTACTGAAAACAAGTTCTTTTCTTCCTAAGTCATGTACATTCTTAAGAAGCTATATAAGTAGCATTCTTATCACAACTGATGTTCACCGCAACATCTGCTTGTGGAATGGAAATTGCCTGGGTAGCTTCTACATAATACTTTGTCTGATGCCAGCCTTTAGGATAACTATAAGTAACTATTTAGCAATGTATATTATATCTTACTCACCCGAAGATGGAGCAAGCATCCTTCCAGTATATATACCCTTTACTGATAAAGGGTGGCTCTTGTTTGCTGCAGACATCTTTCAGCTGCCAGTGAGCAATAGCAACAAGGAACTGAATCATTATTCTCCTGGTAGTGGACCCAAGTCCATTGCCTAAACCAAGCAGCATAAAAAAGAACCTTGTCTATCTTTTTGCATCATGAATAATTCTGATGCTGGTGAGGGTCTGTTTGAGCAGCTGAAGTTCAAAACCATTACTGCTCTGTAGTCGGTCGAAGAAATCCTGTATTAACTTCCTGCCCTCCTGTATCAGTTATTGTCGGAATGCAGGTACTCCCTCCACTGGCCTACAGTCCTCCACACTAAAAACAATTCCTTTCCCACCCCTGTCCCATCCTTGCTTCTGGCATTGATACCTCCAATGTTGTTGTCAGATCACTACATGGCACCTGACAACACCATTGCACCTTCCACTGTTTTCTCTGACTCCTATATCTCGGATGAGCTAGGATTCAATTCAATTCCACTTATCTTCCTTCGTTCCCACCCTTTATTCCAGCCCATCTTTATCCCATTCTTTGTGGTAATTCTGGAGACAAGATCTATCACACTCCACCATGTCCCAGGGATGCTTGGGCCAGCCTTGTGGATGAAGTCTTCAGTGCCATCGCTGTAGAACCCTCTGCCCTAGCACCCTGGATAAAGTGTTTCATGTACCTCGGTGGATCCTTTCCAATCTGGATCCAAAGGCTCAGATAAGGAGGTGCAGGCTGATGATTTTCAGGGTCTATGGTCAGAGGTTGAGTTGGCAGAGTGATGGCTTAAACTTCTCCTTAGCAGACCAAGAAAGGCGACCAAGGAATCTTTGCGGGAATACAATGGCAGATGTGCTCGTAGGATGGAGGATGTCAAATACAAGGAGGGTAGGTCATGCAGGCCTGATCTCAGATGGTCTTGCCCCTGGTTCTGCTGAGGTTTACTCTGAGCTGCTATCCAAACTCCCCCAAGTTACCTCTCCTGTCATCCCTGTTCACCCAGACCTTCATCCCACCCTGAACTCCACTGAGGGGAGTTGCCGGAGCTTTGAGATCTTTGCCAAATTGTTCAGTCCCTGGACCTTTCTTTTTCACGGCCAAACATTTCAAGGAAGCTATATTTTGTCCCACCCCAGACCATGCTAATAAATGTCTTCTGGCTTTGGTCAAGGTTATCAACTTTCTATATGCTGGCTATGCCCCACCTGAAGTAGTGCCTTACCAATTTGGAGCCACTCTCTATTCCTGTAAGAAGAAAAGTGGTATGCTTCGTCTGATTGCTGTGGGGGAGGTTTTACATTGCCTGGTCTCCAAATGCATTTCACATCATCAACATCCTGACTCCAGTCCAGGTGGGTGTCAGAGTGCCTGTTCTGTGAATCCATTGGCCACTCCATGACTAGAGTTCAGGTGGACTCCAACATCCAAACTGAGAAAAACTGGATCCTAGTCTTGGACTTTCCTACCACCTTCAATTGCATGGTGAAGTGAGGTCCCACATTTCCTCCATGTCCACATGTCTGGAGATGTGTTATGGTGGCCAACTAACCCTTCACCTTGGTGACCACAATATCTCTATCTCTAGTTGCTGTGGAGGCCAGCAGGGTGATTCTTTAGGTCTTTGGCTTTTCCTTATTGTTGAGTGGATATGATGACTATTTTTCATAGCTGATGCTTTACCATACATAAAATTAGGGTTGGCAATTCTACAGTTGATCATAACAGATGTCTAACTCATTATTGTTAGCTGTTGTTATTAATGCTTTGCAGTGTACACATGGTGAGTGGTGATACAGAGATAAATGAATGAAAAGATATATGCACTGAAGGTCATCATGTCATGTCAAGACATATGTAAATGGTTGGAAATTTGGGAAAGGGATATTTCGGACATTTGTTACAAGACATACAAAGTGAATGGTGTATAGGTTTGCAATAAAGTGATAGCCAAGGAAAAAATTTAACTTAAGATTTATTTTATTGTAGATGGAGTTTGGGAAATGTCAATGCAGGTTAATGAAGAGATGAGGTTGAAGATGATGGGGGACTTGGACATGAAAAGTTTACATGGTGCTGGAGGTGAAGATAGCAATATAATTACTAATATAAAAATTATCAACTGGATCTTTGCTTAACTTAGAGTAAAATAATGTCATGGAATTCCAGATACACCATTAGAGGTAGTAATTTCAAATTGATGAAAACAAGCAAGTAGTCGTCACTAATAATTGATTGTTTATTTTTAGCTCTCTCAAGTGAGATGTTTTTTGTTTTCTTTTGTGCTTGGACAGAAGAAGTGTAGAAGTTTTACTTGAACCAAAGGAAGTTTCTCGATGGTGGATGAAGCCAACCACTATCTAGCAATGAAGGCAATAAAAAAGCAACTACAGTTTCTCTGTGTGCTCTATTTTAATTATATAACTATGCCCAAGGTGCAGACAGTCAAAGTTGAATGCCCATACCTCCAACAGTTCTAACTCCGAATTGAAAAATGCTAGAGGGTACAAATTAGTACCAGTGGCTAGAGGAAGACCTCCTCCACTAAATAAGTGTTTTCTTTAATAAACTGAAAATCAATTTCAAAAATTAATTTTCTACCCACATTTTTGCACAACCACATATTTTTGTTGACATTTTCTAATCTTCATAACTTATTTTAGCACTACGGATAATTTTGGTGCAAAAAGGTTTCACATGCTTTCTAGAAATGTATTTATTGATGCTAAACATAATGTTCTCTAAAATATATAATTATTATACATGTACTGGCAAAAAGGCATGCACCTAAAAACTGGTATTAGAAAAATAAAGGGGAAAAGCTTCCTCGGGCAGTAGACAATTCCCACTCACAGATTAGTAATAACAACTTCAGTTGATCAGAAGAGAATATCAAAATACCAACCCCCCCCCCCAATTTTTTTTTTTGTGTGGGATTAATATATATAGATTATATATAATTATTATATACCAAAACGTTCATGTATAACTTGTAAAAAGGTTTTCCAATGAAAGTATATATAGAGCAGAGAATAAGCCATAAAATGATAGTAAATATTTGTATAATGTATTTTTTGGTACCTTAGGAATTTTAATCAAATAATAATTCCCATTCTCTATGAATTGCTATCAAAGTTTGAGCTTCTACACTCCATCTGTCCATGTTTCTAAAAGGGAACAAGAGCCATAAAAGTATGCCATTAATTAAACCATGAAAACTGCTTTTTAGGTCACTAAAGCATGACAAATTATATTAGCTGTGATAAAGCTACAGCTCATCTGTAGCTATAATACTGCATTATACTAGGCATGATCCTATTAACTTTTAACTTAATAAGCACCCAGAGCTTAAGGTACACGGCTTAAGGTACATGCAACTTGATCGTTATAGTTCTCAATACAGCTCTTGACCCTCGAGTGGTTATAGCTACAAAACCACGGTTTTATTAGCATCTCCACTGATCTCGGCCTAGGAACAAAGAAGGAAGTTTACTGATGAAAACTACAATGCTAATTGCTACAGCATCCTTGAATCCCACAGATTTATTGTTGTCTAGTTGTGGAGGTATGATTAATTTGGAAATAGTTGTCATGTGTATATGAGTGGATTTTGCATGCAAAAAACACACAGCTATGTGCACAGATTTTACTCGTGTCATAATGTTCTGTCAAGTCAAAAATGAATTTAAAATGAACTTCTCAATAATCAACTTCAAATTTACTCTCCCGATGTTTCGACTAGATTCTCTGAGAATAAAGAAATACTAGAACTTTCGTCATCATGTTGTATTTAGGAACTCTCAGTGGACATAATCAAAATACAATCACCTCAATAATCAACATGAAATTTACTTTCTCCATGTTTCAACTAGGAAAGTCATGTGAGGTTGTTATATTTACAAACTCTCAGTTGACAATGAAATTACAATGTCTTCCTCAATAATCAACTTTAAATTCACTCTCTCCATGTTTCGACTAGAATCTCAAATACATACGGCATAATATGTTGTCATGTCATAAGTAAATAAATATGCATCCTCATCGTTAGGACCAGGGAGAGTGCTAGGTAGGCAATGGCTAAAGCTAGAGCTAGGGCTACAGATAGAGACAATGCTAGCCTAGCAATGGTCACTGACATAATACTTGGCGAAGTCTTGCCTAGCACTGACTATGCATGTTTCATGATAGTGAAGGTATTGAGCTCTTTTTCTCATCATACTAGTCAATCAGATAGCAATATGCAATCTCTATAATTATGGGCTTGTCCCTGTATTTCCAAATAGCTGACGTCCAGAACACATATATTATCAGCTGAACTTGTTTTGACAGGTTCCTAGAAAGCTAAACAGTGGTTTCGATTATTAGCTCCAAAAATACTATGCTTGCGCCAACATACTATCTATCACAATTAGTATAGATGTCTACATGTATGGAATTATTTTATAACTCTTATAGAGGATCCAACAATTTTACCACAGCAATGTAATGGTCTCTCAAGTCTTGGCCAGGCAAAATGATATGTTGGATTGGGAGTGGTAAACTACTTGTGAATATCACTGTCATTGTTTTTTTGGAGCAGTTTAAGTTTGTTATATATTTGATAACTCTTATGTTGAAATCTATTGATATAACTAGTATCAAGGACCTCTCAATAAACGACATGGTAGCGTTCATCTGGTGAAGTGCTAGTACTATTACGGTTACAAACGTATTAGGGCTCTTCATTTCCTTGGCAACTTTGGTTCCTCAATGCCACTCTTACCATCTTCCACAGTTATGCATTTGCTTGAAATGTTCTTCACATCTGATTGAATAAAAAAATAATAATTACAACAATAATTATAAATATAAAATTGTCACTACTATAATTATGGGATATCAATATTTTACCTGCAGTGTACTAATGTTCATCCTGGAAATACTCTGTCCTAGTGGTGATGCACTCATGTTAGTTTGCTGCAAGGTCTTGCTTAAGTTGTTGGCGTGCCACAGAATATTATGGAGAAGAGATGCTCCAAAGAAGTAATCAAATGTTTCATTTGACTTGCTTCACTATTAACTCGAGCCCTAGTCTCAAAATCTGGATGATCACTTATAGACCAGTGGCTGGGTACTGAAAAGGTCCCCCCCCAGTCTATATAACCTGCACTATGATTTTATGTTAGTTCAAACATAGTTATTTACAAAATGACTTGATATACATGCATTATCCGGTTGCATGTATGGTACATCAGCAATTCAAAATGGCCGATGTACGCCATTGGCCAAAATGTTTTCTTTTGATCAAATTGATTAAAAAACCATGTGCAATATCAATTTTAACTAATTTTGGGTCAAGGAATTCATTAGAAACACAATTTATCCATTTTAAAGTCATCTTCATTGTAAAATTACAATATGAATTATGATGTGGTCATGGATGCATTCAAACTTAGTCTGATTCGTAGTAAGTATCCTCATAGCTACATATTAGGACTCTTCATCTTCATTTTGGTTTGACTGCTGGCAGCTAACCAGGATTTCTTCTAGGTCAGTTGGCATCATCTCATTGTGAGTTCATTGGAAACACAGTGAGCCTTGCTCTAAGACCCAACCATGTTTCAATGGAGATGGAATTTGTGGAGATTTGATCAGTGCTCTCCACCAAATGTATGTTTGAATGTGTATTTTGAGACTAGATTGGCGAGGTGGGAGTAGGATGATATCTATGCCAATGTCAGTGCTCAGTAGTCCTTTAGATTTCCTTGTTGAAAAGCGTTGGAAGAAAATATTAAACCTGCAGCTATTGATAAAAGATGTGGTCTTCAAGCCGTATATACCACATGTAAATTTCTCCAACACCTTATGATCCTCTTCAGTGACAATTTCATGCATGCCCAGCTGGCCAAAAGTGCTACCAAAAGTGCTAATGAATGCAGGATCACTCAGCATTTTCTCGTAAGGCTTGACCTTCCCCTTTCCCATAAATGCACTAGTAGTGTCACAGTCGGTGAATGCATGAAAGCCTAGGACTGCTTCACTAACACTGGCACCAATGTAATGTCGCACTGCATTGATATCGACCCTCCTCCTTTTTTTAACCTGATTGCTGATAAGACCATCGTAGGTCAGTGAGTACAACTCAACACCATCACTCGTCAATTCCCAGCACTCTTTACCTAGACTAAACATGACCTGGCGACCCTCTAGCCTAGAGGCATATTTTGGAGACTGCCATTCCTTCAAGATAAACTTTGAGAGCTGGCTCTTGTTCAGATTGTTCGACAAGAAGCTTTTGAAATCTCAACGGATGCCTGAATGTAGGTGTCATTTACAAAATTGACACGGTGAGTTTTAGGCAAGGTATTCCACAATTGCTCTGCTAGTTCCTCAAAGGTTCTTGGAATGATTGATTGAGCCTGGATGTGTGCTGCCACATCAATGATGGTAGCAGCATTATGTGGTCTCTCACTTATCTGGAAGTCCCCTTCAAGATGATGCAGGAGTGTTGATTTGTCTGTTTTCAGTGGGCATCCGCCTGCAGTTGCCATACTCCAAGGAATCACTCCAAGTTCAATTGACAATGCTTTCTCCAAACTGATGTTATGTTGAGCAGATAAAAGGACGAGCTGCCGAAACAAATTGCGCTGAGCTTGTATAGAAATACATTTGTTCTTGGCCTTGATAGTCTTTCTCTCTGCTTGCTTTGGAATGTCAGACGGTTCCTCTTCTTGATTGGCTCATGAAATTTTCAAAGCCTCCAGATATTCGCAGTTCCAGGAAGTCTTTCAATGCTCTCTCTCCAGGTGTATCATCAGGGAGGTCGATGACTAGTTCTTGAGATGCAGGAATTCGAGAGGAAAGGCATACAATAACGTTTTGTCTCTCAGTGTCAAATGGATTGATATAGCTTTTGATCGTGTTCATATATAGTCCTTAACTGCCTCTTCAGACTTCCTAATTTGTGCTGCCCTAACATCTTTGTGGACTCTTTTTTTCATGCATTTCAGCAATCTCCAACAATGTCAAGAATCCTTGAATCGGAAGCAGCAGCTTCAAATGCAACTTCATTTGCAGCACCTTGTGGAACATGACTGGAATACATATACTAGTTCACCGAGGTAGTTTGGTTGCCAGAATTTGATGGTATGGCCGAAGTGTTTCATTAGTTTAGCCTTGAGTTTGTATGTTTTGTAGTCCTGACTATAGAATCTAGGATGATAACATAGCAAATATTCAAGGTATCTCTCCCTCAACATTGTGATACGTTATACGTGTGCTCCCTTGATGATTTCATTATCCACATGTTCACATACATGGTGAGTTTAGGATCTTGATTTAACTCTTTAATTTCAGACTCACGTGACTTAGAAGCTAACTTGATCAGTTTATCAAACTTTTGGTTATGCTTTTTCACCCTCTTACAACACAAGAAGCAATGATCCTGAGGAAGTAGAGTTGATGTGTTGGATTTGCTTTTTTTGCGAGGATTTTTAACCTCATCACATTCAATCTTCAATCTCACTATGTTTTCGTTTAGTAATTCTTGAAGTTGATATGAAACGCTGATAACACTTACGATGGTAGCCATGCCTATGATTTACAATGCTATCAGGGATGCCTTCAGATAATACTGCCACACTGCTCAGACTCTTTTTGCCAATTAACTGACGTGTCCTTGCAGCTTTTTGTATTGATTCAAAGATTGCTTTGCTAACTGAATCCTTGCATCCTGGTGTATGACAGATAATACAATCTGGTTTCTCATCAGCCATTATTACCCACCTGGAACAATTAAAAATTACACAAACTCTAGTAGCTAGTCTACAACAGCTAACTAATGGCTGCCTCACCTTGCTTTCAAGTTTCAATGAATTCTGAAGATTATAATGTGCAACATCAGTTATACAAATTATCTGTATATTTGAACCTTTATATACAACTAGTCCACAGAGAAGGGCCCTGGTAACACAATAAGCTGGCTAACAATGAACAGGCTATATACTAGCCAAACAAAGGTAGCTAACAGACAAAAGACTACGCAAGATTGAATACAGGGATGCAGTTAATTAATTAGTAAAACAAAACCAAGTCTATTCATAAGTTACTACTAATAAAAAGAAACGTACATGAAAAAAACATAAATCAAGTTGATACTACAGTACTATCCAATTGACACTGCCTAATTAATTACGAATCTATGCAAACTTAATCAACTGCTATTTTTAACCTCATCAGTGGCCATATTATTTTTACAATGAAGACCTCAAAATGGACAAATTGTGTCTCCAATGAATTTCTCCAATCCCAAATTATATTACACATATTTACACATATTTTACATCAATTGGATATAAAAAAAGTATTTGTATCAAATTTAGCCAGCAGTGCACAGAGGCCATCTTGGATTGCTCATTTACCATACTTGCAACCAAAAATTTCATGTATATCAAGCATTTTTGTAAACACCAGGGCTTAAACTAACATAAAATCACAGTGGCAGTTATATAGACTGGGGGGGGAGGAGGGGTTTCGGCAGCCCTTGGACTATTAATATTGCATCCAATACTTCTAAAATAACGTCATATTTCTCCAATATACATTTGGACAATCACTTAGTATTGCATCCCACACATCATCATAATTCTCCAGTATACTGTGAAAGGTTTCATTTCACACCATCCAATGGGGAGGACATAGTGTACGAAATCTAACAGTGCTGGACAACATATCAGCTTTGATAATTTCAAATAATGATTGCCTTTTATGTGAATATTGCTAATTTAACAATTCACCTGTTTGAACGAGGCCACAACAGCAATACTTAGTGCATATCCATAACATAATGGACACTTCACTCCAAAAACCTGCCATGTTACTTCCCAAGTCATAACACTGTTCCCGACATGGACAAGTTAAGATTATGTCGTAAGAATACATTCTTCACAATAGACAAAATAGTATTAGCTTTATAGTCGGGGCATCGATAAATAATCATAAATGAAGTCCAATGAAGTTTTCAAGGAACACTAGATTAGTATTTGCATGCATGATGCAGTCAGCCAGCTGTTCATGATCTGATGAATCAACGCATACATCAGTCATGATTGTAAAATACCATACCTGTTGCACTTCTTTGATCAATTCTCAGAGAAAAGTTTGCAACATCAATTCAATGACTTCATTTTGAATTTCCAGACTAGTGTACTTATCAGCCTTTTTATTACGCCACTCAGTAACACCCTGCATATAACATAGATTAATTTTTGATTCGAAAGCACCTCAACAAATGTCCAAAATTATAAAGCAATAATTTTTGGTGACAACTGACGTTCACCGCAACATCTGCTTGTGGAATGGAAATTGCTTCTACATAATTACTTTTATGTCTGATGCCAGCCTTTAGGATAACTATTTATTATATCTTACTCACCCGAAGTTGGAGCAAGCATCCTTCCAGTATATATACCCTTTACTGATAAAGGGTGGCTCTTGTTTGCTGCAGAAATCTTTCAGTAATAATCTGCCAGAGATCAATAGCAACAAAGAACTGAATCATTAGTCTCCTGGTAGTGGACCCAAGTCCATTGCCTAAACCGAGCAGCATAAAAAAGAACCTTGTCTATCTTTTTGAATCATGAATAATTCTGATGCTGGTGAGGGTCTGTTTGAGCAGCTGAAGTTCAAAACCATTACTGCTCTGTTGTCGGTCGAAGAAATCCTGTATTAACTTCGTGCCCTCCCGTATCAGTTATTGTCAGAATGCAGCTACTCCCTCCACTGGCCTACAGTCCTCCACACCACCTTTCCCACCAATGTCCCATCCTTGCTTCTGGCCTTGATACCTCCAATGTTGTCTTGTCAGATCACCACATGGCACCTAATAACACCATTGCACCTTCCACTGTTTTCTCTGACTCCTACATCTCGGATGAGCTTGGATTCAATTCAATTCCACTTATCTTCCTTCATTCCCACCCTTTACTCCAGTCCCAGGGGCCCATCTTTATCCCCTTCCTTGTGGTAATTCTGGAGACAAGATCTATCACACTCCACCATGTCCCAAAATATGCCAGGGATGCTTAGGCCAACCTTGTGGATGAAGTCTTCAGTGCCATCGCTGTAGAACCCTCTGCCCTAGCCCCCTGGATAAAGTTTTTCATGTACCTCGGTGGATCCTTTCCAATCTGGATCCAAAGGCTCTGATAAGGAGGTGCAGGCTGATGATTTTCAGGGTCTATGGTCAGAGGTTGAGTTGGCAGAGGGATGGCTTAAACTTCTCCATAGCAGACCAAGAAAGATGCCAAGGAATCTTTGCGGGAATACAATGGCAGATGTGCTCATAGGATGGAGGATGCCAAATACAAGGAGGGCATGCCATGCAGGCCTGATCTCAGATGGTCTTGCCCCTGGTTCTGCTGAGGTTTACTCCGAGCTATCCAAACTCCCCCAAGTTACCTCTCCTGTCATCCCTGTTCACCCAGACCTTCATCCCACCCTGAACTCCACTGAGGGGAGTTGCCGGAGCTTTGAGATCTTTGCCAAATTGTTCAGTCCCTGGACCTTTCTTTTTCACGGCCAAACATTTCAAGGAAGCTATATTTTGTCCCACCCCAGACCATGCTAATAAATGTCTTCTGGCTTTGGTCAAGGTTATCAACTTTCTATATGCTGGCTATGCCCCACCTGAAGTTGTGCCTTACCAATTTGGAGCCACTCTCTATTCCTGTAAGAAGAAAAGTGGTATGCTGATTGCTGTGGGGGAGGTTTTACATTGCCTCATCTCCAAATGCCTCTCACATCATCAACATCCTGACTCCAGTCCAGGTGGGTGTTGGAGTGCCTGTTATGTGAATCCATTGCCCACTCCATGACTAGAGTTCAGGTGGACTCCAACATCCAACCTGAGAAAAACTGGATACTACTAGTCCTGGACTTTTCTACCTTCAATTGCATGGTGAATTGAGGTCCCACATTTCCTCCATGTCCGCATGTCTGGAGATGTGTTATGGTGGCCAACTAACCCTTCACCTTGGTGACCACAATATCACTATCTCTAGTTGCTGTGGAGTCCAGCTTGGTGACCCTTTTTAGGTCCTTAGGGCTTTTCCTTGGGCGCTTTAACCTCATTGTTGAGTGGATATGATGACTATTTTTCATAGCTGATGCTTTACCATACATAAAATTAGGGTTGGCAATTCTACAGTTGATC
The DNA here is from genome assembly GCA_028752905.1 of Cladorhizidae sp. MBARI D1340-BT2. Lineage (NCBI taxonomy): Eukaryota > Metazoa > Porifera > Demospongiae > Poecilosclerida > Cladorhizidae > Cladorhizidae sp. MBARI D1340-BT2. The sequence goes on from JAQNBH010000010.1 coordinate 11,459,821, forward strand.
ATAACAGATGTCTAATTCATTATTTCTTTGCTGTTGTTATTAATGTTATTAATGCTTTGCAATACATGGTGAGTGGTGATACAGAGAGAAATGAATGAAAAAATATATGCACTTAAGGTCATCATGTCATGTCAAGACATAATTATGTAAATGGTTGGGAATTTGGGAAAGGGATATTTCGGACATTTGTTACAAGACATACAAAGTGAAGGGTTCATAGGTTTGCAAAAAGTGATAGCCAAGGAAAAAATTAAACTTATGATTTATTTTATTGTAGATGGAGTTTGGGAAATGTCAATGCAGGCTAATGAGTTAATATGCAGAGATGAGGTCGAAGATAATGGGGGACTCGGACATGAAAAGTTTACATGGTGCTGAAGGTGAAGATAGCAATATAATTACTAATATAAAAATTATCAACTGGATCTTTGCTTAACTTGGAGTAAAATAATCATGGAATTCCAGATACACCATTAGAGGTAGTAAGTTCAAATTGATGAAAAGAAGCAACTAATAATTGATTGTTTATTTTTTGCTCTCTCAAGCGAGTTGGTTTTTGTGCTTGGACAGAAGAAGTGTAGAAGCTTTACTTGAACCAAAGGAAGTTTCTCGATGGTGGATGAAGCCAACCACTATCTAGCAATGAAGGCAATAAAAAAGCAACTACAGTTACTCTGTGTGTATGCCCAAGGTGCAGACAGTCAAAGTTGAATGCCCATACCTCCACAGTTCTAACTCCTAATTTAAAAATGCTAGAGAGAAGAATTTAGTACCAGTGGCTAGAGGAAGACCTCCTCCACTAAATAAGTGTTTTCTTTAATAAACACTAAAACGTGAGTTGGTTGTAAATCAATTTCAAAAATTAATTTTCCACCCGCATTTTAGCACAACCACATATTTTTGTTGATCTTCATAACTTTTTAAAAAAATTTTAAGATCTGCGGATAATTTTAGTGCAGAAAGATAATTATTTCACATGCTTTCTAGAAATGTATTTATTGATGCTAAACATATAATGTTCTCTAAATATATACTGGCAAAAAGTCATGCACCTAAAAACTGGTATTAGAAAAACAAAGGGAAAAAAGCTTCCTCGGGCAGTAGACAATTCCCACTCACAGATTAGTAATAAAACTTCAGTTAATCAAAAGAGAATATCAAAATACCAACCCCCCCCCCCAACATTTTTTTGGTGGGATTAATATATATATATATACCAGTATATATATATATATTAATAATTAGTACCAAAATGTTCATGTATAACTTGTAAAAAGGTTTTCCAATGAAAGTATACAGCAGAGAATAAGCCATAAAATGATAGTAAATATTTGTATAATGTATTTTTTGGTACCATAGGATTTTTAATCAAATAATAATTCACATTCTCTATGAATTGCTATCAAAGTTTGAGCTTCTATACTCCATCTGTCCATGTTTCTAAAAGGGAACGAGAGCCACAAAAGTATGCCATTAATTAAACCATGAAAACTGCTCTTTAGCTTAAAATGGTCACTAAAGCATGACAAATTATATTAAATGGAGTTCTTAGCTGTGAGAAAGCTATAGCTACAGACCTCATCTGTAGCTATAATACTGGGCATGATCCAAAGTCATCATATTAACTTCTAACTTAATAAGCACCCAGAGCTTAAAGGGTACACACAACTTAATCGTTATGGTTGTCAATACAGCTCTTGACCATAGCTACAAAACCACAGTTCTATTAGCATCTCCACTGATCTGGGCCTAGGAACAATAAGGAAGTTTACTGATAAAAAACTACAATGCTAATTGCTACAGCCTCCCTGAATCCCACAGATTTATTGTTGTCTAGTTGTGGAGGTATGATTAATTTGGAAATAGTTGTCATGTGTATACGAGTGGATTTTGCATGCCAAAAAAATACAGTTATGTGCACAGATTTTTCCCCTGCAGAACAGTTCACTGTTTATTTCCCTGAGTAGACAGAGGAAGGAAGTTGTGAGAGCTTCTAGTGAGACCTAATATGGAGTATGCAGCCAAAGTGTGGTGGAGAGGAGGACATAATTCTTGGAAGAAGTTGGAGTCAGCACATATGAGAGTCGGTAGGAGATTATTGGAGGCAAGTAATACTGTAGCAGGAGTAGCAATACGGGGAGATGTGGGGTGGAGAAAGCTGGAGGAGAGGAGGGAAGAGATGAGGGTTTTGTTTGTTAGAAGATTAGAATTGTTGAAACAGAGCAGATTGGTAAAAAATAGTTGTAATGAACTAAGAGAGGATGGAGGAATCGGATGGTGGAATGAATATGAGATCTTGTGGAGAAAATACGAGATAAACAACGAGGTTGGTTCAGTAAGTAAGTGGAAGGGGAAAATGAAGGTAAGAAATGAGAAGTATTGGGAGGAGGAGGATGTAAATGGCAAAGAGTATGCTGAAGTTCTATGAATTGGCTAAGGATGGTGGAGAGGTATGTTAGGTCAATGCATGTTTAGGAAGGTGTGCGGTTGCAATTTAGATCGTCAGCTGGGTTATTAGAGGATAAGAAACAATGTGGTATAACTATGGATGAGAGGTGTATCATGTGTGATAGTAGAGCAGAGGAAGATGACGGACATTTCTTGGTAATATGTGAGGAATTCAAGAGGGGTTGGCTGCTGGTTGATGAGGTGTGCAGAATTGTGGGGCTAGACAGTGGCTGGATGAATATAGAAGAGTGGATAAAGATGCAAAGGCAGCATTGCTGGTTGGGGAAAGGTGTGGAGGGAGTAAGTGATGCAGTGATGGGGGTGGATGTATATGTATTGGGTTCGGAAGTGGTGGCTGAGGAGAAGGGAACTGTTGTATGGTGAGCTGAGGAATGATCTTTGGCCCCCTCCTTCCCTCTTCCCTGGGCAGCAGGACACTCATAACTATTAGTATTATTATGGATATTATTATTAATTAAGTATTAATATAGATTGTTCTTAAGTGTTAGTTACTGTTACATAGTCTCACACTGTGCTGTAGTTATTTGGGTTGGCCTTAACAGGTATTAGGAATTTCTTGACTGCTTTGATCTTCAATAGTTCCGGTTGAATGGTTCCACCTCCAACAACATGGCCAAGAAATACACACTAGTCCATCCCAAAAGTACATTTCTTTGTCTTTGCTCCCAAACCGGCTTCATCTAGTCGATGTAGAACTTCTTGAAGGTACATGAGATGCTTCTCCCATATTGAATAACACCAGGTCATCCAACTATGATGCTGCAAACTCCATTTCACAAATGACCGTCTTTGAAATGCAAGAGCTCCTTGGAGACCAAATGGCACTGGAATAAGCCAAATGGAGTCACAAAAAGCAAGTTTTCGCTCGAGCTTCCCTGGCCAATGAAACTTGCCAATAACATTTGGTAATATTCAGAGTGGATATATCCCTGGCTTGACCCAATCAACTCATTAATGCAGGGCATCGGGTAGACTTCCGAATTAGATACTTCATTCAGCTCCTGTAGTCCACACACAGTTATGGACAACATTGTCCTTCTTCACAGGTGCATTCCACTCACTGGATGTTGGTTTGGTGCTTCTACTTTTCAGCATTTCCCTAACTCTTATTTCACTGAATCTCTATACGCATGTGGCAGTCGGTATGGGGGTAGCTGTACAGCTCTTCACTTCCCAACTTGATCCCATGTAGAATTTTGTCAGTCCTTCCTCGAGTCCTTTCGTTCTTTCATAGCTCTCTTTCTCAGCATTGACGAATCCAACATCATCATCTGATCACCCCGTTTCTCTTGCATTAACTGATCTCCTATCTTTGGGATCTCATCCTCAATAACATTGCTTGACCACAGAGAAATTCCATTTCCCTACACATCACCAAATACATCCTCAGTCAGGTATGTGGTCACTGGGAATGAAACTTCCTTAACATACAATTTGGTACTTCTTCTTTCAACCGTGCATCTCTATTGGGTAATTTACTTTACCAATTTTCTTCCTTAGTTTGTAGGGTATGTAGAGCCAATAACTTTGAAGTATCAGTAGGTAGTAACACCAGCATTTCATATTGACATCCAACTCACGCAGCCTGCATTGTGATCATACCAGGTCTTCTGATGTGTCTAAGCTTTTCTTTTACTGCTTCCATCATCTTCTCCATTTTCTTTGTCATGGCGGAGAGCATGCTCTCTTTGTTTTTCTACTCAGCTACCCAGGATTGATTTAGGACATCAAGGGTTCCTCAAGCATGTCTGCCGTACAATAATTCGAAGGAAAATAATCTTATTGCTTGTGGAACCTCTAGATGTGTGAATAGAAAATAGTATATGAGCTTGTCTCAGTCCTTTCCTTGCTGTCTTTCTCAGCATTGACTTCAAGGTCATGCTACCAGCCCATGGCTGTGGATGGTATGGGGTTATGCATATTGGATGCACGAGGAACATTCTGTAGATCTCTGTGAGGAGTTACAAGGTAAAGTTGGTGCTGTGCTCAGTATCTCCTTGAGTATCCCCACTAAAGAGAACAGTGTGACCAATTCCTCTGCAACATGCTCAGCATTGCAATTTCAGAGGTATTCATCTGGGTATATAGTACCATAATTGCAAATAATAATAAGATACCATTTTCCTGATTGGCTCCTTCATAGTGGTCCTATGATGTCTATAGCTATGCATGAAATGGTTCAGTCATAATGGGTAGGGGAACCAATGGTGCTTTATGCCCCTTTAGTGCTGCCTTCTGGCAGATTTACAGAGTTGTAAGTACTTCACCACATCCTTGCAAATTGTACCAGTAGAACTGCTGCAGAATTCGGTCTGCCATTTTGTTCCCAGGTGACCTATCAGTGGTATATTGTTGGCTAACTACAGAACTGGACTGTGACATTTGAGCAACGGATGACTAAAGAGTTCTACAAGTTCTACTCTGAGCAATGGAGGACAATATCAAATCAGTTACAAATTCCAACTCAGAGCTTCAGTGACAGCAGGATTTTTTAACACTTATTCTAAAAAATCAAAAATAATAACTTTCTAAAAACAACAACAGCAAAAAATAATGACAATAATGGTTGAGGTCAGAAGGAGTCCAGTTGGGCGAATCATTGAGACTGGCCTCTGCCAACAGAGATGGTGGGTATCTTCTTGATATTCAAGCAATTGATTTATGGAGTTGTCAGCCAAGATGATTTCAATGTACAGATATTTGACCTATACCTGACCAAGCTATAACTCTAGAAAATAGAACTTGTGAAGTTGAACATGGTGTCTTCACACCTAGGGAGAAGAGAGGACTTTACAAACATAATTGCTGTGATGAAAAATTTCCCCTAATCTTCTACATGGTATGGCTGAGATGCATGTTAATTTTTGCTGGCGTAAGAGGGAGTATTGTCATGACTACTTAGTACTACATCAAGGAAGTCCTCGTCTGATATGAAAGTCCACTGAATATTTGAGCTTGACGCCTCTCTCAAGTTTCATTTTATTTTCATCAGTCCTCATGACCTCACGAAGGGGGTGGGGGGGGGGGGGGTGAGGGTAGGTTGAAAGTGTATGGGTGGACAATGCCAAAAGGCCATAATTTCAATCCATCAACAAGAAAACCTGTCAAAGGCAATCAAGACCTTGCACACAGAACATTGCAAGGAAAAGTGGCCCACCATCTGGACTCCCTCACAGTCAGAGAAAATACAAAGACTTTCTTCTTTGGAGGAAGAAAATAGGGTTTGGCTTAAGGATGGACTTCCTGTAGGATAGCGGGCTTTGATTGTCCGATACTCGACCGACTTCATTGTACATGAAACACTTGGTCAAGTGCAAAATATGATCATGTGGTCACAATCTTCCAACATCATTCAAAATGGTTGCTCATTGCTTTAGATATGGCGTCAAGATAGAAACTAATCAGAAGCCTAAAACTCCTATTAGGAGAGGATGACAAGATTTGTGGCTACAAAGAAGGGGGAAAACCCTCACACTACCATCCCTCCAGAGCTACTCGACCACTTGCCTTGTTTGCCTTAAGGCATCAAAGGTTCCATAGACAGATTGACAGTGTTGGAGGAAGCTATTTTGTATTGGTCAGGCAAAAATTTAGGTAGAACATGAAAACAGAACTACTTTCAACGACAAAGGAATACTAATAAATTACAGTGAGTTATGAGTTTATTTAAAGCTATATACCAAAGATTCGAAGTCTGTGCTCACTACCACAAACAAATTCACTGGCAATATCGGTAAGGTCTACTTTATCCAACATATCCTTGTAGATATATAGAGTCATAATACGGTTCAACCTTGGTTGACTCATTGTACTACGTAAGTAGGTCTTCACTCACTTCATAGCAGAAAAGCTTCTTTCACTGGCCGCATTTGTAGAAGGCAAAACAAGGATCAGATGGGCTATCCAGCAAACTTGCTTGTAAAAAACCCTTTGACCTTTAGAGAGACCTTGCAGAAAATGTAGAATTTCGTGTAGAGTGATAATCTTGCTTTGTTCATTCCTGGGAAAGCTTGAACTGAAGACTTGCAATTGGGTTGAAATCTCACTCTCATTGAAGTCATCACCATAAAAGTCAAAGACAGCTTGCAAGTTAGTTGAGTAGTCCTTCCTATTAACTGCTTTCATTAACACTTCAAGGTTCTGGTAGACAGCATACCCTGGCTGATCAAAACGATCTTGAATGCTTGAAATAGCAAAATCCAGTACTTCAAAATAGAGCTTGCGATAGTGATCTTCAACTGTAGGACTGTGGTGACCATCTCCTTCACCCAATTCGAACCTGCTTAGTGCTCTTCTTTTCCTTGGCAATGAGGGCTCTTCAACGTGTGTATGAACACATAAACATTGAACATGCTTATAAAATAGCTCAGACATCTCATAATTCCTCATTGCTTTTAAGGTTTTAACTGTATGATTCGCAATAAATTGCGCTTCTGATGCAGACAGAGACTCTGTTTGCAATGTCTTGCTCAAATTATCTGTAATCTTTAAGATGCGTTCACTGAGATGCAGACCAAACAGTAAATTAAACTTTGCCATTTGTGTGTTTTCACTCCAATTATACATCTGGGTCTAATATTTTCTCTAAACATTCATCCCACAACTGATTTAAAATGGTTAATTCTCAATTATACTGCTGATCGATTCACCTTGAACGGTCCACCAGGAGGGCAAAATTTTCATATGCCCATTGGAGTATCTTCATCACGATTTTCAAGCTTTATTCTATCAAACACAGCATTTTTCTTTGGAGAATACTTTATCAGCTTACAAATCTCAAAAGCTGTTTCTAGGGCATCATTGCACACCTCGGATTGCTTTATAGTACTGCTGACAGCCAAATTTAGAGCATGCCCATAGCAGTGTGTGTAGACTGCACGCTTTTCCTCCGAAAGTATCTTTGCCGCTACACTATTCCTGATGCCACTCATATTAGATGCACCATCATAACATTGGCCTCGGCACTGAGAGCTACTGAGACCTGGCATCCGAAGTATAGTATCTTTGATGGCATGGAAGAGAGTGTCGGAATCTATGCTGTTTACTTCATAGAGACCAATGAAATCTTAATGATCTTGAAGATCATCATCAACCCACCTAATGCAAATAGTGAATTGCTCTTTGTTTGCTATATCAGTACATTTATCAGCCATGATAGTGAAGCAGTTATACTCTCACGAATGTTTTGACTCACCTCCCGGATAATCTTGTTTGCCATATTCTGCAGACACTCGTTCTGAATATCATGTGAAGTATACTTGTTGGTTTTCTTATCAATCCATGCAAGAATTTCGGGACGATCTAAACTTCACAGGAGTAACAGTTGGATAAAATTGCTTTCAGTCTCCTGGCCATGACTACCCCTCTGGCGAGCGAGGAACTTAATATTCTCGAAAACAGTTAAAAGCATTTTTCTATTGACTGCCTTCACTTCCTTGTTTTTGCTCAATACTACACCAATATCACCAATGATCTGTTTGGGGAGTGTGACTACAGCTTCAAGTGCCTCCAGATGACAGGCACTGGTCTGGTGTTTCTTGAACGAGGATGTTGCTTCTTTCCAATTTGTGTAACCTTTGCTAAGAAAGGATGGCTCTCTCTTAGTGCTTACCAAGAACTTCCCTTCATGTTCAGCCCTCATACATAGGTAACAAAAAGCAGAATCAAGTGGTACATCATAATGAAGCCAGGAATACTGTTGACCCCACTCAGCTCTGAACGATCTTTCATATTTTCCATATCTCTTCTTTGGGAACTTAAAACTATTTCTTGGTTGGAACTGCTCTGGAAAGCTAGTGTTAGCTGACAGTGAGGCAGAATTTGAAGCCATGGTGACTGATTACACACAGAGAAAGACTGTCATGCAATCCTAGAAATCAAAGCTAATGATTGCCATGTGCTCAGTGCTCACCTGCTCTGGCAGTGCACATGTATTGCATGCATCATTAAACAAGTCACTCAGTGACATCATCATCTCATGTAACAATCAATGACTGGTTAAGTGGGTGTTAATTTTAAATACAGCTAGAGACTGGCCACATGTAAGGTAAAATAGTACTATTTTAAGTAAACAATGCACCAGTTCCATAATTATTAACACAAGATACAATTGGTCCAAAATATTGGTCAGGCGGCCGCCCCCTCTGCCCCCGCCCTGTTACTTCCCCCCTGATTGACCAGTAGTCTAGGCAAGGGCTTCATAATAAACAGGACATGAATACAACTCTGAGTGTCATAGATAGAGTTGATGATTGTAGTTCCACGCTAGTTCTCTCCTAGCTTTAAAAATGAATAGGTGACCTTGGATGCCTCATCAAGAAGCCTTCTAAGTTCTTTTTGATGCAAAATGAAAGCTTCTCCACTGCCGATGTTGAGCTTGGTAGTGAGGCACTAATCTCCATTGTCACAAAAGAAGTTATTAAACAAACAACCAGAATGAGCCAACAAACTAGAAACAAGAACACGTTTGTTTAGCGGTTATTATTAAATTTCTTACAAGCAAATAAATGGAATGGCATCAATGAAGAAAGAAGATCGTACTCATATATATAACATCAAGTTAGATGAACTTTTACCATTTTTAAAACAATGTGCAGCAAACATGTTGGATGACTCGGTACCATTTAAAACATCCACACTAATATTATATGGCCTGTATATATAAAGATAATACCTAGAAGATACACTTTAATTAAGTGTTTAAAAATGAGATTATAAATATTGCTGGAATCTTTATTTTTCTCATTTGGTTTGTAAACTTCTCTCTAGACAACATCCAATTTTTATAACATTTTGTTTCTACTATTATCAGATGTTATTGTTGTTGTTACTATTATTATTAAATGACTTGTGCTGTAATCATATATATGACAAGAATTAAGAATAAATTTTAAAAAATGTCATGTGCACAAATATTATATATACATTATTCTATGTTTAATAATTACATGGTTTTATGTGATAGAAGTTTGTCCAACTAATGCACATGCATACTTATAAATGGTAAAGGGTCACCTAACTTATTGTAGTCTTGTGCTCTGCAGTCTTGTTTCTTTTCCTTATTAAGTTAATGCAAACAACTGGTGTATGATGATAAAGCATGGCCTCTATACATGACTTTATGGGGAGAGTACAGGTAAAAAGAACTCTTTTAAACATTTTTTTCTGTGCTCAAATTGTGTGTGGTGTATATTTATCTCTAGTAAGAATTCCAAGTTGTATAGCCCATGAAGACTTCTATTTGAAGATATAGATATATTTTTATCATGTACTTATGCTACTTTTCATTATATTTCACTTCACATTTCACTTCACCCCTATGATATTTTCCTCCCTCTTTAGTCGAGTGGGACGCTAACTCTAACTAGCTATATACCTTTTTTATGCACCAAAATGTTGCTGTTTTAAATATCTACCTAACCAACAACAAAAAAAAACTGAGGCATCATGAGTGAAAACACCTTTTGGTGGTGCGGGGGCCATGCATTGCCCTGATAAAAGAAACTCTCTGTACTGAATCTTGAGTTCAGTTATCATATCTGAAGCAAGCTAAATTCAAGCGGTAGGGCCATAGTCACTCTGTGTGTTAGGGATATGTAAAGCTATTTGTAGCATCCCTACTTGTGGTACATGGAGTTTCAAGACAGAGTAATAATAATACAACATACAGAGTTAGCTACACAAAGTTACACTACAGTTGAGTTATTTAAAGTGTCCGAATAGCCATAGTATATGTTCCGATTCACTAACAAACTCATTAGCCATCAATTTAATTCCATAAGTCAGTATGATCTTTATATGGCTACATGCAAGATCGTAAGGTTGCTCAATCTTCTTTGTCATGCAGCTATGGAGGTAGGTTTTCATCCTACATATTGGGACTCACCATAGTTCAAATATGCAAAAAGCCTAAATACATTAAGAACGCATGAGCTGGATGGAATTGTGGGAGCTGGAATATTCTTGGAGGAGTGTGAAAAGGTGGGCACTGTGGGGAAGATGGCTTTGTTACTTGGGAAGGGATGCATGCAGGATGTAAGTAACCAGGTGATGATGGAAGTGCGTGGATGCATTTTACAGTGCATAGAGAAGTGTTGGCAGAGGAGGAAGGGATTGATTTATGCCCCATCTCCCCCTTTCCCCCCCTCCGCTCCCGAACTCCACCTCCACCAAAACCACTCATTTAACACATTTAAGAGAAAGAAATCAATAAATATTTTCCAGGTTCGAAACAATGCTGAAGTTTCATTATGACTTAGCTAACTAATTCCTCAGCATACATATGAATTTTTATACCAAGATTCATAAGCTCTAAACTTGACAAGGTATAATCGCACTTCCTCTAGCACAGCCTCTTGTTGCTGCTACTCCCTCTAGCAGTGAGTAGAACTAAATTATGGTTCCTTCAACGCACAGCAAAGGCAATCTTCACTTGACTTATATGTCTCCTGACATGTTGGCACTAGGTCAGGTGCAGTAGGAATGTAATGTTCTCAATAAATCATCTTAAATTTGTTATCCTAGATGCTCTAGCAATCACCAGGATTTTTTTAAATAAATCTACTCCTGATGAAATCTAGAGAATATCTAGCCGAAACATTGAGATGAAGATGAATATCGAGAAATTCATTCATGTCAACTGAGAGTTTATTGAAAAATAAAATAAATATTTCAGGTTCCCAAATGCCTTCCAATCGATGACTGAATCTATGCAGGTATATTTTGGCACACTAATTAATTTGGACAGAACTCTGCCTCCGAATCTGGCACTGTGTTCTATGGGTCTGTTATTGCCGAGTTTCGTGTGTGCCAATCTAACGAGAACGATGATCATCAGCTGAATAAACAGTTATTGAGGAGAAGATTAACTGGAATGTTGGAACTGCTATGCTAGCTAAGGCAATACTTCTCCAGGTGATACTGTGTTAATGATCCTAACCCATGAAAATTTAGAAAATATAATGAATGCACCCACATGTGTGCATGCGTGTATGTGTGTATGTGTGGAAGGGATTATTAGCATTTGCAATTTGGTATAATTGTGATGTTTAACATTTCACAAGAGGTTATGGGGTCTGATGTAAAATTTTCTTTGCTAATCCGAATCTGTCAGTCTTTAACTCAGCCCCACTTACTTCCTAAAGGTTGGTTTAGTGAGTTTCCAGTGTTATATTAAGTTGGGGTACAGATGGTTTCTACAGGCCAGCCATGTAATGTGTTACTAATTACTAAGAACATTCATATACATAGTACTTCTTCCACTGGTTAGCCTCGGTGAGATCTATACAATGATATTGTTTTCGACCTTAAGCAAGTATAGTTTGGATGGGACTAAAAAAACTGCAAGATTGTATTTGTGGTTAAAAAAATGATGACACTATTTCTCAAAACTAAGTTTAGCTGCAGTCCTTATGCATACCTATAATTTCTAGATAGATAAATAGTGTAAAGTCTATATATTGAATGTCCCTAGTTTGAGTAACCCTGACCTAACTCTATTTATAAGCCACCCCCCATTTTCATATATATTAATTGCTGGAGTACATGTGACAGTAGAAGCTCCAAATGCCCTCCCCATTTGAGGGGTGCAACTTACACATTGAATGTGTCGACTGGTACTGGAATATAAGTGGCAGTGTCTAAATGGAATCACTGGTTTATAGGTGTTACAACTGCAACATGTGACCTAGTCTGTAGCTAGCTACAATGCTCTTAGTGTGTGTGTGTGTGTGAACTGTCTGGAACTAACCACATTGCATATTTTAAGCTCAACCACCAAGTATACTACTACCTCATGGTTCACCCAGAGCTGACCCTGAGCCATCGTAGGCCATCCAGTGAGTGTCACACTCCATCATAATTATGGACACCTGCATAAACCACATTGCAAACCAGTTGTTAGCCACACTGCTAAGTGGTCCACCCAGAGACCACCTCAGGACCACCCATATAGCACCCAGTGGAGGCCAACTCCAGTATATGTCCATCTGAAAACAGGCACATGAGCTGCATATCCCCCTCCCACATAGACTGCCCACATGCTCTCTTTCTCCAGTCAGACCTACCACCAAGTGGGTCCCTCGTCTTAGTCGTGCCTGCCCTACTCATGACACAGCCTCACGTTGACAATTTCAAGTTGATTATTGAGAAGATTATTGTGTATATAATGTCATTATACATAAGGGCTCATATTGTTTTGCTGAAGGTCTGTGTGATATCTACTTAAGGATGGAATATGGATCTCTTGTGGTTAGAGCATATGGCATGTGGCGACGTCTTTGAATCTTGCTTTATTAGCACGCTAGTGCTAACTATAGCTGAATGTAAACCTACAGTATTAGCAAGACTGTACTTTCTTCTGGAAAAGTTACTATAGAGACATGACTAGTGACAACAAAAGCATGTATGATGTACCATTCATGTGATGAGAAGGAAGATTTTCACATGCATGTTGAGGAGAAAGCTGTATGCATATGGGTATTGATTGCATGTTGACCCACATACTCATGAAAAACATGACTATACAGTATGTATATGTGTTTGTGTGTAGAGTTGTGTGTGCTTATGTCCCTGTATGTGTGTGTGTCCCTCTCTCCCTCTCTCTCTCTAGGGAACAAAATATTAACTGTATCAAGCATGACAAGACTTGATTCTCTCTGTGAGGACACATCTCATCTGCAAAATTCTCATCAAAAACAATGTAACTCATGCAATAAGTTTGCAGTGATAGAGGTCAGTCTTGCAACAGGTTTTGCAAGACCATTTCTACCAGAAAGATCATGTGGAATGTTCTCTAGATGCTGGAGATGATAAAAGTTGATGTTGGTTTCCTTCAGTCCCCTGAGGAGAAGTTGTCTCAACTACAGAGTACAGTCAGCAAGCATATCAATTTTCAATGTTTGAAGATTATTACTCTCCCAACAAGAGTTCAGATATGTAGGAGAGTTCATCTCAATTATTTCCAAATGCTGTCAGCAAGCGTCACAATATAAATTCCTTCCAAACAAGGTTTCAGCTCACCAATTATCTATAATTGCTATCACTGTGAGATGAATCAGCTCTGGTATAATTATTACATCCTTCTTCGAAGTATCAGCTACCTTAATTATTGATGTTTTAAGTAACTCATATGCATTACATTTCTTCAGTGAAATGTTAGACCCTTATGGTTACTGCTGATATGAATTTGATGTGAATGCAAAGGCTCCCCCCACCCCACCCCCAGTAGTAATATCTCTAAAATTCACTTGGCAGCTTTTTAAGCACTTAAACTGTCATTTTAGTTGTTATTAGCTCCAAAACAGTTCCAGCATCTCTTTTATCCTTCACTAAGATAGGGACTTGACAAGGTTCTTAAGAATTCCATGGACAGTTATTGATGTATGTCAATTGCTTTATACTTGTCTTGTTATTGAGAATTGCTACATGCCACACATGCATGCCAAACTTCAGGTCAGGACCATAACTTCACATATTTCAGTATATTTCTACAACAGACAATATAAGATATAAGAAAATACGAGTACGATGTTCATGCTTCCAACAACTCAATTTTACTAGACCAATGCAGGACATCACTGAAAAATGGTGTGGAGGCCTGGAGGGTACCTAGGTCCAGCAAGCCTTTATTGTATCTCTAGACCTTGAGGTGGTAAACAATGCATTAAAGTCCAGTTATGTTGTGGTGGATTTGTTTATATGGCCCCAGGTGTGTCATGACTAATCATGAGAGGTTGCAATAACTAAACAGGGAAGTATACGTATCAGGCAAAGTTATGCTTTCAAGGTGTGCTGTACTGTAGGAGGAGTGACAAAAGCTGTTCTTGAAGGACACTCATGTCTGTCATACTCTAGGAACGACAGACAGGAATTGGAGATTTCCTGAGCCAATTCTCCCCACATTACACACATTAATGGGTGTGTCTCACACTACGAAGATCATTAACTTCAACTGGGGTTAGGCCAGGGCAATGGGTGACTATAGTTATGGCATGTAGTGGCTAGGTTTAAAGGATTAGAGTCAGGACAGAGTGGAAATAAGGGTATCATCTTGTAGCTAGATTTAAGCCAGGGCAATGGATGACTATAGTTATGGCATGTAGTAGCTTGGGTAAGGGTCAAGGGAATGGGTGCTGTAGTTTACAGCAGGTAGAGACCAGTGCTAGTAGCCAGATAATGGTTGATGACCCTACCATGGCATGTAGTGGCTTGGGTTAGAAGGTTAGGATCAGGGCATGTGTGAACAAGGTTACAGCATCTTGTGGCTAGGTTTAAACCAGGACAATGGGTGGCTATAGCTATGGCATGTAGTGGCTAGGGTAAATGCCATGCCAATGGGTTACTGTGGTTATAGCGAGTCCAGGATTAGGGCCAGGGCAATGTGTGACTATAGTTACAGAATGAAGTATCACTGACTGATAAGAGGTTGTATACATATTCTAAAACAAGCTGATAACTTCTTAACACCTGAGAGCCAGCTGCTAATCCATACTGCATAGTGACATCTCTTCATTTCAGCCCCAATTTCTAGCACATGGGCTTGGTTTATAATTACAGGTAACAATGCGAAACATGATGGTGTGTTTTGCACACTTCTTAGTTTACAGGTGAAACGTGTTTCCTCCTTCCTTGCTCTGTAATTAGATAACTCACAAATAATTACTCCCCCACATCCTGCATGTGGTCTGTGGTGATAATTATAATTCCTCGGTCACCAGTCCAAGTCTCTTATACGTAAACAAGCTATACTTCTAGGAAGTTCAGTCTGTGGTAAGAATTGGAGCCTCCTTACTATGGCCTCCAGGTTGAAGGGTTTGTTTTGGTATAATGCATAATAGCTGGAGTTCAGCAGGACAATTCCATGGAACCATTCTATTTAACATTTGTTTGTAGTATGCTAAGCAGAGTAAATTATTTGAGTCTGTTCATTTAATATAATTATGTGTGTGTGTGTGTATATATCTATGTCTGCTTGTTAGTGTAGGCATAGCTAAATACATAGATAAGCTTGTCATTAAGAAAGAAAGTAATGAAATATCTTATTTTTATTACTATGTGCCATCCATGACAAAACTTGTTCCCTCGGTGTGTACAGCTTCTATCTGTAAAGTTATGGGAATTTAGTTGCTTTTTTACAAACTCTCATTCAAGAACTATTTTACTCAAGCAAGAAGTAAACTTCTAGAGAATTGAGTTGGTTTCAACAGAACTTGCAAGACACACCCAAGCAAGAAACATCAAGTAGGATGTTTTCTAGATGCTGGAGCTGCAGGCTAATTTACTTCAGTCTCTTGTTGATATGGAGGTAAGATCCTCTCAACTAGTACAGAATACAGTCAGAAATTATTACTAATAGAAGACCTGCACTATTAAATCATGATCATTCAGCTTTGCTCACTTATAGATTCTCTCCCCATAATCCATAATAAATGTATTATCAGTCAAGCTTTTCAAAGAATCCATGAACTTTGTCCCAGTAGATACGAACCTAGTTACGGGGCTGGGAAATTCACTGAATTTACTATAATCTGGATATAGACACATATGGTATTGTTAGTAACTACCTGTGAGCTTTCTGCTCAAAACTAATTGGAATGTGGCAGTGTACTGGTTTGTCTAGGGTAAGAATTAATTATTGGAGCATTACTAAATGGACATGATCCTGGTTTACTTGATGTGGTGGAGTTAAGTACAGGTTGAAATGCAGACGTAACACAACATCTGCACTGCTGTGCTTCTTCACAGCCATTGCACACTTCTCCCATGCTTGAACTTCAGTGTCAATTCAGTTATGCTCCTGAATAACCCACACAAACCAGTGATCTAGCTACTAGCTACTTGGTAGTGAGTTCTGAAGCAAAATCTTTGACTTGCACTTACCATATTCCAAGTTGAAGAATGCATCTGGCTGTAGCTAATGTTGTGAGCTTTTCTGCGATAATATGTTAGCCGAATACCAGATAATATTGCATGTATGTTATATGTAGCTTGCGCATATGTTTGTCTGCCTATGACAGAGCTCCAGGGGAAGCGGACTCAAAGAGCCTCTTTGTGGGTAACTTTTTGCAAGAAAGGTCATGGACATGTCAGATTCGGGAATTATTTAATGATTGTGAATCGTTAGTAGTTTTACAGGTGATCCCACAATAAATACATACATAGATACGGAAAAAGCAATGCCGTGTGTGGCAGTACTAAGTAATACATCCAACTCCCCACTAAAGGCTCGCTTCACTCACCAAACAAATACAAGAAATGAAGTGATGGTGTGATTGAGAGAGTGAGAAAGGAAAACTATGTTGCACAGGCTTATGATATCCTCGTGACCACTGATGGCAGTCAGATTGGTTGATTTGGTGGGTATGGTCCAACTTTTGGTAAATAATTATTTGAACTTCAGAGTAAGTCCATTAAAATACATATGAGTTCTCAATTAATTAACTAGGACGTCACAGGATGAAGGTAATTTGAACATGTTCCAAGGGACACTGGTAATAGGAAGACTAAACAGTTCCTGGAAAAGTCAGTTCTTCATAGTCTAAGTGACGAGTGGAGTCTACCCGTTAAAATGTAGAAAATTAGTGAGCTAATTCCTCGCATTATTATATCACATATATTAATTAAGCTGCACCAATAGTATCAACTGATCGATACTGTAGAACTTCTGCTGTGTTTTTCCACTCAGAATTAATGTTAGAAGCCACTAATAGTAACTGTGCTTGCACATGCATCACTATAATCAAATAATGTAATTATATTAAGAAATAAATTACACTAAGTGTGAAGGTTTTTCCATGCAGTGCAGGTTACATTGCTGGGACTTTCACTTAATACTTATTCCTACTGTTCTCTGCCTTTCTCTGTTTAGATCCCTCCAGACATTTCTTGCTAATGCGCTCTTAGCCTTTGTCTCTCTCTGTTCAGCTCTCATAGACATTTCTTTTGTCAACTAATGCTGCTCTTGTTAGTCTCTGATATTTTCTGTTCTGCTATCTCTAGATGTTTCTTACCTGGTGTTAAGTGATGTTCTTCCTTCTTTTCCCTACTGCCTATTAGATACTTACTCCTACAATATCATCTAAATCAGCCCTTTTCTACCACTACCCCTCTGCTGCAGAAGCTCTATCTTAGACTTATGGGATTTCACAGTTGCTCTATTGCACTGCACATGCTCAGTAGCGTGACACACACACACACATCGGCTAGCGTATTATAATTGCCTATTGATTGTATTGTCACTCATGATTTTAAAATTCAACCTTGAGAACTGCTCTTGCATATACACTATATATGATCCAAATTATGGGAGGGCTGGAGAACTCAAAAATATTACTACAGCAAAATATACTCTTTGGGTCCATTTGAGTGATGGTTGGATATATGGAGAGTGGAAGACGAGGCCTGCGAGCTTACTGCTCAAAAGTCATGACCAAGCAGTAGTTCACTGGTTTGTCTCAAGTTAGAAGATGTTCCAGGAGCATCACTGAACAGGCATGAGCTTAGTCTACTTAATGCAGTGGAGCTTAAGCACTGGTTGAAATGTAGAGGTGCTACATCAGCATGGAAGAAGCACACACTGCAGCTGCTTTAACATCTCTGCACTTTAACCTGTGCTTGAGCTACACTAAATGAAGTAAACGAGGCTCATGCATGCATCCAGCAACCCTTTCTTACACAACCAGTAAAGTACCACCTGGCAATGAGAGAGTTTGCAAGTATGCTCAATACTATCCACAAATTTTGTGAAATTCTCGGTCATATCATTTGCTTCATAGGAGCAGGGCTCATGGAGTATTTGAATATCTTAATTAATACGGCACTACCTATAAGATAAACAATTTTTTAATGATACTATAAGTAGGTGTGGCTGATCTAAGGTGACCTAATAGTGCAGGCCACCTATTGGTATAACTTTCTGATTGTATTCTCTATTGTTTGAGAGGCCTTCCCCTCCATATCAAGTGACTGAGCTTGTCAAGCATCTAGGAAATGAAGAAGACAGAATTATTTGTGCAGACTGTGTCAGTTACCCAAATGTTTGACCAAGGATATAATGAGAATATGAATGTTGTGCTGTCTCCCAATATTGGATTGACCACTATTAAAATGGCGCCCCCCTCCTCCATTTATGTTTCGGATAAAGCTCACATGGCAGCTTCTACTGTTGTGTTTAGCTGATTTTGAACCCAAAATATTTCGAGCATGCCTTCAATCCTTCACAAAGATAGTGAACTGGCAATCACCCCCAAAAAATAATAACAACAACAACAACAACAAAAAGTGAAATATATTTTCAAGATTTTGTGTCTATCTATTATAATTATATTGATGTATCTACTTAGTATCTTCCAACATATAACTTGTGTTAAAATTACCTTCTCAATAATCAACTTCAAATTGACGTTTGGACTAGATGCTCTAGTCTTCATCAGGAATAATGAGACACTATGTACCAGTTATATATATACCTGTAGCTAGCTATCCACCACATGCCAGTACACGCACCTAGCACGTACACCAGATGTAAGCAAAAATAAATTATTATTAATAATAATAATAATAATAATAATAATAATAATAATAATAATAATAATAATAATAATAATAATAATAATAATAATAATAATAATAATAATAATAATAATAATAATAATAATAATAATAATAATAATAATAATAATAATAATAATAATAATAATAATAATAATAATAATAATAATAATAATAATAATAATAATAATAATAATAATAATAATAATAATAATAATAATAATAATAATAATAATAATAATAATAATAATAACAACAACAACAACAACAATAATAACAACAACACCAACAAAACAACAACAACAACAACAATAATAATAATAATAATAATAATAATAATAACAATAATAATAATAATAATAGTAATAACATTAAAATAACACAAAATAAAATAATAAAATAATAAAATTTAAATAATAAACAGACATCTGTACTGGGCAGCACGGGCATCTGACACTTTCCCATTCATAATTTTTCATTGTATGATTATATATTGTAAAATAATAGAATTATATGTGAAACATTAAAAAATACATAATTATATATAATATATAAATAAAAAATAAAAAATATAAAATGATAATGATAATAATAGTAATAAATATAATAAATAAATAAAAATGTAATTATGTTAGTCATGGCTTCAAATTCAGGCTCTTCAGTGTAGCTCCCTAGCAGCCATGCAAGTCCATTCCACAGTCTGGATTGAACCGCTCACACTTTGGTTCTAGGCTGATAAGCAATGCCTCTTTCACTAGCAGTTCCTTCTGTCTTCTGGCCTGCTCCAAGCTGGTGGCTTCCTCCGACACAATAGGATGTCCATTCCATGCATGCTCATCAATTGCAGACTTCCCTTTGTTACACTATCTACAGGCATCATGATGTTCTTTCACTCGGGTCTCCAGTCTTCTGATCGTCTCTCCTATGTAGTATTTCCCACAGCTACAAGGGATGTGGTACACAACACATGCTATAATGTCCTTCACTCTGCTCAGTTTTGTTCTGAGAGTTCTTCCCAATCTGAAGACGACTTTGATGTTGAACTTCCTGCAGATCACCCTGATGTCTTCGTTCATCCCTGCTGCATAAGGAATCACTATCTTAGGATTCTTCTTTTTAGATCCCTCATTTCCTGTACTGGTGTACTCATCTTCCTTTCTGCATTTAGATCTTTCTGCAGATGAAAGATTGATGAAGGCTTGCGGGTAACCGTTCTCTATGAAAACTTTATTCAAACAATGTTCTTCTTTCCAAAAGACCTCCTTCTCAGTATCTACTCTTCTGGCTTTATCATACAAGCTATTCACCACTCCTCTTTTGACGTGGATAGGATGATGTGATCTCTAATCAAGGTACCGGTTGGTATGTGTCGTTTTTCTGTAGACGGTTGCAGTTAGCCCTCCATCTTCCTTCCTGTGTAGGTGGCAGTCCAGAATGGGCAACGATCCAGATGGTAAATGTTATGGATGGCTTGATGTTGTTGAGATGGTCCAACAACTCCTGCCCACTTCCCTTCTTCACAATGCAGAAGGTATCATCCACATATCTCTTGGCTTCAGTGGGGAAGTTGTGATGCCAATTCCTCAACGAATTCCATATAAAGGTTGGCTACCACTGCAGATACTGGAGAGCCCATTGCTGCACCTTCTCTCATCTCGAGATATTTTTGAGAATATAACTTGTGTATAAATGGTGTCCTCTTAATTTTAATGCCTTGGTATCAGTTGACTCGTTGCACATTGAAAACAAGATCTGCATCATGAAAATATTCTTTTGAGCTTGTTCCAATCCAAAGACACCATTAATTTTCTCAGGATTTTATCACTTGGGTAGAAAATTAAGTCCTTCAAGTATGTTTCACTCTATTCTCTTACAGTGAAAGTTAAGTGCACTAAGGCCTGCCCATTAGCTCCAGCTGGACACACAGGACTGTCTGCAACCTGCACAATCTTTTTGATTTTTTTACAAGCAGAGTTGGGATTCTGTGAGGCTGGTCAAATTAGCCTTGCAAGACACCACTTATAATACTAAGTTTTAGCCGAGTAAACTTTGTGGGTTTTTTATGATTTTTTAAAATAGGCAGTGCTACTGCACTCCTCTAGTATGCATCTGCAGGGAAGTTATGGCTGGTGGCAGCATGTGCATCAGCTTTTATTACCTGTTAGACATCCAAATTTCACAATAAAGACATCGAGAGAATGTTTTTGCATAGAACGAAGCTGACCTGGAAGGAATTGCAGACAATGAATAGTCACACAAATAGTTACCTGGTTGAGATGATCTAGCTATTGCCTCATTGCTGGTGTTACAGCAGATTTGAGGAATCAATAACAAGCTCACGCAAAAGAGGAATAAATCCAATAATCTCAGGACGGTATCCTCTTCTAAAGAAAATGTGAAGCAGTTGATTAATGATGAAGTTAAGCAGAAACACGTGGCAGAGTGCCATGCTGATAAGCTTGGAAGTCACAATGATAGTAATAGTTGCATCCTGGTATAATAACCACAGAGAATGGATTATTTAAGATTCAGTTAACGTTGGCACCTTTTAATTGCAGATATTGTATGATATAATATGTACAGGTTTTTTTAAATATATTTTTTTACCATTCTCAAAAATGATACTTAGCTCTCTATCATTTAAGCCAATACTGTTAGAATAATATTGTCATGGATTCCTAAATTAAAAGCCATGTACAATACGAATAAGAAGCTTGAGTAATCATTATCTTCACTCCACCCAATACCAGTCCACACACAGTCCATAGCATCGAATTGGAATTGACCTTATTGGACCACTTGCACTCAGGTATTCGGGAAACTCATATATACATTATTGTAAGATTTTAAGCATTAGCATGGGATAAGATAAATGACTAAACTACAACAAACAGCCAAAGTGGAAAATAATTCTTTAAGTTGATTATTTTCAGGGTGGAATCAATTTTGCTAAGATCTGTTCCAAGTTAGCTACACATCCATATTATGCACCTGGTGGTGGGGATGCAGCTCTGATAATAGATCTGTTCTAGGAAGGTTACATAAGTATGTCGTGCACAGGAGGATCATTATTGCTAATAGAGATCTGCTCCAGGTTAGCTATTTTGATTACGTGATGAACCATAGGAATGTTGGTGAAGGTGGGGGTTAATTTCTTGGTTCCGCTATAATAGGATTCGGATAATTAACTGAACTGTCTGGATAAATTTTACTGCAAAACTGATACTGCAGGATTGTTAATTTAATTATGGGCATCGTCATTGTATAGCATTACAGCTTAGATAGATAAGAATACCTGGCATAATTAGAGAGTCCGGCCTCGATTAGAGCGCACCCACGAATAGTACCGCTAGATACCTAGAAATTATATGCGCGTGGGCAAATATAATGTGTGGGTGTTGAAGCATAAACATCCGCTGTTTTGTTTTGTTGTTATTCCTATTTTTTTCGGCTTATAAAAATGGTCTGCTTGGACTAAAATCATTAATCTATTGTGTTCAAGTGGTGTCCCTTCACTCTCACCTAAAACCTTTTGAGTTGCACAGTGGAGTTGCACAGCGCAGTTTCAGTTTCTCCAGCCAGTGGATTGAAGATGGTCATTTGCAAACAAATGATGAAATATTCAATTGTAGCAGCTCTCTGTCTCACAGCCCTCTGTCTCACAGCCCTACTTGTGATGAGTAACAAGGGATTCATCCACCAAAGAAGAACAACCATGTCTACTTCCCAACTTGCTTCTGAAGACAACGTTCAATACATGCAGAGGATACGCAGAACAATACGACAAGAGAGAGCTTCCCAATTTGGTTACATCTTGGCAAGCAGTTATTTTGACCAGATGACCGATGCTTCCAAGAACATTCTCTCATTGCAATGCTGGGCTAGAGCTGTTAGCAAATCCCTCAAGGTTGTGGAACCATTTGTGCACAGAGAATCTGGCTTTGGGGTCTCCCTGAATAGATCTAACATTTCTAGCCAAACGTCTGAGAAGGCAGTAGAAGGCAGCAATATGCTGAGATTGCGAGATGTCTTGAGCTTGGAGAGTTGGGAAGAGCAATTGAGGGGGCAAAGCTACTCTTCTTTTGAGAGCTGGAAGCTATTTCTGAAATCTGCCCCGAGGAATCTCATTATCATTGGCAAGCCATGCAGAGCACCTGAAAGGAACAGATGTAATGATCAATTCATCACAGTTGCTTCACACTTTGCCAAAAATCATAGTTTTGATATAGTCCGATCCGTCCAGTTGAAGAACAAACTCCATTCCTTTGATGATTTTCGAAACATAATATATGGAGATCATAAACCAGAAGAGTCTGTGGTGCTGTTCAACAGCTGGGGAGGCATTGTACCAGAAATAAGGAAGGGTCGCATTGCTATATCAGACAATAAACCTTGCATCCGCAATTCATTTCCCAACTTTTTATTGGAGAGCAGTCCAAAAATCGTTGAAGACAGCAGGCGATATTTGGATCGGTACATGCCAAACAGTGACTCTGACTACATCAGTGTGATGCTAAGAACAGAGCATTTTGGCATCAATCACAACTTCAGAGAAATCAAGTCGCAAGAGGAGAAGGTTTTACTGTATTCAAGTTGTGTGCAGGGAATTATAAATCAAGTTCGCACCATGCAAGAATTATACCAAACCAAAGGCGTGTTTTTGACTGTAGACTGTCGAAAATACGGTTCAAGGGAGATAAAAAATAGTTCAGATCAAGATTTGCTCGACACTGTGGTGGAGATGTTATTTCGTGAACTCAAGAGCTATGGAATGAAATTATCCTTGGAAGAATGGGACGATTCTTTAGATGAAGTTTCTTCTTTTCGTGTTCCTGGATATGTGGCCCTGCTGCAAAAGAATTTGGCAGCATCTGGTAAATGTTTAGTGACTGCAGGAGGTGGCACCTTTCAGAAGTCTGCACAAACATTGTACAAGTCGATCCACAGCAACAATATTACATCCCAATGCTATAAAGTTATACAAGAATGTTAGCATGTACTGTCAGTAGAATTAAAAACATAAGACAATCTATCCCCATTTAAAAAAAATCAATTTGTATATAATCATTTTTATACTGACCTTATTAAACATTAACACAGGACTGAATTGAAGAGATTCGTTCATTTAATTTTTTTATTCAAACTGCAAGCATTATGTGGCAATAAAAAGTCCTGTAAATATACAACCTGCATTATACATAAATACTTATAATTATACCTTGTATTCTGTGCTGTTTACTTAAACATATTTATGGCAGCGTATAAAACCTTTCTGGTTAGAGTGTATAAACAAGTGACCACAACCATGAATCACTATCTTGATTGTGGTATCTAGTGCTAACTTTGACTGAAAGTGGGCCTACATGGCTGTCGTCAACTGATAGTTTCTATAGAGACATGACCAGTGACAGAAGAAAAGCATCATTCATGTGATGTTAAGAAGAAAATGTTCACATATATAGTAAGAAGAAAGCTCTACGAATATTTTCATGAGTTTTAATTTCATGATGAGCACATGACATGAAAAACATGAAGTTTTACACAAATGAAAGTCCATTTGTGTGTTGACATGAGAAAAGCAAACAGCAATTAAGCTGGAGGGACATCCAAGCCTATAACTATTGAGGATTTCATTCACAACATGAATAGTGCAACCATTTTTTTACAAAACTGGAATTACTACAAGGATATCATCAAGTACTGTTTCCACCAGAGAGCAGTTACATCATAACAATATTTACTACACAAAGGATTACAAGGATATGCTGGACTAAACTTTGAAACAAACTCAGCAAGTGAGATTTTCCAAAATATTTCCAGTGAACAGATATGTGACACACCAGGAAAAATCAACATCGGTGTGTAATGGAACAGCCTCTGTGACTTACAATTCCACCCCTACCACCTACTGCTGCTGCCTGTCTAACTGTGCCCTATACTGCCATAACCAATTGCTTAAACCTTAATGTTACTAATCCAACCTCTATTGGGCAGCCAGTCTCTCCTTGGAGCTGCCCCACAAAATATGAACATATATTATGGCAATAATAATAAAAATATCGTATATACTATTCAGATTGCTACATTTATAATTACAATGTTCTGTCTAACCTATTATATTAACCCTTAGAACCCTATGCTCCCTAATATGTGCGTGCCTCCCACCCTGTGGTCCTCGAGAAAAAAATTACTCAAAATATTATATTTATTTATAATGCCAAAAAATTTTTTTTTTAAATTAAAAAAGTGGAGAAAAAAAGGGGGCCGAAAAATCGGCCGCTCGGGTTCTAAGAGTTAAACAGTCATTCACAATTCAATTTCTTGGTGTCGGGAAGCCCTGAATGTAACAAGAGCTCTGCTCCCAGACCCTCGCTTTCACTTATTTAAACTGGTCATTCCTTGATTGAGCATCAGCATTCCCGTTGGCTGTTCCTGAGCCATGCAATATCAGTTAATCAGATGTCCATTTTCATCTTTGTTCTCTCTAGGTTGTGATGATCAGTCTATTGGTGAATGGCACCCTGATGAGGTATAGACCTTGAAGTCTTTCACTCCCTCCACCACACCCAGGCACTCTTTTTTACTGTGGCTTAGTTCCTCTGGCATAGAAGGCCACTGGTCTGTTTGTTCTGCCCTTGTTCAGTGGGCTGAGCACCAATCCCTATGTTGGAAATGTCTGTCTGCAAGCCCAAATGGTTTTTCAAAGTACAGTATCCATAAGTACTTCATTCGAGGTGCTACTGCTGGAGGGTGGAGGAAATAGTGATGATAGGAGCTGAGCCCAACATTCTTCTTAACGTTCTTGACGTTCTTGCTCGCACTCCCTTCGTTATTCCTCTCACTGAAGTCTTTCTTACGCCTTCTGTACCTGTCTCTCTTCTGCTTGAACGAATCGCGTTATCAGCAGTGTTCCAGACATAATAGGTTCTTCGTCAATCGTTACTTCTTCTGCCATACCATTCCTGGGAATTTGGAAAAGACTCCCACTCCGTAACTGACGGTCTTCTCCTGGCCGCGCTCGTTCGTGAGACATGTTCGCGGGTTGCATATACAGAATACGAAATTAACTGAGGTACAGTTGCTATATATATATAAACGACAACAACCAAAGGATAAAACTGAAATATGTACGTCCCTAGGGACCAACACTTCAAAATATCCTAGAGTAGGGTTTTGTTTCACAGGCTCCTAGGTACTAAATACCTGAGCCGTTTCCCTGCTAATACAGCAAACCAAAAAGCAAAAAGAATTTAACCACAACATAATGCTCCGACCACCGACCAACCAGGAATTCCTCTCCAGGTTGTCTTTCACTCGGATCCAACACTGTTTTGGATCCCACCGCTGCCACTAATGTCAGGAGAAGCTCACTCTCTTGCAGCTCCTGCGACGCCAACCTCTTGTTTACTGACCTAGTTACTCCACAACTCATATCAATAAACCTAGCTTGACCAATTCAATCTCCATCCTTCTGATAAGTCATAAAGGTAAAGAATAATAATAGCATAGAATCACAATTGCCAATTGTATCATACACCAACTGTCTTATACAGTTCCTTTAGTTCTCTTGTCTTTTCTCTTCTCTCTCTCTCTCTCTCTCTTTGCTGTTCTTCTCTTTTATAGATTCTTTCACAGTTCACGTAGTGGTTTGTGGGTAGTCTGTCTTCTCTGATCTCTGTGGTTTGACACCTTCTGATGTAGGTGAGTAATCAGGTGAGTGATTCCCACAGGTTGTTCCTCCTTTCCCAGAGGTGTCAGAGGCAGTTGTGAGGATGCTCCCTGACAGCCATGCATGACAAAACTTGTAGTCTCAGTATGTACAGCTACTATCTGTGAAGCAGTGAGAATTTAGTTGCGTTTTTACAAACTCTCATTCAAGAACTACTTTACTCCAGCAAGAAGTTCGCTACATAAACTTCTTCAGAATTGAGCCTTGTTTTCAACAGAATTTGCAAGACCCATCTAAGCCAGAAAAGAAGTAGGATGTTACCTAGATACTAGAGCTGCAAGAAATGAATGATTCAGTGACTAATTTACTTCAGTCTCATTTGATACGGAGGAGAAATCTTCTGAACTAGTACAGAATACAGTCAGAAAGTATCACCAATAGAAGATCTGCCTTATTAGGTCATGATCGCTCAGCCTTGCTCACTTATGGTTTCAATAAATTCTCTCCCCATTGATGCTCCAGCAACCTTTTCTTACACAACAAGTAAACTACCACTTCAAGTAGATTCAGTACCATATTCAGGGGCGGATCTAGACATTTTGACTTGTTGACAGTAATTTTTTTGTATTGTCTCCTTTAGCTCTTTTGAGTGATTTATTATGGTTAAAGAAAGTTTTAGTAAGTCATATACAATAAATACAGCATCAATAATATTGTCAGTGGAAGTCATTATGCACACAAAATAGATGAGCTAAACATTCTACGGGCATGTTTGTTCACAAATATTTATCTCTGTAGAAGTTGGTACTATGCTGAATGACAGTCTGGACGTAAGCATAGTGTTTCAAAGGTAATTTTTGGTCTGCCGAAGAGTAGAGAAACGCTCTGCTTCACAACTGGTAATAGGTATATAGGACGCAAGCAATACACAAAAGATTATAGAAATCTTCTCTGCGAATAGCACTAATTGCATTTAGCAAGCTGTTAGGAACTTCATCACCTGCATCCAATCTTCTTTGCCAGAATATTTTCCATCTTGACATCTCATTTTGGAGCTGTACTGGATAAGTAAGATGGCACTCCCATGTAAGCATGTGAGTGACTTCGGACACTGGGTCAAATTTATCAGTGACAGAAATAGCTGGAGTGAGAAGGAAATGCTCAGCACAAATTCTGCTTTCCTTGTTGAACTGTGACTCCAGTTGACAGATGATGGTGTCAAGGAAAAGGAATAGCTATAATCCTTTTATAATATTCTTGAGCAGAATCACCAGGATGGTTATTTCTATGGGCTTGCCTCTCCACTCTCCTTGGAAGAGTTACTTCTTCAATGTTAGTAAAGCACTTGCTTCTTTATACCACTGATCAAATACATTGTCAATATCAGCACGTCTAGACTTGATGAATCAATAGTTTCATCCATTTGCTTATAGGCTTGATAGATATCTTGATTTCTCTTCTGAAGCTTGACTGTTAGTGGCTTTATTGATTCAAGAGCAGTTAAACAAATAGCATGGCATGGAGTTTGCATAGTTCTCAATAGTCCTTGAGCTTTAATACGTGTTTCCCTGTCTCAACAGTCATTGAAGGTAGATTCATCACTCTCAAGTTCAGTAACATAGACTGATTCATAAGCAGCTGGGTTTAAGATGGCTTCATTCACACCTTATCAATCACTCAATACTTCACCAACACCTCTTTCAACAAACATGCCACATTCTCTTGTCCTATGCATGTGTTGTGCATTTGCACAGAGTTTGAGTATAATTTAGTGGGTGTGGTTATATTCATGAGTGGGGGTTCTGACCCCCCAACCCCCCCCCCCCCCTAGATCCGCCACTGATATTACAGATTGGAGCAAAACTTGGGAACTTCTAGGCCGTATCACTTGCTTCATAGTTACATACTGCATAATGCAGGAACAGGACTCATGGAGTGAGTCTTTGAAAATCTTGAATCAAAATACATTTCCTATGGTGCATAGAATTTTTATTTAATCCATAAGTAGGCATGGCTTATCAAAGTGACATAATAGTGCAGGTCCCCTATTGCTGATACTTTCTGATTTTTCTCTCTATTATTTGAGAGGATTTCTCTTCCTTATCAAGTGACTGAAGGAAATTAGCTTCTCAAACATTTCAAACATTTAGAAAACAATGAAAACTGAAGGATTTCTGCAGACTGAGTCATTACCCAAAATTAATGTTAGGCCAAGTGCGTTAAGAAAATATTAATGTTCCTGTAGCACTCCAATATTGAATTGACCCTTATTAAAATGGTGGGAACCTCCCCCCCCAACCCATTATCCAAATGTGAATCTATCTAATATTTTCCAACACATACCTTGCGTATAATGTCTGTTCTTATTAATTTTACTAACCAAAGACTCCAAACTGTTCAATGTATTTCTGTAGCAATCCGTATCTCCATTCAGCACTAATCCATTTCTCTGTTGAGCGAAACTCCCGAAAATCATAAAAGATCTTCAATATCATAAACACAATTATGTGGTTAACAGCAAAGACCTTCAACAAAACTTAGTACGTACCTATGTATGGTGCATATGTCTATGTGTATATAACAACATGTCTACTCTAGCAATAATCATGTAATATTGTTTAGTTCTGTTGTTATATACTTCTTGTGGGGGCCTGCTTGACAAAAGACAAAAATGTTAAGAAACATTTAGAAAACCCTTATCTATTTAAAAGCTCTATTATAGGAGTCATAGATAAGAGTCCTGTAAATGTTTATATATACACGTGCATCATACAGAACTCCTTACATTGTTTTGTCGAAGGTCTGTGGTGATATCTAATTAGAGGACATAATATGGATCTCTTGTGGTTAGAACATATGAATATGTGGCAATACTCTTCAATCTTGCTTTATTCGCATCCTAGTGCTGACTATAGCTGAAGGTGCGCCTACAGGATTAGCAATGCAGTACTTTCTTGAAATAGTTATATAGAGACATGACTAGTGACAACAAAAGCATGTACCATTCATGTGATGATGAGCAGGAAGTTTTCACATACATGTTGAGAAGGAAGCTATATGAATATGGGTATTGATTACAGGATGACGCACGTACTCATGAAAAACATGGCTATACAGTATGTATATGTGTTTGTGTGTAGAGGTATATCTCAACTATTTCCAAATGCAGTCAGCAAGCATCACAGTATTAATTCCTTGCAAACAAGGTTAGAGCTCACCAATGATCTATAATTCTTAGTACCTGCTATTGTTGCTATGACAAATGAACTCCATAGATATTACCGATGCAACTTTGAGAAGAATCACCTCTAGTATCATTAGTACATCCTTCTCTGAAGTATCAGCTACCTTATTTTTAAGTAACTCATACGAGTTAAATTTCTCCAGTGAAAAGTCAGATGCTATGGTTACTCCCCTATGAATTTGATGCCAATGCGAAGGCTCCCCCCCACCCCACCCCCAGTAATAATATCTCTAAAACTCACTTGGCAGCTTTTTAAACACCTAAACTGTGGTTTTAGTACTTATTTGTTCCCGAATAGTTCCAGCATGTCTTGAATTATTTGCTAGGGAACAGATATTTAACCATGTGTAAGGATTGACATGGTTCTTAAGAAAGCATTCGGTGCATTTAGTGTGCATCCGTGGACAGTTATCAATTGACTTCCACTTGTCATGCTATTGAGAATTGCTACATGCTACACATGCATGCCAAACTTCAAGTCAGGGCCATAACTTCACATATTCAGTATGCTTCATAATAATTATATGTTTTATGGAAACTAAAAGAACATATAGGTACAATGTGCATGTCATGAGGCATGCTTCCCTACAACAGCTCAGACCAATGCAGTACATCACTGACAAGTGATGGTGTGTAGGATATCTAGGCCCAGCTTCATTAGAAGATTTTTAGATTTCTGGGCCTTCTTATGCTTGTACCTCTAGGACCTAGGCCTTGAAGTAGTAAATAATTGAAGTACAGTTATGTTGTGGTGGGTTTGTTTATTTAGCCCCATGTGTGCCATGACTAATCATGAGAGTTTGCATAAATAATGAGGGAGCTTTATATTTCATGAATAGTTATGCTTTCAAGGTGTGCTGTCATTATAGGAGGAGCCACAAAAGCTCTGCTTCAGAACCCTCATGGCTGTCATACTCCAAGAAAGACGCACAGAAAGTAGAGATTCCACCCCCACTCTCCCCACATTACACACACTTATGTTCAATACAAAGATCATTAACTTCAACTAGGATTTGGATTGGCAATGGGTGATTATTGTACTGGATAGGATTGGAGGGATGGGGTCAGGGCAGTGGGTGAATATAGTTATAACATATAACATATTGTGTCTATGTTTAAGCCATGACAAATTTGACTATAGCTACTGCATGTAGTGGCTGGGGTGAAGGGCCAAGTCAATGGGTGATGACTGTGGTTATAGCAAGTAATGGCAAGGGTTAGGGCCAGGGCAATGTGTGACTATAGTCACAGAATGAAGTATCACTCATTGATAAAAGGCGGTGTACATTTTCTAATACCAACTGATAACTTCTTAACAAGGATAGCCAGCTACTAATCCATGCTGCATAGTTACATACGCAGCAGTCCTAATTTCTAGCATATGGGCTTGATTTATAATTACTGGTAACTATGTGACAAGGTGAAGGTGTGTCATGCACACTTCTGATTTTACTATGTGAAATCTGTTTCCTTTTTCCTTGTTCTGTTACAATGTTCTCAACTCACAAATAATTAGACCCCCAGATCCTGCATGTGTCCTTGGGATGATAATTTTGGGCCACCAATCAGTCCAGGTGGCTCTCAATCCTTAAGAAGTGCAGTCTGTGGATCATTGGAAGCCTCCTAACTATGGCCTTCAAGCTGAGGTTTGTTTTGGTTTAATCCGTAATTGCTGGATTTCAGCCAGACAATTTCACAGATCTGCTCATTAAAAAAAAAAATTACAGTTTGTTGTGGTATGCTAAACAGTGTAAAGTATTTGAGCATGTCCATTTAATATATGCGTGTGTGTGTGTGAATATCTATGTCTGCTAGTGTAGCCATAGCTACAAACAGAGCTATGCTTGTCATTAGGAATGAAATATCTTATTTTTATTACTTTCTGCCATGCATGACAAAACTTGTTCTCTCGTAAAGTCATCGGAATTTAGTTGGGTTTTTATAAACTCTCATTCAAGAACTA
The DNA here is from genome assembly GCA_028752905.1 of Cladorhizidae sp. MBARI D1340-BT2. Classification (NCBI taxonomy): domain Eukaryota; kingdom Metazoa; phylum Porifera; class Demospongiae; order Poecilosclerida; family Cladorhizidae; species Cladorhizidae sp. MBARI D1340-BT2. Next base: position 11,491,714 of record JAQNBH010000010.1, read on the forward strand.
TTTTACTCAAGCTGAAGTAAACTTCTAGAGAATTGAGTTGGTTTCAACAGAAGTTGCAGGACACACCCAGGCCAGAAAAATCAAGTAGGATGTTTTCTAGATGCTTGAGCTGCTAAAAATGAAGGCTAATTTACTTCAGTCTCTTGTTGATATGGAGGTGAGGTCCTCTCAACTAGTTCAGAACACAGTCAGAAAGTAGAAGACATGCACTATTAGATGATGTTCATTCAGCTTTGCTCACTAGATTCTCTCCCCATAATCCATAAGAAATGTATTATCAGTCAAGCTTTTCAAAGAATCCATGAACTTTGTCCTGCTTTATGCAGTAGATAAGCAGTAGATACGAACCTAATTACGGGGCTGGGAAATTCACAGAATTTACTATAATCTGGATATAGACACATATGGTATTGTTAGTAACTACCTGTGAGCTTTCTGCTCAAAACTAATGGGCATGTGGTAGTGTACTGGTTTGTCTAGGGTAAGAATTAATTATTGGAGCATCACTGAATGGACATGATCATGGTTTACTTGATGTAGTGGAGTTCAAGTACCGGTTGAAATGCAGACGTAACACACATCTACACTGCTGTGCTTCTTCACAACCATTGCACACTTCTCTCATGCTTGAACTTCAATGTCAATTCAGTTATGCTCCTGGAATAACTAACACAAACCAGTGATCTAGCTATTAGCTATATACTTGGTAGTGAGTTCTGAGCAGAATGCTGACAGATCCGAGCAAAATCTTTGACTTCCACTTACCATAATTATTCCCAAAATGTAACTCAAATGAAGTTGTAGAACGCATCTGGCTGTAGCTAATGTTATGAGCTTTCCTGCCCTAATAGGTTAGCTGAATACCAGATAATATTGCAAGTATGTTATATGTAGCTTACTATGAGGATGTATATGTTTGTCTGCCTATGATAGAGCTCCTTGGTGAGGACTCAAAGTGCCTCTTAGTAGGTAACTTTTTGCAAGATAAGTCATGGAAATGTCAGATTCGGGAATTATTTGAATCGCAGTATTTTTACAGGTGAACGTACAATAAATACATAGATAGATACGGACACAGCAATGCCAAGTATGGCATTACTAAGTTTTACATCCAACTCCCCACTGAAGGCTTGCTTCACTCACCAAACAAATGCAAGAAATTAACTGATGTCGTGATGGAGAGAGTGAGAGGGGAAAACTATGTTGGACAGGCTTACGATATCCTCGTGACCACTGATGGCAGTCAGTTTGGTAGATGTGATGGGTATGGTCCAACTTGTGGTAAATATTTTTTTGAACTTTAGAGCAAGTCCATTAAAATACATAATGGGTTCTCAAACAGTGATAATTAATTAACTAGGACGTCACAGGACGAAGGTAATTTGAACTTGTTTCAAGGAACACTGGTAATTGGAAGAATAAACAGTTCCTGGAAAAGTCAGTTCTTCTGTAGACGGTTGCAGTTAGCCTTCCATCTTCCTTTCTGTGTAGGTGGCAGTCCAGAGGGCAACGATCCATCCAGTTCAAGCTCTATGGTAAACTTTATGGATGGCCTGATGTTGTTCAGATGGTCCAACAATTCCTGCTCACTTCCCTTCTTCACTATGCAGAAGGTATCATCCACGTATCTGTTCCAAAGCCTTGGCTTCAGTGGGGCAGTTGTTCGTGCCAATTCCTAAAAGAATTCCATGTAAAGGTTGGCTACCACTGCAGATACTGGAGAGCACCATCTTTCAGCTCGTAATATTTTTAGAGAATATAACTTGTGTATAAATGGTATCCTCTGCCTTGGTATCAGTTGACTCATTGCACATTAAATACAAGATTTGCATCATGAAAATATTCTTTTGAGCTTGTTCAAATCCAGAGACACCATTTATCAGGATTTTATCACTTGGGTAGAATTACGGTTTTGTCAGTCTGCCAGATACTTCAAGTATGTACCACTGTATTCTCTTACAGTGAAAGATAAGTGCACTAAGGCCTGCAAGCCATTAGCTCCAGCTGGACAGCCAGGACTGTCTGCAGCCTGCCCAATCTCTTTGATTTTTTAACAAGCAGAGTTGGGCTTCTGTGAGGCTGGTCAAATTAAAATTAGCCAAGACACCACTTATAATACTAAGTTTTAGCCGAGTAAACTTTGTGGGTTTTTTCTGATTGGCAGTGCTACTGCTCTCCTCAATAGTATGTATCTGCAGGGAAGTTATGGCTGGTGGCAGCATGTGCATCAGCTGCTATTACCTGTTAGACATCCAAATTGCACAATAAAGACATTGAGAGAATGCTTTTGCATAGAATGAAGCTGACCTGGAAGGAATTGCAGACAAGGAATAGTCACACAAACAGTTACCTGGTTGCGATGATCTAGCTATTGCCTCATTGCTGGTGTTACAGCAGATTTGAGGAATCAATAACAAGCTCACGCAAAAGAGAACTATCAGGAATAAATCCAATAATCAGGATGGTATCCTCTTCTAAAGAAAATGTGAAGCAGTTGATTAATAATGAAGTTAAGCAGAAACACGTGACAGAGTCTTACCATGCTGATAAGCTTGGAAGTCACAATGATAGTAATAGTTGCATCCTGGTATAATAGCCACAGAGAAAACTTTTTAGATTATTTTAAGATTCAGTTAACGTTGGCACCTTTAATTGCAGATATTGTATGACATAACAGGGCTTTTTAATATATATTTTTACCATTCTCAAAAATGATACTTAGCTCTCTATCATTTAATTAAGCCAATACTGTTAGAATAATATTGTCATGGATTCCTAAATTAAAAGCCATGTACAATATGCCAGATCTTAATAAGAAGCTTGAGTAATCATTATCTTCACTCTACCCAATACCAGTCCACACACAGTCCATAGCATCGAATTGGAATTGACCACTTGCACTCAGGAATTCAGGAAACTCATATATATACATTATTGTAAGATTTTAAGCATTAACATGGAATAAGATAAGATGACTAAACTACAACAAACTGCCAAAGTGGAAAATAATGCTTTAAGCTACACCACATCCATATTATGCACCTAGTGGTGGGGATGCAGCTCTGATAATATATCTGTTCTAGGAATGTTACATGAGTATGTCATGCACAGGAGGATCATTACCGCTAACAGAAGATCTTCTCCAGGTTAGCTATTCGATTACGCGATGAACCATAGGAATGTGGGGGTTAATTTCTTGGATCCGCTATAATAGGATTCGGATGGTTAACTGAAATGTCTGGATAAATTTGACTGCGAAACTGATACTGCAGGATTGTAAATTTAATTATGGGCATCGTCATTGTATAGCATTACAGCTTAGATAGATAAAAATATGCGGCGTAATTAGAGAGTCCGGCCTCGATTAGAGCACCCACAAATAGTACCGCTAGATACCTAGAAATTATATGCGTGTGGGCAAATATAATGTGTGGGTGTTGAAGCATAAACATCCGCTGTTTTGTTGCTATTCCTATTTTTTTCAGCTTATAAAAATGGTCTGCTGGGACTAAAATCATTAATCTATTGTGTTCAAGTGGTGTCCCTTCACTCTCAACTAAAACTTTTTGAGTTGCACAGTGGAGTTGCACAGCACAGGTTCAGTTTCTTCAGCCAGTGGATTGAAGATGGTCATTTGCAAACAAATGATGAAATATTCAATTGTAGCAGCTCTCTGTCTCACAGCCCTCTGTCTCACAGCCCTACTTGTGATGAGTAACAAGGGATTCATCCACCAAAGAAGAAAAACCATGTCTACTTCCACTCTTGCTTCCGAAGACAACGTTCAATACATGCGAAGGATGCGCAGAACAATACGACCAAAGAGAGCTTCCCAATTTGGTTACATCTTGGCGAGCAGTTATTTTGACCAGATGACCGATGCTTCCAAGAACATTCTCTCATTGCAATGCTGGGCTAGAGCTGTTAGCAAATCCCTCAAGGTTGTGGAACCATTTGTGCACAGAGAATCTGGCTTTGGGGTCTCCCTGAATAGATCTAATATTTCTAGCCAAACGTCTGAGAAGGCAGTAGAAGGCAGCAATATGCTGAGATTGCGAGATGTCTTGAGCTTGGAGAGTTGGGAAGAGCAATTGAGGGGGCAAAGCTACTCTTCTTTTGAGAGCTGGAAGCTATTTCTGAAATCTGCCCCGAGGAATCTCATTATCATTGGCAAGCCATGCAGAGCACCTGAAATGAACAGCTGTAATGATCAATTCATCACAGTTGCTTCACACTTTGCCAAAAATCATAGTTTTGATATAGTCCGATCCGTCCAGTTGAAGAACAAACTCCATTCCTTTGATGATTTTCGAAACATAATATATGGAGATCATAAACCAGAAGAGTCTGTGGTGCTGTTCAACAGCTGGGGAGGCATTGTACCAGAAATAAGGAAGGGTCGCATTGCTATATCAGACAATAAACCTTGCATCCGCAATTCATTTCCCAACTTTTTATTGGAGAGCAGTCCAAAAATCGTTGAAGACAGCAGGCGATATTTGGATCGGTACATGCCAAACAGTGACTCTGACTACATCAGTGTGATGCTAAGAACAGAGCATTTTGGCATCAATCACAACTTCAGAGAAATCAAGTCCCAAGAGGAGAAGGTTTTACTGTATTCAAGTTGTGTGCAGGGAATTATAAATCAAGTTCGCACCATGCAAGAATTATACCAAACCAAAGGCGTGTTTTTGACTGTAGACTGTCGAAAATACGGTTCAAGGGAGATAAAAAATAGTTCAGATCAAGATTTGCTCGACACTGTGGTGGAGATGTTATTTCGTGAACTCAAGAGCTATGGAATGAAATTATCCTTGGAAGAATGGGACGATTCTTTAGATGAAGTTTCTTCTTTTCGGGTTCCTGGATATGTGGCCCTTCTGCAAAAGAATTTGGCAGCATCTGGTAAATGTTTAGTGACTGCAGGAGGTGGCACCTTTCAGAAGTCTGCACAAACATTGTACAAGTCGATCCACAACAGCAACAATATTACATCCCAATGCTATAAGGTTATACAAGAATGTTAGCATGTACTGTAAAAACATAAGGCAATCTATCCCCAATTTTTAAAATTCAATTTGTATATAATCATTTTTATACTGATCTTATTAAACATTAACACAGGACTGAATTGATGAGATTCGTTCATTTTATTTTTTTATTCAGACTGCTATGCGGAAATATAAAGTCCTGTAAATATTCATAATTATATATATGTATACAACCTGCATTATACATAAATACTTATATACCTGGTATTCTGTGCTGTTAAACTACTTAAACATATTTATGGCAGCGTATAAAACCTTTCTGGTTAGAGTGTATAAACACGTAACCACAACCATGAATCTTGATTGTGGTATCTAGTACTAACTTTGACTGAAAGTGGGCCTACATGGCTGCCGTCAACTGGTAGTTTCTTCTTGAATATAGGGATATGACCAGTGACAGAAGAAAAGCATCATTCATGTGATGATAAGAAGGAAAATGTTCACATGTATAGTGAGAAGAAAGCTCTACGAATATTTTCATGAGTTTTAATTTCATGATGAGCACATGCCATGAAAAACATGAAGTTTTACACAAATGAAAGTTTCCCACTCACAAGCATGTATAATTATGTGTTTGTGTTTACAGTTTAGCTGTGTGTGTGTGTGTGTGTGCATGTGTGTGTTTGTTGTGTGCATGTGTGTGTGTTTCTTTCTCTATATATCTCTCTCTACAGGAACAAAATATATAACCATGTGCCATGCGTGAAAATTCTTGGTTCTCTCTGTGAGGACAGCTCTTATCTGTAAAGTTATAAGAATTTGTCATGCAAAACTATCAATGAACGAATGAAGTCAGTATATGCATCACAATTATGAAGAAAAATTACATTCTTTCTCAATGAGAGTTGAACTCATAAAGTGCTGGATTCAAGCTGAATAGAACCAATTGTCAATTAATCAAAACGAAGGTATCTATGTGCCTGGAACATGTAGTATCTGCCACCAGATGCTGCAAAGGTAGAAGATAACTCCGTGTACCCGAAACCAAAGAATACCAAAGACTTGGAGCGATTTAGAGACTAGAAAACCACTACCGCTGATTTAAGCCAACTACTCGAAGTTTTCTCTACCAATCCAGAGACCTCTGAGGAAGGAGGGTAACCTCCACTAGAAATCAAATTGCCAGAGAACTTTTGACACTCTCAAACAGGACTACTAAAGCCCATCCTTGCATTCCCACATTTCATTCAACAGTTTATGTTGCACACTGATGCATATGATAAGGCCATTGCTAGTGTCTTCAGCCAAACCCAGAGTGGGTTAAGAATTTACTGAGCCAAAAATTGCAGAAACATATCTAGGACAGCTCTGGTCACACTGTCAGTATTAAGGATATCCACTCATACATGTATGGCTTTAAGCCTATAGGAGGGCATCTTACTAGGTGGATGAGTTTCGCTCAGCAGTTGGATTTCCACATGGCAATGCATATGTCATATCTAGAAGATTTTCTATTGATGAAGTAGTTCCAGTGATCCAAGAATTGAGTACAAATATGAAAGCACTGAGGGCAAACCAACTTGCAGATTGGCAATTTGCGCCCTTTGTTAAAGCAATTATGGAAGGAAAGTCTCCACATACAGATTCAGCTCTTGGACTAAGATGCCAAGAAGGACTTTGGTGCTGCAAATTTTGAGGGTCATTATCAGCCGATTCACGACTGGTAATCCCCATCAATGCAAAGGAGGCAGTTCTCCAACCACCCCATGATTAGGCAGGACACATAGAGAACTACAAAGGGACAGTTGTATTGGCTAGTCAGTTATTAAAAACTGGGTACATTATTATCAGATGTGCCATAAATGCAATCATCCTCAACATGGTCCACAGGCAACTCTTGACACCTCAACCACCCTTTTTAGAAGCTATCTTGGATATTATGGATCCATAACCTCCAAGTTGAAAGGAAGAAAATATATCCTTGTCATGACCAACATTTTTTAGGTTAGTTGGTTAAAGCTTTTCCTCTCAGATTAACAGATAACAGACACAGAAACACTAGTTTCACTAGCTACTAACAAACAGCTCTCTGGGCATGGTCCATAGACTGTCCTAGACAAGATTGATAGTGTGAACTGCCAAATACAGTTGATTCCAAATATCCCGCATTTTTCTTCCTGCACCTGCTTAGTGTGTAGCACTTCCAGCTAGTTTGTTCGTGAATGTTTAATAGCTTTGGGATACTATTGACTGGAGAAGCTGGTGCTGAATAATGCATCTCATTCTGCCCTTGCAACCTGGCTAGTGCCCAGCTAGTAGAGGCCATTTCCTCCCACTGCAATCAGTGTGACCTTCACACTCTAAGCTGCTAGTATTTATATAGCTCTTTTTTGAAGAGTGACAATATCTCGATATGGGCCCACTTCTACCACATTTACAACAAGCTCATCTGACTAGAACCTCTCCTTGGGCCCTGGTCATGGTCATTTAGTATCATGGACATGTTTGTTCCTGTCCATGGCTTCTCACCTCTCTGCCTACTGCTTCCAAGTCAGAATAATTCATCTTTAGCTTATCAATCAATTTCTCGATTTCAGTAGCGAGATAATCTATTTCAGAGCCATGGATAACTCGCCGTACCAATTGGTATTTTTTCCTACTTCCAGGAGCTTCCTCTCAACACTTGCAACCATCATCACAGGAGTGTTGTACGACTTGAGCTGCAGGATGGCTGCTACAGCCTTGTCCAGTATCTGCATGGATTTCACCTAACACAAAATGTGACATGGCTGTTGTCAGGATATGCGAAGTAAGAGTTTAATACTAGTGTTTCCTTGGCATTCTACCCAAGTTGGTGTAGGTCTTGTGTGCTAACAGTTGGAGGTCATCAAAGTATGTTGAATATCTTTATAGGCATATTTTCTTTTAAAATATATCCAGGAACATCAAGGTCAACTCAAAACAGAATCAACTCTGCATTTGTAACTGCCCAACAGGTGGTTATCAAATAACCAAATTTGGTCTGCTGCCTCCCATAGCAATATCCATAGACCACAATTGATAACAACTGCATTGGTAATGATTGGCAGCCCATTGCATTGGCAAGACAAGCAAAAAGCCACCTTCTGATCACCATATCTTGGCCATACAGTACTTGAAGTAAACAAAATCTGATTCATGCAGCATGAGTACTAAAAGAGCTCTCAAATGATATCCCCAAATGTTTTGTGAGCGAACTCTAGCCAAGTTATGACTGTTATGCAACCACAAAATATGGATTCTCAAACATCATGATATTACATCAAGGTTAGGAACAAAGTTATCTCTTCGGTTAGCATTCCTTGTTGGTTTCTCTGCTTTTTTAATCAAGTGGAAATCCATGGACTTAAACCACCAAAGTTTGAAATGGAGCATCTAATTGTTCTAGAACTTTGGAAGTAACTAGTAGATAAATACCACAAGAGTTAGAACGAGAATACCTTTTTTGTTTTTTGCGCAACTTCTTGGTTTTAACAATTCTTTGGTAACCTTCATAAGCCAGTATATCATTGTTCTGTTTTATAGTGAATATGGTATTACAGTGCATGTGGTATAAGACTTCTCTAACTATTTAGAGTGAGCTTGACTTGAAGGTTCTGCTAAGTCTGTTTCAGAAGTAGTCTGGTCATCCCACAGGTACGTAACAGTCATTTTAGCCAACTTTTGTAGTGTTTGACCGGTTCTAGTTGCTTGTTGAAAGGCATACCAAATGCTACCCTCACCAATGATAACATTTATACCTTCTTATACACATTTGAGTCCCATATGCACAATTTCAAGGTGAATCTGGAGTACTGGTTTCCAACCTTGTACCCTGCACAGTGGCCTCTTGTGCAAGGTGCATCCATCCTTCAGTCAAGTGTAAAGTGTAGATCAGTTTGTAACTAAACTAAGTCTGCTTACTTGTACATGTGAGTTTGCATGCACAGAGAAAAAGAGTTGAAGGCAACTATCACACAGAACCATCAGGCAAAGCATTTAAGAAGAGTGGGACTTCAAGAAGATCTATCTTTAAAGGCTCTACTCAGCAAAGCAAGATCACAAGAAGTAAGTGAAGGTTAAGCAATGAAGGTTAAGCAATGAAGGTTAAGCAAAAGTAATAAAATGGATGATGCATCTAACATCAGAAGCAATAAATTTTCTTCAATAATGCAAGAGAAGACTCAAGAAATGGCAGCCACCATGGACAAATGCAGGTCAGACATCTCATAAGTGTGGGTTTCTGTGTCCCCATAGAAATGGGCTGTATCCAAAAAATAGCCAAAGTTGCAATGAATGTGGTAAAAATAACCACTTGCTAAAGTATGTCACTCAAAGCAGGACAAATGACAAAGTCAAGATGGATTACGTGAATTGAAATCATGAGTTAAGCACAGGCCAGAATCGCATGTTCATCAGAGCCATAACCAAAGAGTGATAGCAGTTATGAATATCTATACACTCTGTTGACACTAGCAATACGGCACCAAATATGAGTGTGAAAATCAATGGAATTACAATCGGTTTGATAAATAATATGGGAGAATCGATTGATATCATAGATGAAAGAAATGTTGCCATAGTATAAAGTATACCATATGCACACTTGGCAACCCTAAACAAAGTGAATGTTTGAATATTGTGCAGATTCGCAACTTACAGTAGTTGGTCAGTTGAACCAAAATAGAAATCAGTTCTATTGATGGTTCATGTAATACCATGGAATTATGCAACTTTGCTCAGCTACAATAGAACATGCAACCTTGCTCTCATTGATGTATAGATCAAGCATGTCCCTAACTGCTCAAAGTCTGTGAAATGCTGGTGCAAAAATATCTCAAATTGTTCAAAGCCACTGGCAAACTGAGGTTTGCAGAAGTTGTACTAAATACAGATGAGAGTGTAGCTCCCTCAAGGTACATCCCAAATTCCCTTCTACAGAAGGAAACAAGTGGCAAGACCTGAAACAACAAGGAAACATTGTGAAAGTGGATGGACCAATTACACGAGTCTCCCCTGTGGTCATAATTCCCCAAAGAATGATGAAGTCCATTTGTGTGTTGACATGAGAAAAAGCAAACAGCAATTAAGCTGGAGATATTATCCAAGCCTATAACTATTGAGTACAACATGAATAGTGCAACCATTTTTACAAAACTGGAATTACAACAAGGATATCATCAAGTACTGTTTCCACCAGAGAGCAGTTACATCATAACAATATTTACTACACAAAGGATTACAAGGATATGATGGACTAAACTTTGGAACAAACTCAGCAAGTGAGATTTTCCAAAATATTTCCAGTGACACATACCAGGAAAAATCAACATCGGTGTGTAATGGAACTGCCTCTGTGACTTGCAATTCCACCCGTACCACCTACTGCTGCTGCCTGTCTAACTGTGCCCATAACCATTCTCAATTGCTTAAACCTTAATGTTACTAATCCAACCTGTATTGGGCAGCCAGTCTCCTTGGAGCTGCCCCACAAAATATGAACATATATGGTAATAATAATATCGTACTATTCAGATTGCTACATTTATGCATAAGTTAATTACAATGTTCTGTCTAACCTACAATATTAAACAGTCATTCACAATTCAATTTCTTGGTGTCGGGGAGCCCTGAATGTAACAAGACCCTCGCTTTCACTTATTTAAACTGGTCATTCGTTCCTGCGGGAATATCTGCTTGATTGAGTATCAGCATTCCCGTTGGCTGTTCCTAAGCCATGCAATATTGCGTGGAACAGTTAATCAGATGTCCATTTTCATCTTTGTTCTCTCTAGTTTGTGATAATCAGTTTATATGGTGAATTGCACCCTGATGAGTTATAGACCTTGAAGTGTTTCACTCCCTCCACCACACCCAGGCACTCTTTTTTACTGTGGCTTAGTTCCTCTGGCATAGAAAGTCACTGGTCTGTTTGTTCTGCCCTTTGTTCAATGGGCTGAGCACCAATCCCAATGTTGGAAATGTCTTTCTGCAAGCACAAATGGTTTGTCAAAGTACAGTACCCATAAGTACTTCATTCGAGGTGAGGTCTTGCTTGAGCTTGTCTAATGCCTTGCAGTGCTATCGTGTCCCTGCTACACTGTGGGATGCCTCTTTCTGGGTCAGGTCCGACAACTGCTGTGGATGTAAAGGACAATTTTCTGTATTACAATTACACAACCATCCCAAGGAACAATATGACTCCTTCTGGGTACTTCAAACTCTGTCACTGCTCTGCCCATTGGCTTTTTTTGACCATTTCCCATGATATGCCTCAGATGGCTACACTCTGTCATGCCAAGCTGTCAGTTCTGCTTCCCTCAGTTTCTGAAACACCTTCTCCACATTTGCAAGATGTTCTTACCAGTTCCGGTCCATTTACAACTTAGTCCATGTAGGCATTAGTAAAGTCCTAGAATTCTTCTGGCAGACTGTTCATCATTTGCTGAAAGATGGCTAGTGCACTCACTCACCATGTCAAAAGGCTTCACCTGATGCTTGCACAGTGGCATCACAAAGGCAGTTTTGGCCTTTTGACTCTAGCTCCACCAGCATTTCTCAGTAGTCATTTAACAAGTTAATCATCTAGATATAGCTGTCTGGCCTGGCCGAGCCTGTCAATAAATTCTTCCACTATGGGTATTGGGTATAGATGGTGATCACATTTAGCTTTTAGTAGTCAATACAGATGCACCATAACCTGTCCTTCTAGGGGACTAGTGTATCTGGTGAAGCTAAGGGTCTGTGGTAGGTTTCTATGAGCCCTGCCTCTAGCAGTTGCTTCATCTCTTCCTGCACTGCTGCATACCTTACTTTGGGGAGTCTGTAGGGAGGTAGGTAGATGGGAGCTGCCATCCCAGTGTCAATCTTCATCTCTGCTTCTGTTGTTCTTCCTGGCATTTACTCGAACAGTTCTTCAAATGTCTCAATGATGTCTGACAGCTGGGATGGCTGCATCTCCATCAGGTTCAGCTCTTTTGGCTCAGTATCTTCCTCTATCAGTTTTGTGCTCTCTTCTCTCGGCTTGTTCCATGTTAGGATGTTGTTTGGTATCTTGGCACTGGTGCCTGCTCCATCCTCCACCCGGGAATCCACCAGACCTGCTGCTGTGGGAGACTCCCACCTGGCCAACCTGTTCATCTGAAATACTCTGGATTTATTCTTCCGATCATGTATGTGAGTTGTGTTGGATAATTTGGCATATGGGCATTGCCATGTGTTGAGCATGCTGTGACTGATATGAAGGCCAAGACCAGCTCTTTCAGGCCTGAAGGACATTCCTCTCGCTGTCTTTTTGTACTACATATTCATGGTGGAATTAAAGGGAGTCTCTGCCATCTTGACAGTACTTGCAATTTTGTCTAGAATTGTCTGTATGAAGGATACCATGCCCTTGTTGGTGATGTTATCTCCTTCCCATGTATACTTCAGTACATCCAAGGGGCACCTCGCTCATCGACCATACATGAGCTTGAAGGGGGATAACTATGTGGCTTCTTGTTGCACCTCCCTGTCCACAAACAACAGATACGATGTGCTTTCTCCCCCCAATTCTGGTTGAACTTGGTCAATAGCTTGTGTAGCATGGCCTTTCAATATGCCAATGAACTTCTCCACCATAACCATCAGTTTGAAGTTGTTAGGTGGAGGACATGATGGGGAAGAATATTAGGATGCTGTTGTACAGTTCGGTCATTATCTTTACTATGAAATTCGATCCACTATCTGTCAGGATTTCTTTCGAGATGCCGACATGCAATGTGGTAACTATCAATCTCCATCAGGTATATAGGCATCCAGGTATTTTGTGCCATAGTCACAGTAAGTCAGGACATATCAGTAGCTTTCTCTCAACCTCTGGAGAAGTCCTACGATATCCAAGACAATCCTGTTGAAAGGCAGGTAGCTCACAGGCAGGTGCACCAGGGTGCTTTGATCTTCTTGTGGCCAGCTCTGCTTTGGCTAGCTGGGATACTTCTGCACAGGTCTGTAATGTCTCCATGCAGTCCTTGCCTGTAGTTTGTCTGCACGATTCTGCAAGTGATCTTCTTTCTCTCCATGTGTCCTGCAAGTACAATGGAGTTGGCCAGCCTCAGTACTGTCATCCTCTATTGTTGCAGGAGGACTAGTTGCATCACCAATTCATCGTGGCTGTCAGGATGTTACTTGCATTGTAGCACCCCTTGTTCTTGAGTAAACAAGCTGCCTTACTCATCTGCTGACTCACAGACTGTTGCCAGTGAGTTGCCTGAGTCTCAGCTATGTCATCCAGTCATTTGTCAAGATGTTAGTTGGCATGCCGATGGAGGAGAACTTCTCTCTGTTATGATGTTTCTGACTCCTCAACATTTTGCTCCTCATTCAGAGCATCTCAAACATGGCAACCTCAAACCAATAAAAGGTATCTCGTCATCCTCTTTGGATTGCTGCTGCATTCTGCTGAGGTGAAGTTGCTCTCTCCACTGTGTTGGGGTGGCATGTCCCTCTATTCCACTTGTCTCCATAGTCCTTAGTCAGTGGGATTCAGGAGCTTTTTCAAGGCTATGAGTTGGAGCTGTGCCATCTGAGCTGTGCACAAGACCCTGAGGCATCCATGTCCAGGAGAGTTTTGTAGTCGATGACATGCGATACCACAACCAACAGTGTAGCCACTTCCTTGTTAATATTGATAGTGACAGTTGCCAAGGGATAACTTGAATCTACCTCCATCAACAAGTCACTTCTATTTTCAAAGGTTTCCAAGACTATGGAATGATGCTGTCCCTAAAATAGACATCATTTTATACTTCAAAAACAAATTAAGGAAGTAAAGTAATTTCTGTAGTAAAAAATTTCATTGAATAAATAATCCTTGTACTAGGCAATTTGTTTCCCTGTGATAGGTGCTATATACCTTTACCTCGCCTAATTTCTGGCTATTACTACATGCCAGATAGTCCATCAGAGTGAATGTTACAGATTCAGCACTCTCACTCTTACTCTTAACTTACTCGTGGCATAATGTTCTGTCAAGTCAAAAATGAATTTAAAATGAACTTCTCAATAATCAACTTCAAATTTACTCTCCCGATGTTTCGACTAGATTCTCTGAGAATAAAGAAATACTAGAACTTTCGTCATCATGTTGTATTTAGGAACTCTCAGTGGACATAATGAAAATACAATCACCTCAATAATCAACATGAAATTTACTTTCTCCATGTTTCGACTAGGAAAGTCATGTGAGGTTGTTATATTTACAAACTCTCAGTTGACAATGAAATTACAATGTCTTCCTCAATAATCAACTTTAAATTCACTCTCTCCATGTTTCGACTAGAATCTCAAATACATATGCATTGTTGCATAATATGTTGTCATGTCATAAGTAAATAAATATGCATCCTCATCGTCAGGACCAGGGAGAGTGCTAGGTAGGCAATGGCTAAAGCGAGAGCTAGGGCTACAGATAGAGACAATGCTAGCCTAGCAATGGTCACCGACATAATACTTGGCGAAGTCTTGCCTAGCACTGACTATGCATGTTTCATGATAGTGAAGGTATTGAGCTCTTTTTCTCATCATACTAGTCAATCAGATAGCAATATGCAATCTCTATAATTATGGGCTTGTCCTGTATTTCCAAATAGCTGACGTCCAGAACACATATATTATCAGCTGAACTTGTTTTGACAGGTTCCTAGAAAGCTAAACAGTGGTTTCGATTATTAGCTCCAAAAATACTATGCTTGCGCCAACATACTATCTATCACAATTAGTATAGATGTCTACATGTATGGAATTATTTTATAACTCTTATAGAGGATCCATCAATTATACCACAGCAATGTAATGGTCTCTCAAGTCTTGGCCAGGCAAAATGATATGTTGGATTGGGAGTGGTAAACTACTTGTGAATATCACTGTCATTTTTTTTTTGAGCAGTTCAAGTTTGTTATATATTTGATAACTCTTCTGTTGATATAACTAGTTAAAGTATCAAGGACCTCTCAATAAACGACATGGTAGCGTTCATCTGGTGAAGTGCTAGTACTATTATGGTTATCAAACGTATTCTGGCTGTTCATTTCCTTGGCAACCTTGGTTCCTCAATGCCACTCTTACCACCTTCCATAGTTATGCATTTGCTTGAAATGTTTTTCACATCTGATTGAATAAAAAATAAATAATTACAACAATAATTATAAATATTAAATTGTCACTTTAATTATGGGATATTAATATTTTACCTGCAGTGTACTAATATTCATCCTGGAAATACTCTGTCCTAGTGGTGATGCACTCATGTTGGTTTGCTGCAAGGTCTTGCTTAAGTTGTTGGCGTGCCACAGAATATTATGGAGAAGAGATGCTCCAAAGAAGTAATCAAATGTTTCATTTGACTTGCTTCACTATTAACTCGAGCCCTAGTCTCAAAATCTGGATGATCACTTAGTATTGCATCCAATACTTCTAAAATAACATCATATTTCTCCAATATAGATTTGGACAATCACTTAGTATTGCATCCCACACATCTAAAATAGCATCATAATTCTCCAGTATTCTGTGAAAGGTTTCATTTCACACCATCCAATGGGGAGGACATAGTGTACGAAATCTAACAGTGCTGGACAACATATCAGCTTTGATATTTTCAAATAATGATTGCCTTTTATGCCAATTTAACAAGTTGTGTCCATAGTTGTTTCACCTGTTTGAACGAGGCCACAACAGTGCATATCCATAACATAATGGACACTTCACTCAAAAAAGCTGCCATGTTACTTCCCAAGTCATAACACTGTTCCCGACATGGACAAGTTAAGATTATGTCGTAACAATACATTCTTCACAATAGACAAAATAGTATTAGTTTTATAGTTGGGGCATCGATAAATAATGATAAATGAAGTCCAATGAAGTTTTCATGGAACACTAGATTAGTATTTGCATGCATGATGCAGTCAGCCAGCTCTGATGAATCAATGCATACATCAGTCATGATTGTAAAATACCATACCTGTGGCACTTCTTTGATCAATTCTCAGAGAAAAGTTTGCAACATCAATTCAATGACTTCATTTTGAATTTACAGACTAGTGTACTTATCAGCATTAAGCCACTCAGTAACACCCTGCATATAACATAGATTAATTTTTGATTCGAAAGCACCTCAACAAATGTCCAAAATTATAAAGCAATAATTTTTGGTGTAAATGGAAAATACCTTCAAATTAGTAGCTTTACCTCACCTGCTGATCATGGCTTCTCAGCTTCATCAACTGTATGAAATTGCTTTCATTGTTCTCATGCCTACTTAAAACAAGTACTTTTCTTCCTAGGTCATGTACATTCTTAAGAAGCTAAGTAGCATTCCTATCACATCTGGACGTTCACCGCAACATCTGCTTGTGGAATGGAAATTGCCTGGGTAGCTTCTACATAATACTTTGATGTCTAATGCCAACCTTTAGGATAAGTATGTAGCTATGTATATTATATCTGACTCACCTGAAAATGGAGCAAGCATCCTTCCAGTATATATACCCTTTACTGACAAAGGGTGCCTCTTGTTTGCTGCAGAAATCTTTCAGTAATAATCCACCAGTGAGCAATAGCAACAAAGAACTGAATCATTAGTCTCCTGGTAGTGGAGCCAAGTCCATTGCCAAAACCAAGCAGCATAAAAAAGAACCTTGTCTATCTTTTTGTCCAGAAAGATCATGAATAATTCGAGGGTCTGTTTGAGCAGCTGAAGTTCAAAACCATTACTGCTCTGTTGTCGGTCGAAGAAATCCTGTATTAACTTCATGCCCTCCCGTATCAGTTATTGTCAGAATGCAGCTACTCCCTCCACTGGCCTACAGTCCTCCACACCAACTTTCCCACCCATGTCCCATCCTTGCTTCTGGCCTTGATACCTCCTCCAATGTTTTCTTGTCAGATCACCACATGGCACCTGACAACACTATTGCACCTTCCACTGTTTTCTCTGACTCCTACATCTCGGATGAGCTTGGATTCAATTCAATTCCACTTATCTTCCTTCGTTCCCACCCTTTACTCCAGTCCCAGGGGCCCATCTTTATCCCCTTCCTTGTGGTAATTATGGAGACAAGATCTATTACACTCCGCCATGTCCCAAAATATGCCAGGGATGCTTAGGCCAGCCTTGTGGATGAAGTCTTCAGTGCCATCGCTGTAGAACCCTCTGCCCTAGCCCCCTGAATAAAGTTTTTCATGTACCGTGGTGGATCCTTTCCAATCTGGATACAATCAAGGTTCAGATAAGGAGGTGCAGGCTGATGATTTTCAGGGTCTATGGTCAGAGGTTGAGTTGGCAGAGGGATGGCTTAAACTTCTCCATAGCAGACCAAGAAAGGCGACCAAGGAATCTTTGTGGGAATACAATGGCAGATGTGCTCGTAGGATGGAGGATGCCAAATACAAGGAGGGTAGGTCATGCAGGCCTGATCTCAGATGGTCTTGCCCCTGGTTCTGCTGAGGTTTACTCCGAGCTATCCAAGCTCCTCCAAGTTACCTCTCCTGTCAACCCTGTTCACCCAGACCTTTATCCCACCCTGATCTCCACCGAGGGAGTTGCCAGAGCTTTGAGATCTTTGCCAAATTGTTCAGTCCCTGGACCTTTCTTTTTCAGGGCCAAACATTTCAAGGAGGCTATATTTTGCCCCACCCCAGACCATGCTAATAAATGTCTTCTGGCTTTGGTCAAGGTTATGCCCCACCTGAAGTTGTGCCTTACCAATTTGGAGCCACTCTCTATTCCTGTAAGAAGAAAAGTGGTATGCTTCGTCTGATTGCTGTGGGGGAGGTTTTACATTGCCTGGTCTCCAAATGCATTTCACATCATCAACATCCTGACTCCAGTCCAGGTGGGTGTCAGAGTGCCTGTTCTGTGAATCCATTGGCCACTCCATGACTAGAGTTCAGGTGGACTCCAACATCCAAACTGAGAAAAACTGGATCCTAGTCCTGGACTTTTCTACCTCCTTCAATTGCATGGTGAAGTGAGGTCCCACATTTCCTCCATGTCCGCATGTCTGGAGATGTGTTATGGTGGCCAACTAACCCTTCACCTTGGTGACCACAATATCTCTATCTCTAGTTGCTGTGGAGGCCAGCAGGGTGACTCTTTAGGTGTTGGGCTTTTCCTTATTGTTGAGTGGATATGATGACTATTTTTCATAGCTGATGCTTTACCATACATAAAATTAGGGTTGGCAATTCTACAGTTGATCTTAACAGATGTCTAACTCATTATTGTTAGCTGATGTTATTAATGCTTTGCAGTGTACATGGTGAGTGGTGATACAGAGAGAAATGAATGAAAATATATATGCACTGAAGGTCCTCATGTCATGTCAAGACATATGTAAATGGTTGGAAATTTGGGAAAGGGATATTTCGGACATTTGTTACAAGACATACAAAGTGAATGGTGTATAGGTTTGCAATAAAGTGATAGCCAAGAAAAAAATTTAACTTAAGATTTATTTTATTGTAGATGGAGTGTGGGAAATGTCAATGCAGGTTAATGAAGAGATGAGGTTGAAGATGATGGGGGACTCGGACATGAAAAGTTTACATGGTACTGCAGGTGAAGATAGCAATATAATTACTAATATAAAAATTATCAACTCGATCTTTGCTTAACTTAGAGTAAAGTAATGTCATGGAATTCCAGATACACCATTAGAGGTAATTTCAAACAAGCAAGTAGTCGGCACTAATAATTGATTGTTTATTTTTAGCTCTCTCAAGTGAGATGTTTTTAGTTTTCTTTTGTGCTTGGACAGAAGAAGTTTAGAAGTTTTACTTGAACCAAAGGAAGTTTCTCGATGGTGGATGAAGCCAACCACTATCTAGCAATAAAAAAGCAACTACAGTTTCTCTGTGTGCTCTATTTTAATTATACAACTATGCCCAAGGTGCAGACAGTCAAAGTTGAATGCCCATACCTCCAACAGTTCTAACTCCGAATTGAAAAATGCTAGAGGGTACAAATTAGTACCAGTGGCTAGAGGAAGACCTCCTCCACTAAATAAGTGTTTTCTTTAATATACTGAAAATCAATTTCAAAAATTAATTTTCTACCCACATTTTAGCACAACCACTCTAATCTTCATAACTTTTTTAGCACTATGGATAATTTTAGTGCAAAAAGGTTTCAAATGCTTTCTAGAAATGTATTTATTGATGCTAAACATAATGTTCTCTAAAATATATATACATGTACTGGCAACTAAAAACTGGTATTAGAAAAACAAAGGGAAAAAGCTTCCTCGGGCAGTAGACAATTCCCACTCACAGATTAGTAATAAAACTTCAGTTAATCAAAAGAGAATATCAAAATACCCCCCCCCCCCAAAAAAAATTTTTTTGTGTGTGTGTGGGATTAATATATAATTATAGATTATATATAATTATTATAATTTACCAAAACGTTCATGTATAACTTGTAAAAAGGTTTTCCAATGAAAGTATAGAGCAGAGAATAAGCCATAAAATGTTAGTAAATATTTGTATAATGTATTTTTTGGTACCTTAGGAATTTTAATCAAATAATAATTCCCATTCTCTATGAATTGCTATCAAAGTTTGAGCTTCTACACTCCATCTGTCCATGTTTCTAAAAGGGAACGAGAGCCATAAAAGTATGCCATTAATTAAACCATGAAAACTGCTTTTTAGCTTAAAACGGTCACTAAAGCATGAAAGCTACAGCTCATCTGTAGCTATAATACTGCATTATACTAGGCATGATCCTATTAACTTTTAACTTAATAAGCACCCAGAGCTTAAGGTACACGGCTTAAGGTACACGCAACTTGATCGTTATAGTTCTCAATACAGCTCTTGACCCTCGAGTGGTTATAGCTACAAAACCACGGTTTTATTAGCATCTCCACTGATCTCGGCCTAGGAACAAAGAAGGAAGTTTACTGATAAAAAACTACAATGCTAATTGCTACAGCATCCCTAAATCCCACAGATTTATTGTTGTCTAGTTGTGGAGGTATGATTAATTTGGAAATAGTTGTCATGTGTATATGAGTGGATTTTGCATGCAAAAAAAACACAGCTATGTGCACAGATTTTTCCCCTGCAGAACAGTTCACTGTTTATTTCCTTGAGTAGACAGAGGAAGGATGGTGAGAGAGCTTCTAGTGAGACCTAATATGGAGTATGCAGCCAAAGTGTGGTGGACAGGAGGACATAATCCTTGCAAGAAGTTGGAGTCAACACATATGAGAGTCGGTAGGAGATTGTTGGAGGCAAGTAATACTGTAGCAGGAGTAGCAATACGGGGAGATATTGGGTGGAGGAAGCTGGAGGAGAGGAGGGAAGAGATGAGGGTTTTGTTTGGTAGGAGATTAGAATTGTTGCAACAGAGCAGATTGGTAAAAATAGTTTTAATGAACTAAGAGAGGAAGATGGTGGGAAGAATATGAGATCTTGTGGAGAAAATATGAGATAAACAACGAGGGTGGTTCAGTAAGTAAACGGCAAGAGTATCTATGAATTGCTAAGGATGGTGGAGAGGTATGTGAGGTCACTGCATGTTTAGGAAGGTGTGCGGTTGCAATTGAGATTGAGAACTGCATCAGCTGGGTTATTAGAGGATAAGAAACAATGTGGTATAACTAGGGATTAGAGGTGTATCATGTGTGATTGGAGCAGAGGAAGATGAGGGACATTTCTTGGTAATGTGTGAGTAATTCAAGAGGGGTTGGCTGCTGGTTGATGAGGTGTGCAGAATTGTGGGGCTAGACAGTGGCTGGATGAATATAGAAGAGTGGATAAAGATGCAAAGGCAGCATTGCTGTTGGGGAAAGGTGTGGAGGGAGTAAGTGATGCAGTGATGGGGGAAGTGGATGTATATGTATTGTGTTTGGAAGTGGTGGCTGAGGAGAAGGGAACTGGTGTATGGTGAGCTGAGGAATGATCTTTGGTCCCCTCCTTCCCTCTTCCCTGGGCAGCGGGACACTCATAACTATTAGTATTATGGATATTATTATTAATTAAGTACTTAATATAGATTGTTCTTAAGTGTTAGATATTGTTACATAGTCTCACACTCTGCTGTAGTATGTGGGGTAGCCTTAACAGTTGTTGGGAATTTCTTGACTACTTTGATCTTCAATAGTTCCGGTTGAATGGTTCCACCTCTAACAACATTGCGAAGAAATTCATACTGGTCCATCCCAAAAGTACATTTCTTTGTCTTTGCTCCCAAACCGGCTTCATCTAGTCGATGTATATAGAACTTCTTGAAGGTACGTGAGATGCTTCTCCCATGTGCTGCTGAATAACACCAGGTCATCCAACTATGATGCTGCAAACTCCATTTCACAAATGACTGTCTTTGAAATGTAGGAGACCAAATGGCACTGGAATAAGCCAAATGGAGTTGCAAAAAGCAAGTTTTCGCTCAAGCTCCCCTGGCCAATGGGACTTGCCAATAATATTTGGTAATATCCAGAGTGGATATATCCCTGGCTTGACCCAATTTATCAATCAACTCATTAATGTAGAGCATCGGGTAGACTTCCGAATTAGATACTTCATTCAGCCCCTGTAATCCACACACAGTTATGGAGAACATTGTTCTTCTTCACAGGTGCATTCCACTCACTGGATGCTGGTTTGGTGCTTCTACTTTTCAGCATTTCCCTAACTCTTATTTCACCGAATCTCAATATGCATGTGGCAGTCGGTATGGGGGTAGCTGTACAGCTCTTCACTTCCTGACTTTGATCCCATGTAGAATGTAGAATTTTGTCAGTCCTTCCTGGATTACTACCTTTGACCCCGAGTCCTTTCGTTCTTTCGTAGTCTCTTTCTCAGCATTGACGAATCCAACATCATCATCAGATCACCTCGTTGCTCTTGCATTAACTGATCTCCTATCTTTGGGATCTCATCCTCAATAACATTGCTTGACCACAGAGAAATTCTATTTCCATCCACATCATCACCTACATCCTCAGTCAGGTATGTGGTCACTGGGAGAGTGAAACTTCCGTAACATATTAATATGCACAATTTGGTACTTTTTCTTTCAACCGTGCATCTCTATTAGGTAATCCAATTTTTCTTCCTTACTTTGTAGGGTATGTAGAGCCAATAGTTCGAAGTATCAGTAGGTAGTTAACACCAGCACTTCATATCGACATCCAGCTCATGCAACCTGCATTTTTATCATACCAGGTCTTCTGATGTATCTGAGCCATTTAAAGCTTTTCTTTTACTGCTTCCATCATCTTCTCCATTTTCTTTGTCATGGCGAGAATAATATGAGAGAGCATGCTCTCTTTGTTTTTCTCCTCAGCTACATAGGATTGTTTCAAAGGTTCCTCAAGCATGCCTGCCATACATTAATTAGAAGGGAAATAATCTTCTTGATGCTTGTGGAACCTCTCGATGTGCGAATAGAAAATCGGATATGAGCTTGTCCAGGTCCTTTCCCTGTCTTTCTCAGCATTGACTTCAAGATCTTGTCAAATCTTTCTATCACCCCATCTGTTTGTGGATGGTACGGCGTTATGCATATTGGATTCACGAAGAGCATTCTGTATAGACCTCTGTGAGGAGTTGCGAGGTAAAGTTGGTGCCTTGGTCCATTAGTATCTCCTTGATATCCCCACTAAAGAGAACAGTGTGACCAATTCCTCCACAACATGCTCAGCATTGATCGATTTAAGAGGTAACTTGATGGGTATCTAGTACCATAATCACAAATAACAAGAACATATACCATTTTCCTGATCTATTCCTTGGAAGTGGTCCTATAATGTCTATAGCTATGCATTGAAATGGTTCAGTCATAATGGGAATGGAAAGCAATAGTGCTGATGAGTCCCCTTTAGTGATGTCTTCTGGCAGATTTCACAGAGTCGACATAGTACTTCACCGATGAGTCCCCTTTAGATGTCTTCTGGCAGATTTCACAGAGTCGACAGTACTTCACCGATGAGCTCCTTTAGTGCTGTCTTCTGGCAGATTTCACAGAGTCGACAGTACTTCTCCGATGAGTCCCCTTTAGTGCTGTCTTCTGGCAGATTTCACAGAGTCAACTGTACTTCACCGATGAGTCCCCTTTAGTGCTGTCTTCTGGCAGATTTCACAGAGTCGACAGTACTTCACCGATGAGTCCCCTTTACTGCTGTCTTCTGGCAGATTTCACAGAGTCGACAGTACTTCACCGATGAGTCCCCTTTAGTGCTGCTTCTGGCAGATTTCACAGAGTCGACAGTACTTAAACACATCCTCGTAAATTGTACCAGTAGAACTGCTGCAGAATTCGGCCTGCTGTTTTGGTCTTTCCCAGGTGACCTATCAGTGGTATATTGTGGGCTAACTGCAGCAGTGGACTGTGACATGGGAGTGGTAGTACCAGTTGTTCTACTGCCAGGTTCATCACCCTCCTGCGTCCAGCTGGAATCCCACTTCGGTAGGGAAGTGCCTCTTTCTTGAAGAACCCCTCACCGCTTGAAGTTACTCTACCCACGGTTTGCTTCCTCCAATGTAGCATCTGCTTCCTGCACAGCTCGTAACTGCATAGTTGACATCTCCAAGGGATGATGTTCCTTACCTGCATCAAGGTCGTCTGTTCCTCTGTCTGATAGGCTTGACGTTCGTCTCACCCTGTCAGGTGAGCCTCTTCTTTTCATGACCTGGACTGAAAATATCATCAGAGAACTCTGGTAGACCATTCCCCCCATGGAATATGTCTACCTCCTCCTCTAAGTTCAATGCTGAGGCTTGACTACCAACTACATTCCCCTTGACTAGCGCCTCTGAGTATTCGTGTATATAGTACATCTTCCTCTTTGTCGGTGTTCAGCTCGTGGAGTACATCATGATCCTCATCCGGTACCTTTGAGAATAACCCCAACTGAAGCTCCTCCCCCTGTTGGTGTAACTCATCTTCTTGCTGGGTTTTAGCTTGAGCCCTTATAACTGCTATATAGCATGTCTGCATTCCTCCACTGGATCTCCCTGTCTATAGAGACCTCAAACTCTCTCCTCAAAAGAGTCTTCAGCTCTGTAACATCAGTCTTGGACACTGCCACTTCTACCTCCAGTGGTTGTCCATCCATGTCTATCATGACATGGGCTAGGGAATATACAATGGTATCATCATGAGCACACCCTGCCACACCACCGATACATATCCTCAGGAACTAGATCCTTGTGAAAGTCCTGGAACATCCAGTCTCCAACAAGCTATCTCTGACCTGGACTCCTTCAACCACTCCTGGCTTGTGGATACCTGGCTCTGCACATCCTCCTATCTCCTGACAGTCACCTTTCCAGTGGGCACAGCTCGCCATTCCACACTAAGTAAAGCACTGGCTGGACACCACGATGAGTAGTGACCATTCTGCTGACAGTTGTAGCCACATTACATCCTTCAGTTCCCCCTTGGGCTTCAGTCCTTCTCCAAACGATTTTGAACGTCTTCCATTTCATTGTTCTGATAGTCATCTTTAGCCACATGTCCTGGCTTCTTCCATCTATTGCAATATACTGGAGATCCCTTCTCCCACTCCTTACTTCCTATGCTGGGTCCTACTGCTAGACTCTCCCACCTATCTTGAGCATATTTCATCAGCCAGTCCAGTTGCTTCTTGGCTAGTGTCTGGCTTCCATTCTTGGACCTATATTCTGACCTCCTCAGGTAGTGAATTATCAAGCTGCTCCCAAACCACCAGGTCCGTAACCTCCTCTCTAGTCATGCACCCTTGCATCCACCTTGTAGACACTAGCTTCTAGTTAGTCTGGTCCAGCTTCATAGAAGCTGTGTGGAAGCAACTTCGATATGTCTCTTCATTTATGTCATATCGTCACATAATTGCTGTCTTCACCTTCTGGTAGTCAGCAATAATCCTCCCATAGCTGCATACACTTGTTTGGCCTTCCCTGTGAGATATGGAGCATGTTAAAAATCTTAATGCTCTTCCTTTAGCTTGCTTGCCCTGGCTAGTTGCTCAAAGATACTCAAGAGGTCCCAGATGTCATCATCATTGGTAGGCCTTTATATATCAGGGCACTTTTCGGCTCTAGTTGCTGCAGCCATTCCCTGCAGCTGCACGCCTTCCACTTAGCCACTCAGTAAGTCCATCTGCTGGTTGACCTCCTCCCAATGTGTGGCCCCTTCCTCATGACGATGATGCTCCTCTTCTTTCATGATGTTGTCTATCCTCAACCAGACCAGGAACTTCAGCATTTGGGACATGGTACGTTCTCCAGACATAGTTCATACATGTTTAAAGTTCGTCCTGAATGGGTTGTCATGTACAAGGTTAACAATAATGATAATCATACACCTGACAGATCAAGGACCACACTGCTGCCACCAAATTTGAAGGATTTGTGACTTCAATATGAAAGATTCGTGACCCCAATGTGGATGCTCAACCTGCTAGAAGAGAAGTTGCCATGCTTTGATAATTGTGAAGTTGATCTTGAAAACCGGTATAAATCATGACATGTTCAAATAAGACATCCCATCACATGCTCCGTCCTCCCCAATTGAGTTCCCCCAACCAATCCTCCAAAGTTCAGTTCAGCTTTAATCATTATAGGAAGCAATGATAACTGCTTCCTGCACTTACAGAAAAGGAGGAATGTGTGTGTGTGTGTGTGTGAGAGAGAGAGTGAAAAATATAAGCCAACATGTTACTTGTATATTATTACCAATCGAATCCTTGTATCTTTAATATTAACACTCGAGAGCAGAGGCTTATGCTTAGGGCTTCAACATGAGAGAAAACTCATGTTGTAACTGGTTATAAGTTGCCATGAACGCTGATAATGCAATACGGAATCCATACGACATGTTTTTACTAATAATCAGCTACAATTTTCCAACTATCAACTCCACCGAACCCAGACAATCTAAATTTTTTAACTAGCATCGATTCAAATCAGCAAACAAAACTTGCCTATTTCTGGCTAAATCTCTGAGAAGGTTTATGAATTGCCTTACTTAGCCCTACCTGGAAAGATAAGCTAGCTTGGTATTCATTAAAAAGTGGTGTTAAAATTAATCTTGCCTTCAAGTTGGCGTCATCCACGGTCTAGAAGCTTCCGAATGGATGGTTAAGTTTTATTCTGACTTAGCCGTAGGCTGGAAATGATCGTTACGAACAGTTAAATTAACTAGATTACGCTTAGCTACTTCTCTATGATCCAATCTGATGTCAGATGATGTGAATAATTTACAGATCAGTGCATAGTGTTAGGCCTGCAGCTATGCGTTGTAGGACAATACGTAGAGCAATGTGATCTAAAAATACAGAGATTTCTGTTTTTTAATGTCATTACAAGTTCGTGCGAAGAAGTTGGCGGAAAACTTCGCTATCAGGTATGTTTCTGTGTTTGTTCTCATGAATGGGACACCTGTCTTAAAAATAATGCGGGCTTATTAAATCGGGAACAAGAAAACATAGCTGAGGTGATTATGCAGAAAACAGAACTATGCTCTGTGGAAGCCACAGATATGAATGTGCTTGTATACTGAAATCTGAAAATAGTGGTCTGAAACCCTAACAGAAACATTAGATTTTAGATTGTGTTGAAAAGAAGGCTGTCCTTCCAAAATAAATAGCAAGCCTTATTGCATGTGCTGACCCGGTAGTTTGCCATGAATGCTCAGTTTGGCATTATGCAACCATGATAACTTAACTTATATACAGCTAATCTCGGAGGAACTACTGTGACCCCCAAACATTTTTAGCATGTCAATTGCCATCTAAGCCATAGAACTTGATCTAGTTAGTTACACATTAAAAGTTTCAGGTTCAAAATTGACAGTGGAAATGATTACTCCATCCTGCACTGGCCGAAGAGGAGAAATGTGTGAAAGAAAGAGTGAGAATAATGCTATATACCTTGAATTACCAATCTTTGTATCTTTGTTAGTTCTCTAATGTATAACATTTGAGAGAAAACAGGGCAGGCAATGTGCATGAGGACTTGGACAATAAATTTAGAATTCGAACCAGCATCAACTCAAATCAGCAGACAAAACTTGGCTATTTCTAGCTAAGTCATTGAGACAGTTTATGAATTACCTTACTAGCAAGATGATCTAGCTAGCGAAAATTAGAAAATTATTCGTGTTAAAAATCAATCATAACTGTAATTGATTTTTTATTTCCTTCATTGCTAGCGCTTTGCATCATCCACCACCAAGAAACTTCCTTGGACTCAGATAAAGCTTCTACACTCCATCTGTCAATGTTTCTATAAGGGAAGAAGTGCCACAAAAGTATTCCATTAACTAATGAAGATTTCCTTTTGAGATTTGGAAACTTCAAACAGACACTAGCGGGAATACAATGGAGCACTTGAGATAGCTGAGAGAAAGCTGTAGCTACAAACCTCATCTGTAGCTTTAACTATTGCATGAGTTGTCCCAAAGAAAGAAATCCTCAGATTAACTAACTTTCTAAGTGCCCACAGATTAGGAAAGCTTGACCTATGCAACTTGGGGGAGGGGCAGGGCCGTATTATCCATAAGGCTGACTAGGCTGAAGCCTAGGGGCCCACCAAGAGTAGGGGCCCACCAAAAACAGGGGCCCATGCGCAACCTTTTTTCCCCGTACCCGTTAATTGAAAAGTAAACGCTATTCCCAGAGACCCACTGGTGTGGGGGCCAGGGGGCCCCCTAATTTAAATTAACATTACAATAGAGCTGTACCATTTTACACTGCTTGACTTTACCACATTTTTTTTTTTTTTTTTTTTTTTTTGGCATGCACTGCCAGACAAGACATGATGAGGTCATTTTATGATGTGGTTATGGCTTTCTGGTCAGGTGCTCACAGATCTCAATCTTCAAAAGATCAATGAATTTCATACTTGCATGACCTTTGCATGATCTCATGCATGAGTGACCTATGACTCATGCTTGACCTCATGTTCTAGACAGTGTATGCCACTGAGTCATCACAGTGTTTCAAGATGTCACAGAAGAAACTTGGAAGTTATTTTAAATTAGCTTCCCAATCTCAATCTCCTAACTTGGAATCTCAGGGAGACAAAGGTACAGTTGAACACAGCCAGCTAATTATTTTGATAACAATCTGTCAAAATCTAGGTGCCACCTGTGAAGCTGATAGTGTTTCACGGAAGAAACTTGAAAGATCAGCTTCTCAATCTGAATGTCAAGATGACAGAGGTATTCTACTAGGGTTATGAATACACACAACTTGCTAAATATTTTTATAAAATAAAATCTAGGTGGCACTTGTGACTCTGGTACTGAAGGATGTAATGGTGAACCAGGCCCACATGACTGTCAGTGTCAATGTTGTATTGACTTGACCACACCTAATCAACCATCTGATGTTACAGAGTCAGTAACCTTCTACACTGATAAGAAAAGCGGCCATAAAAAATCACATTTAAGGCGAATACAACCATGTTGGTTTAAACTGTACCCCTGGATCACAGTTTGTACATCCAAACACAGAGTTTTCTGCGTACATTGTCGTAATGCCAATTATCAAGGTTTATTGACCTTTCCTAACTATCAAAAATCAGCATTTATTACTGAAAGGTTTGCAAATTGGAAGAAATCCCTTCAAAAATTTAGGGAGCACAGAGAAGCTTTGCTAAAATTGGCTGCTTCCAATACTCAGACCCTAGGAGTTGGTGCAAAGTTAGCTACTCAGCATGCTACCAACCAAAAGCATCACAGATTTATGTTGATGAAACTTCTTACAAGCATTCAATATCTAGTACGACAGGGGCTTCCTCTTCGAGGGCACAAAGAAGATAATGACAATTTTGAAGGTAATTTGTACCAAATTTTGCAGAAATTAAGACTGCTTTGTGGTTTGCTATTATAGCTACTGATGTTTCACATCATGAATAGATGTCTCTCTCAATTCGATGGGTGGATGATATTTATCACATCCATGAAGACACTATAGGTCTTATTCAATTGCCAAATACCAAGGCAGAAACCATATTTAGTGCTATTAAAGATGTCTTAATCAGATGTTCATTGCCTATTTTGCAGTGCCGTGGACAGGCTTTTGATGGTGCATCAAATATGAGTGGCATACGAAATGGTGTACAAGCATTGGTTAAAAAGGAGACAAATCAAGCGCTTTATGTTCACTGCTTGGCCCACAGTTTGAATTTGTGCTTAAAAGATGTCACCAAAAATTGCAAATTTATGAGAGATATCATGGGTTTTATTCATGATTTAGTTCAGTTAATAAGATTTTCTCCAAAGAGGCTATCTTTGTTTGATTCTTTAAGAAAATCTGTAAGCATTAACACTGGAGAAATGTTGCCTTCATTAAGATTGCTTTGCCCAACTCGATGGACCATAAGACATACATCAATAGATAGTATCCTAAAGAATATGAGATCTTACAATCTGCGATTGAAAGTGGCAATGATGAGTATGCAGCAAAGGGTAGTGGACTTTTGACATCCATGCAGAAGTTTGATACTTTATTTGCTTTAAAACTTGCTTACTTGATTTTTTCGGCAGCTGAACAGCTTTCATGCAATCTCCAAGCAAAGGATACAACAGTTCGGGAAGCATTGCGTGGGGCTGATCTTCTTTGTTCACATTTAAACTCTATGAGAACTGAGGAAAAGATCAAGTTCAATACATTTTATGATCAAGTTCTCCAGGAGCCACACTTTGACTGATGAGCCAGATCTTCCACGGGGAAGGAAACGTCCACGAAGATTTGATGATGGAGCAAGCCCTCATATGTATCAATCCCCCAGAGATATGCATAGACATGCATATTTTGAAGTTCTTGAAGTAGTTGTTAGTGAGGTAAAAAGAAGGTTTGATCAGGCTGATCTCTATGTCATGAAAGATATAGAAACCATTTTACTAAAAGCTGCTAATGGTGAAAACTTCATAGTACCAGATGATGTAAAGAAGTTTTTGAACAAAGATGTTGATCAAGAGACCAGTTGATGATTCACCTTTCAATGCTTCCTGATGCCATCAAAATTGCACGTTCGACTTGTGCTGTTACAAAAATAACAAGCATACGAACTATTACAGATGCTATGAATCAATCAGAAATCTATAAAGGCATGTTGGGTGAAGTTGATAAACTCTTAAAACTGGCCCAGTTACCTCTGCCACAGCAGAACGTTCGTTTTCATCTTTACGTAGAATAAAAACATACTTGAGAAGTTCAATGACCCACTGCAGACTGAATAACTTGTTTTTACTATATATACATCAATCAAAAACTGATTCACTTGACTTACGAGAGATAGCGGAACAATTTATATCTGTGAACACAAGGAGAAGGAACTATTTTGGATTTTTTTTGTAATAATTATATTATATTCTTATATTGTAAAACATAGTCATTACCAATTATATAATCACTAAAAAAAGCATCCACATCTCTAATATTTAAGGTTACTAATGTGGGCCCCCCTAACCAAATGATCTTCCTACGCCACTGCAGAGACCTAGGATGTGTTTATCGGTGGCAATATTCTTATAGACGCTTACGAAATCATGACAATCTCCGCTAAGTGTTTATACTATATTAAAAAAGGAAATTGTGGTTCAATTTATGTGAAGCACAGTCAGGGATGGTCCGGCGGGTGGGCCCTTGGGGTAAACCCCTCCCCCCCCCCAATCTTAATTTTTCAGTTGGTCAAAAATGACTCTTGTGAAACTGGCGCCAGACTCGCAAGCCTAGGGGCCCTACCTTGGGTTAATTCGGTACTGGGGAGGGGTGTGTGTGTGGGGGGGGGACTGTGCTGTTGTTGTTTTCAATACAGCTCTTGACCCTACAGTGGTGAGAGACAGCTAAGAAATAAACCACTGCTGTATTAGCACCTCCACTGGTAAGGGCTAGAACCAAAGAAGGAATTCTACCGATACAATGCCAGCTCTACAGCACTCCCCAATTCCCACAGACTCAGCGTTGTATGGAGGTATAGTTACATGCACAAATATTTTTTCTTCAGAACAGCTAGTAGTTTATTTTCCAGAATGGATAAAGTAAATAGACTTCAGAAAAGAAGAGAGAGAGAAGTCAAAGTATGCTTCTAAAACAGAAGGACAAAGAGAACTGATCTGGGGAAGAAAAAAGAGCAAGTGATAGAAGAAAAGGGTGTGCAAGAAGCACGGCAGCTCATGGTCTGGTCGAAACGTTGAGAGTAAAATTCACACTGATTATTGAAAGGTCATTGTAATTAATAGGATGTCAGAATCAGAGGATACAGAAGCTGATGAAGTGGCCTGGAATGTCAGATGTGCAAATAGATTAACCTCAGATAATTGATTACTGCTGGCCACCACATATACTACAGCACAGTGCGAATATATAACAGTAACTAACACTAATAACATTATCATGAATACTTATTTATTAATAGCCAAGAGTGTCCGGCTGGTCAAGAAGGGGGGAGGGGAGGCGACCAAAGATCATTCCTGAGCTCGCCATCATAGTCAACTGCCACCACTTCCCTACCCAAAACATAACATACTCGCCAACCTCCTCCATCACTGTCATCACTTACTCCCTCCACACCTTTCTCCAGCAGCAATGCCACCTTTCAATTCTTCCACTCTTTTCTATATTCATCCAGCCTCTGTCCAGCCCCTACAATTCTGCGTACCTCATCTACCAATACAAAGTGACCTCTCTCGAATTACTTCACATCACCAATAAATGTCCCACATCTTCTCCTGCGCCACTGTATATATCTCTCATCCCTAATTATCCCATATTTCTTCTTATCCTCCTAGCAACCCAGCTGACACAGCCTCAGTCTAAATTGCAACCTCACGCCTTCCTGAACATGCATGGACCTCACATACCTCCCCACTCCTGCAACATTTTTGTGCCAATTTAAACAACTTCAGCATACTCTTGCTGTTTGCTTCCTCCTCCCAATCCTTCTCATTTCTCACCTTCTTTTCCCCCTCCCAAACCCAACCTCATTGTTTAGCTCGTATTTCCTTCAAGGTCTCATATTCTTCCCACCGTCTGAGTCGTCCATCCTTACTTAGTTTATTTACAACTATTTTCACCAATCTGCTCTGTTCCATCACCTTTAATTTCTTACCAAACAAAACTGTCATCTCTTCTCTCATCTCCTTTAGCTTCCCCCACCCCATATCTCCCCATATTGCCACTCCTGCTACTGTATTACTTGCCCCCAACAATCTCCTACCCACTTGCATCAGTGCTGACTTAAACTTTTTGCAAGAATTATGTCCTCCTGTCCACTGCATTTCATCTGCATACTCCATACTTGGACTCGCTAGAAGTTCTCACGCCATTCTACCTCTGTCTACTTCCATTCATTCTACTCATCTATGTCCTCTACCCACCCCACTCTTCTGCTTTCTTTGTCATCTTCTCTAACTGAATATTACCCCTTAGGTTCCTATCAAACCATACTCCCAAGTACGAATGCTTTGACTTCTTCCAATATCTCCTCGCCAGTCCTCCAATTCACTCCTGCTTCCTTTCCTACTACTATTACTTTGCTCTTCTTACTATTAAACTTAATCTTCCACCATAATACATAAGCCTGTACCACATTCAACATAGCTTGCAGCTTCACTCCCATATCCGCCAAAAGAAATATATAAATGCCCCACACCAACATCCTTCCACCTTGACTCCTAACTCTGGTCTCTCCAACTCCTCTGCCATTTCCATCAAATAAATATTGAAAATAAGTGGGGACAAAGGACATCCCTGCCTAAGTCCATTCTCCACAGTGAACTACCTTGACCTTCTTCCATTCAATATCCCTGTCATCTCCACCCCACTATACAATCCTACACATATCCTCACAAGTTTTCCTCTACTGCATATTGCCTCAATTTGTGCAACCCCTCTTCCTTTTCCTCGCTTCACAAACTCCTCACCAACCATTGGTCTAAAAATCTCCTCTGACTCAAAAACCCTCCTGCACTTCCGACAAAATCCTATCCTCAGCAAACCTTCCCAAGTTCCTCGCCACAAACACCACGACAACACTACACCTAATGCAATCCCCCTATAACTACCTACTTGGTCCCCATCACCATCCTTGTGTAGAGCTAGCAAACTGCTCTTCCATTCCACTGGGTAGCACTCACTTCTCATCACCACCTTCATCACCTGAACCATTATCTCCACCAATTCTACCTCCAAACATCACCGCCTATTAGCTGTTCGGCTCTGGATTCCTTGCAGGTCTGGACAGAAGTAGTGGTGGTGGTGAAGAGAAGGTGTTTGTATATACGTATGTGTATGTGTGTCTGCCAAACATCTGATCACCAACTCATTCAACATTCCATCAGGGAGTGGTGCCTTTCCTCTCTTCAAATACTTCATTACCTCCACTAATTCTTCCATGTACCCAACTCATGCTCACTGAAAACTCCTACCTCTAATTGCTGGTACTATGTGTAACTTATTACTGCTGACAAATCCTTCACCTGCCTGTCTGCTGTGTCTGGTTCTATCCGTCCACTGTCTACCTCCGTAGCCGTTCTCCAAGAATCTTTCCTAACAAATAATCAAATGGTTTTGCAGTAGACTGTAACCCAATGATTCGAACCCTAGTTTAAGAGTCCTTGACTATTTCGCTGACCTCATCCCAGAACTTGTGCAAAACATAATAATTTAACCGAACACTCTCCAGAGAACTACCTCCTATGGTCCATCATGCGGGACAAAGGGTTCTAAATACTGGTAAGTCAGGTGCTATTTCTGCCTTTCCATTCTCAAAAAGAGCATCTCGCCTCGGGAAACATTGTAGTAGTTTTGAAATTTCATATGTGGTGTCAAGAGTGTCACGAAGAATCTTGTTTCCTTGAGCGTGTCTCCAATGGCCAAGTTGAGGGCATGGCCATAACAATAAATAAATATGGCCCGTGATTCAAGAGATCTTATCCGAAATGCCGCACCATTTTTCGATCCACACATATTAGCTGCCCCGTCATGACACACTGACCTCTGCATTCAGTCATGCTCAGGTTCATCCGTAACATTGCATCCTTGAAAACACCAACAAGCACATCTGATTTAATAGAGCCAACTACATGAAGTTCAACAAAATCTTCATGTGGTTTGAAATTTTCATCCACGTGACGTAGTAAGCAAATAACAACTTGCTCCATATTCGAAATATCCGTAACTTCATCTGCCATTTAAAAAAAATTTTGGAATTTTAAACAATTTCTCTTAAAATTTGGCTGGTTATAAGTTCTTTTTGAACTTGGGTGTAGACATACTTGTAGGTCCTATGCTGAAGGTAAGTGACAATACTCTGATCATCTAATGCATGCAACTTCATTAGCTGTGTAAAACTGCCATCATCTTCATTGCCACGTAAAAAAATAGCCTGTCTTGCCAAGAATCGTATGCTCTGTGCAACCTTGAGTAAATACTGACGGTTAGCATGCTTCTCTGCTGAAATGGTTGATGAAAGCATTTCACCAACATTTCCTGTCGTTTTTGGCTGTTTGATCATGACTTCAAAGGCTAGTTTGTGAGTAGAAGTGCTTGCATAAGCATTAAAATTCTGGGTGCATCTTTCCAGTTGCAGTAACCACTAGTAATAAAAGTTCAATCTTCTACATTTCCAGATGTAATTTTCATATTTACAGTTTTTACAGCCAAAACGCATATATGACAAAAAAACTAGATCATTATAGTGAAGCCACCACTTCCACCTATTAAACCATGAACTTTGAAAACTACAGTTAACCACCTTTGTTTTTCCCAAAGGATGCTTGGGGAAAGAGTGATCATCAGGTTGATGGGGAACTTCATCAATGTCAGATAGAGAATTACACAGAGCCTCAGCCATGTTATACTTGCTAGTAGCAGAACATCAATTACAAGAGACAGCAATGTGGTCAAAAGTGACTGAGAGGTCACTTGTGGAGGTCAGTTCAGAGTTCAGAGTCATTAGTGGTGAACTAATAATTATTGCTGTCATTAATTTAATTACTCAGTGTGGCCACAGGCAATTAGTTAGGAAACTAATTGAAGTGCTTAGCACTGTAAATGATAGCTTAAAGGTCAAATTGATTAAAAACCTATGGCCACATTGGCCGCTACAGCAGTGTTAATAGTCACTTTCACTTCCTTTCCTGCTTCTCTATAGTCATCTCATAATTGTCTCAATGTAGCCCCCCCCCTCCCTCCCCTCTCTTCCTTGGTTCCCTTTAATCTCCCATATTTCTTCTACCTAACACCAACTAACCTCCTATATCGCTCTCTTCTCACTTGAACTTCTCTCATAATTTCTCCCCATATAAGGTTATGGTCCGACCCCACATACAGCTTGCCTGAGTCCTGAACCAGCACCCTAGTTACATACATGACTTTACTTAACAGCATATAATCTATGACTGACATTCTCTCCCCACATCATGTCCACCTGCCCTCACAGCACCATTGACCCCATTGACCCCAGCATATCAAACATCTTCATATCCAACACTGCATTCAAATCCACCTCCCTTACCCACCACCCTTACAATTAACAAATGCCACACTCAACCTCCCAGTTTCCCTATCCTCGGTCCATTCCCCACCATAACATATACTAACCTAGCAGTTCCCTGGATATGGTCTAGAGATTCTTGGATGAACTCAGCAGTTCCTTGTCCTCTTATAAGGGTCTAGATTCATATACTAACCTAGCAGTTCCCTGGATATGGTCTAGGTTCTTGGATAAACCCACCCTGGACTCCTGATATGGTCTAGATCAGCAGTTCCCTGGACTCCTGGACAACATTATGAATAAGCAAAAAAAATCCCTTGACTGATCCGGGAATGTCTTGATGGGGAATCAGCTATGGGTACATCACATCTTCCATTGCACAAGTCAGGCGATGCAATATGCACGAAGAGTTATACTCCATCTACATTGTCCAAGGTGCTAAAATACCAACGATGATAAAATTGTGGAACACATGTCATCAAATCACAGCAATAACTAAGGACAGGTGTTTTTTTTTGAGAAATAGATTTGTAACTTAACAGTTTGCTGGTCCTTCTGTCAGACATCAGAGGAATTTAGCAGGAAATATTATCCACATAGAGTATTCAACATTGCAACACTCAAGGAGCTCTGAAAACTTTGGTCTCTGGTATCATGTGCAATGTTTGGACACAGTTTCATGTCTGTATGTATAGCTACCTTGCCAATGTGAATTACTGGGATTCAGATCTTCTAAAGTCTGCTCTGGTGTGTTCCTCAGTGGAGCATTCTAGGCCTAGCTTGTTTATGATTTATCTGAATGACTTCCTGGTGGCAATCAGCAACATAAAGCCTCTGAGAACACAAACATGTGAAACACCTAATGGCACTCACATACTCCAAAGATAGCTCGAGATCCTATAAATGGAACATGGAATTCAATACAAGCAAATTTATATTTGGTCAAGCTGCCACAATGTCGGGCTACATAGTGAATAAGGAAGACATAGCTACCTGTTTATGGATGCCACAAGGATCTGATGGTTGTCCTCTCCAATGCCTTCTCTTTGACTACACATCTAAGCATATTATTAATCAAAGCTCATATCAAGCTAAGCCTCATCAGGCAAACTTCAGCCAAAATATTCCTGGCTCCAACAGGAAGACACTCTTGTTTCGATGATTAGATCATGTTTCAACTCCGGAGGTCAATGATCCTCAAGGACATTAAGCCCATTGAAACAATTCAGAAAAGGAACGCAACTCTTCGGCTTCTCACACTGATTGAGTTGCTGCTAATACTTCCCTGCTAACTGAATGGCATGTTTCCTTATAAGCAGCCAATGGTCATATTCTCCAACATAATATTTGTCTCATTCTCATCTTCGGACCAGATCAGGCATGAACTTGTCCAACAAATACCCTTTCCCACCAATTTTTACAATTGCCTGACTCACCTGTGGACTCCATTACAACCCCCTGTGGACTCCACTATAATTACTGACCCCACCCACCCCTGTAGACTCCATTACAATCGTCTGACCCACCTGTAAACTCTACTACAATCGTCTGACCCACCTGTAAACTCTACTACAATCGTTTGACCCCCCCTGTAAACTCTACTACAATCGTCTGACCTGCCTGGGGATCCATTAGCATACGATTTATCAAATCCTGTTATCTTCATGAAAAAATAAATTATTGACTAATCCCAAAAATGAGGAGGTGGTACTACACTGTAACTTTGCATCATTTGGAAAGGATCAGAAGCTGTTAGTACTGGGAGGAGGAGGTGGGGGCGAGTGTCACTTAGCCACCATAATGTGGAAAATCCTGTCGAGGGATAATAGACCAAAGTTGAAGTTGAGTGACCTCCAACCGATCCTGCATGATTGGAATAGTAGACTCTCCACTAGGCTTTCATCCAAGCTCCTACTTTATCAATGCCCTGATTAGCTAGGATTACTTTTTTCCTTGTGGTCACCCATCCAAGTACTGAGCAGGCCCAGTGCTGCTTAACTTCTGTTCCTGCAGAGAAGTTATGCTGGGGGGTAATGTTGACAGAACAAGCTTCTGCATCTTTCACTCTGTCTGCCCATGCAACTGTTTGTGTTTTTCTCACAGTGCACTCTCAGTTGGCATAGTGTAGATGCAATAACTTTCTTACTAAGTCAATGCTTCAGCTAAAATAATTGTGTTTTTTTCCTCACAAACATTAATAATAAACAATGGTTGCCAGTGAGCGAGCTGAAAGGCAATTAACAGTAATCCACAATCTCATCATTCTCTCACATTATATATATGCGCATGCTGACAAACATGGCTATTTTTTATGATTATTAAAATATTTTTGGGTGCGGATGATTTTTAAGGTCAAAAAAGCAGATTTCCTTTAATGTTTGCAGTTTGCAGGGTGAGTGTCCTGTCTACCAGTTCCCAGTACAGAGAATAATATCTGTCAGGTAATACACTAGGAGCAGGCCCAGTGCTGCTTAACTTCTGTTCCTGCAGAGAAGTTATGCTGGGGGGTAATGTTGACAGAACAAGCTTCTGCATCTTTCACTCTGTCTGCCCATGCAACTGTTTGTGTTTTTCTCACAGTGCACTCTCAGTTGGCATAGTGTAGATGCAATAACTTTCTTACTAAGTCAATGCTTCAGCTAAAATAATTGTGTTTTTTTCCTCACAAACATTAATAATAAACAATGGTTGCCAGTGAGCGAGCTGAAAGGCAATTAACAGTAATCCACAATCTCATCATTCTCTCACATTATATATATGCGCATGCTGACAAACATGGCTATTTTTTATGATTATTAAAATATTTTTGGGTGCGGATGATTTTTAAGGTCAAAAAAGCAGATTTCCTTTAATGTTTGCAGTTTGCAGGGTGAGTGTCCTGTCTACCAGTTCCCAGTACAGAGAATAATATCTGTCAGGTAATACACTAGCATTATTTCCTTTAATGTTTGCAGGGTTAGTGTCCTGTCTGCCAGTTCCCAGTACAGAGAATACTAGCATTGTAATATAATTAAAATTTGAGAAAGAATTTAAGTGGTCCAAACTTAATAAGTTAAGCACTATTAGTTATTACAATGACCTTCTCAATTATAAACTTAATTTTTATTCTCTCGATGTTTCGACTATGCTCAATTGTAACTTTGTTATATGTCAGCTGAGAGTTTGGTGAGAGTTTATTATTATAGTATTTGTTGATGGTTATTGTCTTTGCTGATGCAATATTGAGCAAGAATCGGAATATGAGCCACTTAGGGTTGCAGTAGTGCTGAGTTGATGGTACTGAATGACCAGCAAATACATTGTGTTAGGTGTTGACAAAGTGAGATTTTTCTGCTTACTTCAAACACTTCAGAATAAAAGGATGAGCAGGCAAATAGCCAATCAAATTTCACCTAGTATAATCTATAGTGCCTTCCAAACTGCTATGGCCAGAGGTCCACTGACCACTATGCTGGGTAGCTTTCACTTACGGTTAATTTCCTTATTATTGATATTTGTTGTTAGCTATTATTATTACGATGTGAATTAAAAAAATTGACAGAAAATGATTTCTGTCAAATTTTATTAATGCTGATGAAGACAAGAGCATCTAGTAGAAATGTGAATTTTTTCTTCGAAAAATAGTCATCACTATAACGAAATAGCATTATTATTGTTATTATTTACAACATAACATACCAAGGTCATTAACACCTAATTAACACATGCTATAATTAATAATCAATTACAAAAATACCAAAATAATAACTAATTAACATAAATTAATAACTAAAAAGCTAACAAGTTCAACTCCTGACCGACCCCAAAACAGACAAGGCATTCTCCCGCTGGACTGCCACTGAGAGACGCTGAAGGAGGTAAGCACGGGCATTCGCCTCCCCACTTCTTTGCCGTATCCTGAGGCTGAGCTCCTTCAGGAAAGCCATCGGCCTGTTCCCGATGACCCCCAATGACTTGAT
Organism: Cladorhizidae sp. MBARI D1340-BT2; assembly: GCA_028752905.1. NCBI lineage: Eukaryota > Metazoa > Porifera > Demospongiae > Poecilosclerida > Cladorhizidae > Cladorhizidae sp. MBARI D1340-BT2. The sequence goes on from JAQNBH010000010.1 coordinate 11,531,162, forward strand.
GGCCACAGGCACAAAAAAGTGGCAAGGATCTAGGCTGGTATACTTGGCCACTTTTTTTCTCCTTAGCCATAGCAGCCACAGCTCCAGGACCACTCATTGCTGCACCCTGATATGACTGGGAAAACGTATCTGGACAGGTTGCATCCCATACCAGTTGCTTGCCATTCTTCCATGGCACCATGGTTACCCCATCAGGTCTTTTCCCATCAGAACGAAAGAGACCTGATGGTTCCATCCTGGAAAGGGCACCGGCAGATGACAATGCCCGGAAGATGATGTCGTTCTTGGCGGTATGACGGTAGAAACATCCTTCACTTCTCTTGCAGCTAAGACCGTGCGTAGCAAGGCGATCCACTTCTGTTCCACAGTGCTGGCAGTTATGGGACCGACACAAAGTGGAGACCCACGGCAACCCTGATGGTATCATCATCCATCCTCAAACCCAGGGACGAGATAGGGAGGGCGTTTAATAGGGAAGGCATTTAGCCATGCACTGGATTCTTTCTTTGAAACGGCCAACAATAATAATAATAATAATAATAATAATAATAATAATAATAATATGATGATGATGATGATGATGATGATGATGATGATGATGATGATGATGATGTGATGATGATGATGATGATGATGATGATGATGATGATGATGATGATGTGATGATGATGATGATGATGATGATGATGATGATGATGATGATGTGATGATGATGATGATGATGATGATGATGATGATGATGGTGATGATGATGATGATGATGATGATGATGGTGATGTGATGATGATGATGATGATGATGATGGTGGTGATGATGATGATGATGATGATGATGATGATGATGATGATGATAATAATAATAACAATATTAATAATAATAATAATAATAATAATAATAATAACAACAACAACAACAACAAAAAATAATAATAATAACAACAACAACAAATAATAATAATAATAATAATAATAATTATAATAATAACTAAATAAATAAAAACAAGAACAGTAATAATATTAATAGATGTAATTTCAATTCTGGGGTCAATGGGTGCTCATTTGAACTGTGTAGTCAGTTGCGCGTTATTGCTATTGTGTTATGCTAACATTGCTATTGTGTTATACTAACATTGCTATTGTGTTATACTAAAATTAACATTAAAAAAACCCCTGCTATATATGATATTTAAGTCCCATAACTGGTGTTCTATGAAAAGTGTTTGGGCATATTTGGGTGAGATAAAAGTACTACACACTCCAAGACTTTATTATGTGTCACCATGGAATTGAACCAAACTGCCATTTCTGGTATTGAATACAGAATTCTTTGACCAAGTCACATCTATGGTGACTTACAGAAAAATACATCAACGGGTTATGCATAGTTGCAACTAAAGATGTTTCACCAACCAAGAATGAACAAGATGCAATTGGAATTCTGGGACAAAACTCCCTTGGCAGTCGATGCATGTAAAATAAGAGTTGTCCAACCATTACCTGCTGGATGACCTTTTCCCAATTCCCTAACTCTTTTTGGATGAGGGGGGGGAGGGGGTGAGAGAAAATGTCGGGGATCTCCAGAATAATATAGGTTGTCACTTACTTCTCAAAAATGGTTGACAATCTCAATCTCTTGCACATGTGACAACTTTTGCAAGTAGCTACAGTGGATGAGATCTCAGACCATCCAGCAGCTGATGGTAATGTTTCTCTCAGCATCTGGTCAGTTGTCCTTGCTTGTGGATATATTCCCACTTCATGTTAGCAATGCAATCAAGAATGCTCCTTCTGATTTTCTAGAGACAACACCAGACCCTCCCCCCCTCCCCCTCCCCCCCCCCCTCCCACCCTCCCCCCCCCCTCCCCCCCACCCCCTTTAAGATAAAGAAGGGTTCAGCCATGCCAGATTACAGTCACTGCTACTGTCTATCAGCCCTTAAAGTAATAAACTCCGGCCGGCTTAATAAAAGGCCGCCTTAAAGAACAGTTTAACATACCACTGACTTGTAATTATATCTTGCATCAGGATTTCATTTAAATATTCACTGTGGATGACTAAGAGAAGGATCATGTCTTGGCAGATTGTATCTACTATCCTTCTCTTCTACCCTACTTGTAGCCTAGAATAGCCACACCCTCTTACTGATCACCACCCTGGGCATATAGCACCTGATTCCACATTTGTGGATTCAAAGCAAATATTGACCCATTAAGATCTCCCACTGTACCGAAATTTCTTGAACTGGTAAGAAGTCATTCCATGAACTTGCTACGCAATGTATTAGAGCAACAAAATAATGTACTAATGAGTTGTGCCATTTCATTGTAAGAGTAACAACATGTGTATTATCAAGCATTCTTTGCCGATGAAGTTCAATAGACACCAGCAGTGCAGGGTCCACAAGTAGGGGGCAGGGGAAATCCCCCTCCCTACCTCCCCCTTCCCAGCCCCAATCTTCAGTAACGCCATTTCAGACACGAAAGAATACCTCAGACAACAAAACAGAGTCTCTGCCTACTTCCTCCTACACTCCCCCCTACTAAATTGGCTCCTCCAAACTTGCAGTGGACATACATATAGCTGTTGATGCACAGAAAACAGAGACAGACTCTATACTAGGCCTACTAGCAATGGCAGGTGTACTAGCAGTAGGTAGGTCCACTAGCAATGGCAGGTGGTCTTAGTAACTAGCAGTGGGAGGTGGTCTAGTAACTAGCAGTGGGAGGTGGTCTAGTAACTAGCAGTGGGAGGTGGTCTAGTAACTAGCTGGTCTTGTAACTAGCAGTAGAAGTTGGTCTAGTAACTAGCAGTGGGAGGTGGTCTAGTAACATCAGTGGCAGGTGTACAGGATGCAGTAAGTGACCATTGAGAAAAGAGCCCTACTGAAATATTTACAGCAAACTCGAAACTTCTGTCGAGAAAGGTCAAGTAACAACTCACAACAGCAATGTCAAGATGTCTATACACACTTGCTTTCTTGGAGTTGTTTTGCATGATCACAAGACTTCCCTCAGATTTAGTAGTGGTAGCCATTTGACCAATTACACCTAACCCTCTAAAAGGTTCCCCGACTCTTTTACCCTTAAAGGAATTATGCGTATTAGCCACCAACAAGGGGTGATAATTAGCCAGTAAAAATCATCTGAGTTTTTAGCCACTCTATTTGGGGAGGGGGACCAGTTTAACACTGTAGTCTTTGAAACAAATCAAGTTCTAATTCTTAACGCATATCAAATCCCAATTCTTTATTATCTTTAATGCATATCATGTCCAAATTCTTTATCGATACATTCTTTAACGCATATCAAGTCCCAATATATTTCATTGTTTAATGCGTATCAAGTCCAAATTCTTTATCAATTCATTCTTTAACAGACATCAAGCCCAAATTGGACACACCATAGCATCCTCCTACTATAATGCAGGGGTACAGCTAGGAGGTTGACTGGCTTCAAAGAAGCTCTGTGCAACACAATGATTCTCTGCACTTGGATTTCTATTGCTTCCAGCAAAAGAAATAACTGGCAGCTTGAAGTTAGTGGCTTTCTGTCTGTAGCAATAGACACACAACACACACACATGCACACACACACAACACACACACACCACATGTGCAATTTCAGAATTTTTCAGATATATATGTAGAGGTCACGTCTGTGGAATTTAACAACTTAATACCTGCTGCATCCACTTAATTGAAGAGATTTATAGAGTGTCAAATGCTTGATGGTAGACGTTTGAAAAGAGCAGACAATTGTAATGTCCAGTATGGATAAAAGTAGTCCAGCCAAAACTACCTGACATGGGTCATGTCTATTTGATTTCCAGACCATGACACCTGGACGATGTCCTTGATAGAGATAGCTCATGTGTGAACCGATCAAGTTGCAGCGCTGCCACTACCGAATTTCCAAAAATGTTCACCAGTATAGCATTGCTCAATTGGAATTAGACACTTGCAATAGAAAACAGCATCACGTCTCAGAAAGGAATGCATCTTTGCAACTGGGGCAGAGAGAGGAAAGTGGCATTGATTGGGAATTTTAACAGTTCTTTGAGGGAGCTACACTTCATAGCCATATTGAATAGCTAGGTTATCCTCACTCAATGTGCTAAACACATTGCCCAACATCTGAAGGACAAGTGTTAGATTCCAGCTGTACAAATTGTATTTCTGGAGATAGCTATGCTTCTCTCACACAAAGTGGCTGGACAAGCTCGCATCAAAGCTTTGTGTTCCGCGCACAACAAATGTGTGTCGGGCAGACAGTGGAACTATGCGAAAAGTTTTAACACCAGCAAGCCTTCATTAAAGTGGTACACTCCCGTGCTGGTTATCTCCCAGACAGAGAGCAATGAACATGCCACGCTGACACTAGAGCGACTTCGTTAGACCTTCTCAGAAGTGCCTACTCAAGATAGGGAGGTGAAGGACTATTAAACTGCACAACGATTCTGTGCGGTGGACAGTCCAAAGTTCAATAACTGTTTCAATCCTCATGCATATAATTATCATTTAACTTCACCTTATCCTTTGGTCTACAAGTATCAGTTGTACTGATGGGAAACAACCTATTATGTCGCCCTTGGATGTCCGTGTGGGTCGCTACCTATTTGGATACCTTGAGGATTCCTATCCTGCAAATATGTATATACTACCAGTGGGGGTAATGAGAGCTTGGCAATGAGAAAATAACGTAGAATTTTAACTTGGTTTTAGACAACTTTGTTAGACAACTTTGTGCTAATGGTATGTATGGAAACGTGTCTTGGTCCAAAATGTAGTCGCTGTAGAAGCAGGGAAATCAGACAGGTCGTGGGAGAGAATCCGTACAGAGAAGAGCCTTACGTTTTGCCTAGTGGTTGCGCCCACCGTATGCGGGGGATAGGCGTTAACAATGTTTACGACCACAACGTTTAATTAGTAGGGACTTTCTCTCTAGGAGTGACCAATCTTTTCGCGACAATCCGTAGTTGTGTAGGTCTATGCTATGGGCTACCTTTGCCTTCTTCACCGTACAGTTAATCTCCTCCGGTAGAAGATTACTGCGCAAGAGAAGAGCTTAGATCATAGTTAAGCTTAATGCAAAAGTAAGTAACTCATTTGGCTGCGCCTATGAGTAATGCTAATTGTGTAGCTAGCTAAACTAAACTTCTCTAGTTCTTAACGAGCGCGGGTTCAACCTAGCCTCTAGACTGTTGTTCGTTCATCGCCCACCTGTGTCACGTCCGAAGAAGAAGTCAACCAAACGAGAGATCTGAAAAGGAAAAAAAAGTTGATTATTCAGCTGTTTTAGGTTGTAGGACTTTGGCCCCTCCTTTTGCTTCAAGGTGATAACAACTACAAGACAGTGTAACAAGGAACATAACTGGGACCTTGATCTCCAGAAGTCAGTGTCCACCACTCTCCAAGTCCTGGCCAGACTGCAGTTATATTTTGGTGCAATTGGAACTGACATAAGCTTCTGCTTTTGTTGATGCCAAGTGTGTTTTGATGGAACGTCCATTCTCTTTGCCATCAGCATTTTGGAAGGTCTAAACAAGAGTCCCTCCCTCCTACTCACTATGGACAATCCAGCCCGTGTCTTTGAGAACTGTAAGACTTACAAGGATGGAGCGGTCAACCCGTAAGTGGTTCAGAATTACGACCTCTGTTTTTGTTGCTATGTACTTCTCGGCTGCAAATATGGTTAAAATAACTGCTTACTTAACCGATTGAGTATGATACAGGAGTTGTTTTTGCATCCACAGTATATGGTCGGTCGAACATAGTATAACGTCGGTTTATTGCAAGATTACACGAAGATGCTTTTAATGTTTGCCCTGCATCTAATAATCTTTCAAGGTCATTTAAATTACATCTCCAGCCAAGAGAAGCTAAGATTAGTGCTCAGCTATGAACTGATGCAATGTTCTTGGAAGTATTTCCAAGTGTGGTGGTCCCATGCTAGTAGTTCTGTGGAAAGTTCTGGCTTATCAATGGCTGCCAAGATTAAGTTGTTATACACCTTACCCTAGCCATATACCCTCTAGCCCTAGCTATATACCCTCTAGCCCTAGTCATATCCCCTCTAGCCCATAGTCATATACCCTCTAGCCCTAGTCATATACCCTCTAGCCCTAGTCATATTCATATACCCTCTAGCCCTAGCCATTTACCCTCTAGCCCTAGTCATATACCCTCTAGCACTAGCCATCCCCTCTAGCCCATAGTCATATACCCTCTAGCCCTAGTCATATACCCTCTAGCACTAGTCATATACCCTCTAGCCCTAGTCATATACCCTCTAGCCCCACATCTCTACTCCTATCCTGTATACCTAATCCTAGCCATACATCTCTAGCCCTAGCCCTACATTCTTATATCCCCTATATCTCTAGTCCTATATCTCCAGCCTAGTCCTATATCTCCAGCCTAGTCCTATATCTCCAGCCTAGTCCTATATCTCTAGTCTTATATCTCCTATATCTCCAGCCTAGTCTTATATCTCCAGCCTAGTCCTACATCTCTAGTCTTATATCTCCTATATCTCCAGCCTAGTCTTATATCTCCAGCCTAGTCCTACATCTCTAGTCCTATATCTCCAGCCTAGTCCTATATCTCCAGCCTAGTCCTATATCTCCAGCCTAGTCCTATATCTCTAGTCCTATATCTCCAGCCTAGTCCTATATCTCCAGCCTAGTCCTATATCTCTAGTCTTATATCTCCTATATCTCCAGCCTAGTCTTATATCTCCAGCCTAGTCCTACATCTCTAGTCTTATATCTCCTATATCTCCAGCCTAGTCTTATATCTCCAGCCTAGTCCTACATCTCTAGTCCTATATCTCCAGCCTAGTCCTATATCTCCAGCCTAGTCCTATATCTCCAGCCTAGTCCTATATCTCCAGCCTAGTCTTATATCTCCAGCCTGGTCCTATATTTCCAGCCTGGTCCTATATCTCCAGCCTAGTCCTATATCTCCAGCCTGGTCCTATATCTCCAGCCTAGTCCTATATCTCCAGCCTAGTCCTATATCTCCAGCCTGGTCCTATATCTCCAGCCTAGTCCTATATCTCCAGCCTAGTCCTATATCTCCAGCCTAGTCCTATATCTCCAGCCTAGTCCTATATCTCCAGCCTAGTCCTATATCTCCAGCCTAGTCCTATATCTCCAGCCTGGTCCTATATCTCCAGTCTAGTCCTATATCTCCAGCCTAGTCCTATATCTCCAGCCTAGTCCTATATCTCTAGTCCTATATCTCCAGCCTAGTCCTATATCTCCAGCCTAGTCCTATATCTCCAGCCTAGTCCTATATCTCCAGCCTAGTCCTATATCTCCAGCCTAGTCCTATATCTCCAGCATAGTCCTATATCTCCAGCCTAGTGTCCAATATCTCTAGTCCTAGCCATATACTAGTCCTAGCCATATATCCCTAACCCTAGCCAGTATTAGATGGACAAGAACTTCCATACTTAGTCCCAAGGTTGTCCATAGTCCACAGAACATATAGTTCTTATGTCAGAGGTAACATCACACGCTCGGATAATCTTCATACTGGTGGGCATAAATGAGCATGTGCGTATGTGCATGTACGTGTGTGCGTGTACGTGTGTACATGTGTGTACGTGCCTAGAGCATAATCCTTTCCACTGCAATAGCCCCAAGGATTCTACTTCAAAAAAGTGAAAGAACTTTTGAACTTTGAACTCCTTACTCAATTGTAAACTATCAAGAGGTATTCAACTCCCAAATATTCTTCCAGTTCACACGGTGGTTGATGTTTGGACTTCCAAGCATCTCTAATTAAGAGAATACAGTAATTAATTAGAACGTGAGCTAAGTCACCGTAAACCCGCTGGTCATTAAGTTGATACCTATTAGGAATTCCTTTTTGTTAAGCACCTGCTTTGGTTGGGCGTTTCCTTCTTTTCTTTTTCTTTTACGGTTCAGAAAGAGTGGGAAATATTTAGAACCCCAGAACTTCTCCCTCCAAACCCCCCCCCCACCCCGTCTCTCCGTGATCTCATTAAAATATTGGTTGAGGGTTGGGGTGGGGGGGGGGGGGTGTCAGGTACATATTGGGCCGGATTGGGCCGGGTAAGTAGCAAAAGCATGTCAATGTTTGAGGGGTGCTGGTTTTGTGAGGGGTACATTTTTTCATACTGGACTTACAGCAGAGCTGGGAAATTATTGAGACTTGGTGCTCGGGACAGATCTTGAGCAGAAAGTTTGTAGTTAGCTACTCTCTTATTACTTGGAGCTCCTCCAGGATTTTGAGATCTCCTTTCATTCCAAGGATGGAAAAGATGTTTTACGTGCACAGCAAGTGTGAACGGACCTGACCATAAGTACCTTTTCATGTTTGTTATGCCTGTAGGCATGTGCTAATTAAGGATCAAAGGCTTTCAGAGCTAAGTGTTGATGAGTTTCCAGTAGAGGTGCAAAGTGGATGACTCCTCCACAAAAGTGGCCAACCTCTTGCACAATCCTCGTTATGGCAATATGATTAGGTATAGCCAGAAGAAGTTTGAAGCTGTTTTCCTTGTCCGAGTAGACCCCTTGTAATTTTGTACCTCCCCCCCCCCTTTCCCCCAAAGTAACCTCAAGTGTAACCTCAAGTGTATTTCTTGCCACTGACCCTGTATCTACTCGAACCACAAGATCTCATTTGAAACACTCAGAAAGGATCACTTATGCCACTAAAAATAATCTATGTAGGGGTTGTGAAGACTAAATGAGAACATTGAATTTCCCCCCCCCCCCCCTTTTTATTACCAAGTATCTTCTCTGCTCGAGGGTCAGTTCCAGTGCTGGAGACCAGACATATTTGTAGATAGGATGTCCAAGCAGTGCAGTCACTGGGCTCTGCTCTGGAACAGGTCTTTGCCATATCTTCCAGCTAGTCCGGTCATACACTCACCACTCCCTGCCTATAAGAAATTGGTTGCATCTGTTATGGGCAGTGTTTGTTGAGTGGGTACTCGGCTGTGTTTTTGTTGCTAATAGTGCTGCTTAGCAACCATTTATCTTTTAAAGGAGTCCATATCGTATTAGGCATAGGATGTCTCAACTGCGTATTATTATTATTATTATTATTATTATTATTATTATTATTATTATTATTATTATTATTATTATTATTATTATTATTATTATTATTATTATTATTATTATTATTATTATTATTATTATTATTATTATTATTATTATTATTATTATTATTATTATTATTATTATTATTATTATTATTATTATTATTATTATTATTATTATTATTATTATTATTATTATTATTATTATTATTATTATTATTACTATTGTTACTATTGTTGTTATTGTTATTATTATTATTATTATTATTATTATTATTATTATTATTATTATTATTATTATTATTATTATTATTATTATTATTATTATTATTATTAATATTATTATTAATATTATTATTATTATTATTATTATTATTATTATTATTATATTATTATATTATTATTGTTGTTGTTGTTTTTGTTGTTATTGTTATTATTATTCTAAGGGAGATGAGGGGGGGGGGGGGGGGGAAGGGGGGTACATCAGATAACTACCAGTGCATTCCCAGCCCAGCCAATGCTATCAGGACTGTGGTTGCTGTCCTGACCAGAGCTAATCAGCTTTGAGGTGATGGCGGAGGAGTACCTTGATGTAGGTCACGTGCACAGCCTATACCAGACCACGTGGTTGACCTCAAACTGTTATGAATCCGAAATCTTCTCAGTGTGGCGTCTACACTTAATTTTCACAAACAGCAAGGATTTTCACAAGGGAGCATTATTTATTATTTCCTGCTGGTCTGCTGGCGTCTGTTTATATATATATATATAATTATTAATTATTATATATATATATATATATATATAATTATTAATTATTATATATATATAATTATTATTGTTATTGTTATTATTATTATGAAGATAAGTATTTACTGATTATTACCTTGTCCTGATCATTCTGTCCCTGTTAATGGTGACACTGTATAGCTATTATTGGCTGATATGCATAATGGTTGGTTGGGTCTGTAGATCATGTCTTTGTTGAATGGGGACAATAGTAAAGGTGTGTGTTTGGGTTGGGGGGTGTTGGTTGGTGGTGGGGGAGGGGGGGGGGGGGGAAGGAGTATATCTGAATTTTACAGTGGGAAGATTGAAGTCCTGTCGAGTGAACATCAGAGCCAGTGGATCAGGGTGTGGTCTATTTGTGGCATGAACAGCTCCAGGATCAGTTACGAATGTTAAAAGTTCAAAGTTGTTGCCGACCTAATCCCAGCCCTACTTTTAGCCTTAGCCAGTATTAGGTAACTTAGTCTTGGCCCTAAAATCCCAGCCCAGCCTAGAATCCTAGCCCTAGCCCTAGAATCCTAGCCCTAGCCCTAGAATCCTAGCCCTAGAATCCTAGCCCTAGCCCTAGAATCCTAGCCCTAGAAGCCCTAGAATCCTAGCCACAGCCCTAGAATCCTAGCCCTAGAATCCTAGCCCTAGCCCTAGCCCTAGTCCTACAATACTAGCCCCATATAGCTTATTTTGGGTGGAAAGGAACCTGACCTTACGTCATCTTTCCCACAACATCGCAAGATGTTTATGAGGTAGAGCATGTGAGGTGGTGGAAGGAAGTGTGAGGTGGAATATGTGAAGGGTGTGAGGTGGAGTGTTGAGGTGTAAGGTGGAGAGAGGAAGTGTAAGGGAGTGTGTGAGGAGATGAGCTGGAGTGTGATGAAGAAGGTGAGAGAGAAGCTTAGTAAGGAGAAGTAGGAGGATGAGCACCGGACGGACTGGAAGGGAGTGAGTTGGAGAGAGGGGTCATGAAATGCCAGCGGAGGGGAGGGGGAGGGGGATGGGAGGTGTGGTGGGAGCGGATTTAGTTTGCAGCTTTGATGATTAGCTCACTACATGCAAGTTCAATTGAGCTTTGAAGTTGAGAAGCTGACTCTAGCCAACAGCTTGTTAGATCTCTGAGCTCTAATAGTCTAGTTGTCGTAGTAATGACGTGTTTGTATAGAGGCAATCGTTATCACTACTGCAATGGCTACACAAGTGGTAGACAAAAGTGAGGAAGATGTCTGCCGCATTCTAAGCTCTGTGCCTCCGGCATGTCCATATGACCACAACCTTTCCTAGGATACCGCAGGATTCATTCCCAGGATGCTTGGGGAGTGTCCCTAGCCTTAGTCCTAAAGAACCCTAGCTGTGGCCATAGAATTGCACTAGTCCTAGACTTAACCCTAGCCATGGTCCTAGAATACCTCTAGCCCTAGCCTTACTAGAATACCTCTAGCCCTAGCCAATTCTATCTTAAGCCCTAGAATATCCCTAGCCCTAGAATGCCCATGGCTATAGCCATAAGACTGATTCCAGGATCTATGCCCATGATGTCCTGGGGATGGCAAGACTACACACACCATGTGCAAATATCTTGGGGGGGGAAAGGGGATTTTTATTTACAAGTTGGAAGTAAAGAGTTTATTGTAACTGGTTTTAGATGATTGGAAAGGCAATGGAATTTGGAGTCTAACTTGATGTGGTGAAGACCAGTATGCTGCTCAGACAGCTGTTAATTTCATGCATAATCATCTCTGTTGCCATGGCCATTCCTAAGCACTGCAGACAGTTCGCTAACATATCATCTTCACTGTATGATGTCATCAATAGCATGATGTCATAATGCAGCCCTTGTGCAGCATAATGTCATCACTGAGTGCTGTATGCCCAGAGAGCTTGCACGTAACAGTTCACATGGTTTCTCCTGCCTGCTTGCACATGCCCAATGGGCCGCATGGTTTAGCTTGCCTGCTTGCACATGCTCAGTGTGCCGCATGGTTTAGTTTGCCTGCTTGCACATGCTCAGTGTGCCACATGGTTTAGCTAGCCTGCTTGCACTTGCTCAGTGTGCCACATGGTTTAGTCTGCCTGCTCAGTGCGCCACATGGTTTAGCTAGCCCGCTTGCACATGCCCAGTGTGCCGCATGGTTTAGTTTGCCTGCTTGCACATGCTCAGTGCGCCACATGGTTTAGTTTGCCTGCTTGCACATGCTCAGTGCGCCACATGGTTTAGCTAGCCTGCTTGCACATGCTCAGTGCGCCACATGGTTTAGCTAGCCTGCTTACACATGCTCAGTGCGCCACATGGTTTAGCTAGCCTGCTTGCACATGCTCAGTGCGCCACATGGTTTAGCTAGCCTGCTTACACATGCTCAGTGTGCCACATGGTTTAGCTAGCCTGCTTGCACATGCTCAGTGTGCCACATGGTTTAGCTAGCCTGCTTGCACATGCTCAGTGTGCCACATGGTTTAGCTTGCCTGCTTGCACATGCTCAGTGCGCCACATGGTTTAGTTTGCCTGCTTGCACATGCTCAGTGCGCCACATGGTTTAGTCTGCCTGCTTGCACATGCCCAGTGTGCACATGGTTTAGTGTGCCTGCTTGCACATGCCCAGTAGATCACTCTGCCTGCTGGCTGCCTGGACAAGGGTTGTACCCAGCACTTCCTTGTTCGGTACAGGGTCATCCTGCAGTTTTTCACTAAGCCGTGTATCTCATTATTGTGCTGATTTGGTAGCACTACTAATGTGTGTGATGTGTGTGCATGTATGTATGTGCACATGCATGCAAGTACGTGTGTGCGCGCATGTGCAGCCAGAGCATACACAAACGAGTTATTTCATTGGAATGCTCCTTAATTAGAGCCCGACATTAAATCCTTCAACGAAATCCCATAGTGGCTCAATTATCACTGTTGAGGGTCTAATTAGCTCCGACGTGCCTGCACACTATGCGCGCAATTCTAGGATTTTTTTTTGTTTTGGTGATATTGTTTCAAGGCAGGGCTTGGAATGGGCTCCAGTTTACATTTTTTCGTCCGACACTCAATGAAATGATGCCCCAACATATGACGGCACTTGCTCTCTTATTCTATATAGTGGACGCCGGTGCTTCAGTTTGTGAATTAGCACCTACTTCTTTGTCGTTGTTGTTAGCTGTTGGTACCTACTTCACTGTTGGTTCTGGCCTCTGCATGTTAAGCACCTACTTCACTGTTGGTTGTGGCCTCTGCATGTTAAGCACCTACTTCACTGTTGGTTCCAGCCTCTGCATGTTAAGCACCTACTTCACTGTTGGTTCCAGCCTCTGCATGTTAAGCACCTACATGTACTTCACTGTTGGTTCCAGCCTCTGCATGTTAAGCACCTACTTCACTGTTGGTTCTGGCCTCTGCATGTTAAGCACCTACTTCACTGTTGGTTCTAGCCTCTGCATGTTAAGCACCTAGTTCACTGTTGGTTCTGGCCTCTGCAAGTTCACATACTTCACTGTTGGTTCTGGCCTCTGCATGTTAAGCACCTACTTCACTGTTGGTTCTGGCCTCTGCATGTTAAGCACCTACTTCACTGTTGGTTCCAGCCTCTGCATGTTAAGCACCTACTTCACTGTTGGTTCTAGCCTCTGCATGTTAAGCACCTACTTCACTGTTGGTTCTAGCCTCTGCAAGTTAAGCACCTACTTCACTGTTGGTTCTGGACTCTGCAAGTTAAGCACCTACTTCACTGTTTTTTCTAGCCTCTGCATGTTAAGCACCTACTTCACTGTTGGTTCTGGCCTCTGCATGTTAAGCACCTACTTCACTGTTGGTTCTAGCCTCTGCATGTTAAGCACCTACTTCACTGTTGGTTCTAGCCTCTGCATGTTAAGCACCTACTTCACTGTTGGTTCCAGCCTCTGCATGTTAAGCACCTACTTCACTGTTAGTTCTAGCCTCTGCATGTTAAGCACCTACTTCACTGTTGGTTCTGGCCTCTGCAAGTTAAGTACCTACTTCACTGTTGGTTCTGGCCTCTGCATGTTAAGCACCTACTTCACTGTTGGTTCTAGCCTCTGCATGTTAAGCACCTACTTCACTGTTGGTTCCAGCCTCTGCATGTTAAGCACCTACTTCACTGTTGGTTCCAGCCTCTGCATGTTAAGCACCTACTTCACAGTTGGTTCTAGCCTCTGCAAGTTCACATACTTCACTGTTGGTTCTGGCCTCTGCATGTTAAGCACCTACTTCACTGTTGGTTCCAGCCTCTGCATGTTAAGCACCTACTTCACTGTTGGTTCTGGCCTCTGCATGTTAAGTACCTACTTCACTGTTGGTTCCAGCCTCTGCATGTTAAGCACCTACTTCACTGTTGGTTCTGGCCTCTGCAAGTTCACATACTTCACTGTTGGTTCTGGCCTCTGCATGTTAAGCACCTACTTCACTGTTGGTTCTGGCCTCTGCATGTTAAGCACCTACTTCACTGTTGGTTCCAGCCTCTGCATGTTAAGCACCTACTTCACTGTTGGTTCTAGCCTCTGCAAGTTAAGCACTTACTTCACTGTTGGTTCTGGCCTCTGCATGTTAAGCACCTACTTCACTGTTGGTTCCAGCCCCTCTGCATGTTAAGCACTGTTGGTTCCAGCCTCTGCATGTTAAGCACCTACTTCACTGTTGGTCTGCATGTTAAGCACCTACTTCACTGTTGGTTCTAGCCTCTGCATGTTAAGCACCTACTTCACTGTTGGTTCCAGCCTCTGCATGTTAAGCATCGATTGTGACTGTGTCTTTCTGAGAGGTCAGTCACACTCCATTGCTGGCGACGAAGCAAATATTTAGACACTGTGTCCACGTACGACGCTCGCTCTCCCCCTAGGCTCTGCTCTGCAACAACTCAACCATTTGACATCCCTTCTAGCTAGCCTAGTACGTACCCACGGCTACAAGAAATTGAAGGCATCTGCACATTGACATTGCTCGCTGAGTTTCTGTTCAGCATTAAGTGTCCATTTTGTTTAGCGGCCATTGCTAATGCTGTAGTGCACTTAGCTTGGCAACAGGCGTTGATGGTGCCAGCAACAGCAACAACTGCAATAGCCCCAACAAAGTGACGTGTTTGTGTTCCTCTTCTGCATCATACAGTATCTTGTGTTGAATTGCCAGCTGACAGGAGGGATGAACCGAAACAAAACGAACGAAGAACAGCGTAGAAACAAACCACTATGATGTGCACTGGTTGGTCTTGGAATGTTCCTTTTTGATCTTGGAAATCCAGTCCTTTTTGTTCTTGGAACGGGTCCTTCTTGATATTTGAATGGTTCCTTTTTATCTTGGAATGGTTCCCTGACCGTGGAACGGTTCCTTTTAGGGTTCCATGCTGTGCTATGGGGGAGTAAGAGGAAGTTCTTTTCTTCTTCTTTTCCCCCCCTTTTCCCGCCCTCCTTTTTTTCCACTTTCCCTGCCCCCCTTTTTTGTTGTTGCTGTTTCAGCTGACTCCTGGTGGCCATAAAAGGCCATGCCAGGTGATGGTGAGCTTTATACAAGGTGTGTGGTCTCTGTGTGAGTGAGTGCGAGGTGTGTGTGTGTGTGTTAATTAAATCCATGATCAAATGAGATAGTCATGAATATCATTAAGAAGAATGAAGTTAATTCTAAGCAAACGTGATTCTGCTCACTGTCGTTGTTTAGTGGTTGTCGTGGTAATTGTGGGTACCACGTGATAGATGTCCCAACTCGAATGCTTCATTGGTAATGTGGCACATTTAGTCAAGCCAAAAATCTCGCCCAGTGGAACACAGCTGTGTTGATTTTTCTCTTCTCTTGATTAGTCTCATTCTTGGGGAATGTTCAGTGCCGCCAGAACCTTCCTGGGACACCCCATTGCCGGGATACTGGGACCATCCTGGAATGACCATAGCCTTATGAACTCAGTGGGCCACCCCTAGAATGCACCCTACCCATAGCCATAGCCCTAGAATATACCCAGCCCTAGCCCTAGAATATACTCAGCCCCAGCCATAGAATGCACACAGCTCTTGGTGAGTGAAGCAAACCCTCACTAGGGAAGAAAGGGGGGGGGGGGGGGGGGGAGGGGGGGGGGGGGGGTGAATGGGAAAGTTTGTATTCTTGTGTAGGGCTAATGTCTGCTATCTATTAGCTATCTATCTTTATACTACATCACGTCATCTGTGGCTAATCTGATTGGTTAATAACTGTGGGTTACATAGGCGCGTAACCTACACTTTTAACCGGATGTAGTTTAGCGCGTGCACAACGTAGTATAATAAGTAGCACTCACGCCAGTGTAACCTACTCGTTTGCGCTTTAGCTATTAATGTTCACTGTTCATGAAGCTTTAATGTCATGATAATATTCACTTGATATAATTTATATAGATGTTCTGTGCTGCAGTGTAACCTACTCGTTTGCGCGTAACACTGCAAAATATCTGGGCTCATAAATCCCTGAAGTTGAAGGAGTTTTTGATTATCAGTTGAAGGAAGTTGTTCCAACTCAGCTGCGTGTTTATCTAGCAGTACTTTGTCAATAGCTGGGGCGCCTTGAGTAAAAAATTCTTCCATTTCTAGTTGCTATGTAGTTTAGCGCATGCGCAATGTAATATAAGTAAGATAGCCTATACAAAAGAGTCGGTTATGCGCCAGTGTAACCTACTCGTTTGCTGTTACATTCCTCGGCTTCGCCTCGGGGTAACCGCAAACTCAGAGGTTACATAGGCGCATAACCGACTCTTTTGTATAGGCTATCCTATACATCTATCTATCTATCTATCTATCTATCTTATCTATCTATCTATCTATCTATCTTATCTATCTATCTATCTATCTATCTATCTATCTATTAGCTATCTATCTATCTATTAGCTATCTATCTATCTATCTATCTATGAGCAGGTTAATGTACCCATCTGGAACATAACAGGTGCACTCAAGGAAATGTTTGTTGTTACTGAAAAATGCTGTACAGTAGAGGACATCTGGCATGTTTGAAGAATCGACCTGCTCAGAGATGATGCTGCCATTCTGGCATAGCCACTCAACACCTCAACATTTGGAGGCGGAGACACCATTTGGCATGAGGGGTGTGGAAATGCATGAGCCAGTCAGGTCTACAACCACTCGTGGGTGTTGGTCTCCCGGACAGCGGGTGCAAAATAGAACGGGCTACACAGTTGGTATATACACAGAGGAAAGATAACTAAGTCTATAGGGAATGGAAGAGACATCTTTTAATGGAGCAGAGCCTACCAACACAGAACAGAGCTCCTCATTATTCCTGATGAAGGCTAGAGCATCTAGTCGAAACGTCGAGAGAATACAATTTCAAGTCAATTATTGAGAAGGTTATTGTAGTGCGCAACTGAGAGTTCATCGAGAGTTTAACAAAATAGAATGTCTGAAGTTATGTTTAGCTGTGGCGTGGTATTCACTGCATTACTCTGACAAATCCTGTCAGCCATCAAGCACTTCCTGATGACCTCACTCTTAGAGTGTTTCAAGTTCTGGTCATCTCCTGCAGTGTCCTCTGACAATCTTCTCTGCAAGCAAACACCGGATGGTTCCTTCACTGCTAGGTGCTGCAAGGGGAAGCTGCTTGCAAGCAAACACCGGCTGGTTCCCTCACTGCTAGGTGCTGCAAGGGGAAGCTGCTTGCAAGCAAACACCGGCTGGTTCCCTCACTGCTACAGTGCTTCAAGGGGAAGCTACCTGCAAGCAAACACCGGCTGGTTCCCTCACTCACTGCTAGGTGCTGCAAGGAGAAGCTGCTTCCAAGTGAGGCCACAGCCAGCCAGGCCATTATGTTGCAGGGCATCTGCTCGTATAGCCATGCATGCATGAGCTAGGCATCTGTAGAGAACATCCGTACATGCACACTTACTTATGCACGTAGAAAGGTAGAAAGGAAGGAAGTGAAGCTAGGCAAGGTTTCAGCTCTCCACACAATGCCTGGTGTTCCGTCTCTAGTTGAGCTGGATTTAATGCTCTGCGGTTTTCATTAATTTTGCGACGAGTCACGAAGAGTGACAGAGGGTGTGGCCATCCTCCCACTAGAGTACATGTAGGTGCTACACGTATCCACCAGTGTTTAACTCCTTGAAGATATCCTACTAAAGGGGCTGTTCTAGGATGAGGGATACAGGTAATAGTTTTTGTGTGTACTGTAGGTTGTGAAACATGTAGGTTGAGGGGTCCAAATGATAAATTGAGGTATCAAGTGATAGGTTGAGGGTTCCAAGTGATACAAACTCTAGGTTGAGGGGTCCAAGTGATACAAACTCTAGGTTGAGGGGTCCAAGTGATACAAACTCTAGGTTGAGGGGTCCAACTGATACAAACTCTAGGTCAAGTGACAAACTCTAGGTTGAGGGGTCCAAGTGATGGATATTCTGGGTTGAGGGGGAAAAGTGGTGATTTCGATAATTCTGGATCGCTGGTTGAAGTGAGCTTGCTTGATTGGCCAGTGAGGCAACTTTGAACACCGCCAAACATACATGCAGGTAACGGAGATACAGGGACTATCCGTGCATGTGACCAATCATCTTCCTTAGTTACACATCATAAATATGAATGGGCGGCCCGTCATAAATATGAATGGGTGGCCCGTCATAAATATGAATGGGTGGCCCGTCATAAATATGAATGGGTGGCCCGTCATAAATATGAAATTTATGAATTGTCTCTCATCATAAATATGAATGGGTGGCCCGTCATAAATATGAATGGGTGGCCCGTCATAAATATGAATGGGCGGCCCACCGTAAATATGGATGGGGGAGATGGACCACGTCCTCTACTCCTGCCAAGACACCTTTGGATCCTTTGGTGTGTCCATTTATTCTCCTTCTCTGATCTTCCCAACTAATCAATAGTGAGAATAATAGAATAATATTCCAAGTCTTAATGACATTTCTGCAAAGAATTAATGGATGCTGTGTGTGTTTGCGTGAGAGAGAGTGTGTGTTTGTGTGGGGGTGGACTCCACGAAGGCCCTAGCCTCTCCACTTTCCTAGCAATGTCTCGGTGTGCATCCTTTCCATGCAATCAGCAGCTGCTCTTATGGACTTACCTAAACATGACGAAGTCCTCTCTGAAGAATTATAGACACATTTGATTTTAGGAGTAGCTATGCTGTGTGAATGGCGGAATTACAGAAAGAAGTGGAAATTAAAAAATGTATGCGTACGTTCTCTTCATTTCCAAGGGGGATAGGGAGAGCGGAACCAAGGGAGGAGAAACCAATGAGAGAAGTACTCTTCCCCAAATCCCCTGAAAGTAACCATGAATTATATTATGTACACTTTTCCAGCTAACTACCTGTGAATACTTTACTGCATAGGTGGGTGTGGCCTTTGTTCAAGTGATTTGGCTGTTAGTTGCCTAGGCAACCATGTGGAGCTGTGCAACTCTAGGGATATGCACTTATTTCCAATTGTGCTTCTATTTTGACCTAGGGTTAGGTTTGGTACTAGGGCGGAACTAGGGTTAGGGTTGTAACTGTGGGGTTAGGGTTGTAACTGTGGGGTTAGGGTTGTAACTGTGGGGTTAGGGTTGTAACTGTGGGGTTAGGCTTGTAACTGTGGGGTTAGGCTTGTAACTGTGGGGTTAGGGTTGTAACTGTGGGGTTAGGGTTGTAACTGTGGGGTTAGGGTTGTAACTGTGGGGTTAGGCTTGTAACTGTGGGGTTAGGGTTGTAACTGTGGGGTTAGGCTTGTAACTGTGGGGTTAGGGTTGTAACTGTGGGGTTAGGGTTGTAACTGTGGGGTTAGGGTTGTAACTGTGGGGTTAGGGTTGTAACTGTGGGGTTAGGGTTGTAACTGTGGGGTTAGGGTTGTAACTGTAGGGTTAGGGTTGTAACTGTGGGGTTAGGGTTGTAACTGTGGGGTTAGGCTTGTAACTGTGGGGTTAGGGTTGTAACTGTAGGGTTAGTGTTGTAACTGTGGGGTTAGGGTTGTAACTAGGGTTAGGGTTGTAACTGTGGGGTTAGGGTTGTAACTGTGGGGTTAGGGTTGTAACTAGGGTTAGGGTTGTAACTGTGGGGTTAAGGTTGTAACTGTAGGGTTAGGCTTGTAACTGTGGGGTTAAGGTTGTAACTGTGGGGTTAGGGTTGTAACTGTGGGGTTAGGGTTGTAACTGTGGGGTTAGGGTTGTAACTGTGGGGTTAGGGTTGTAACTGTGGGGTTAAGGTTGTAACTGTGGGGTTAGGGTTGTAACTGTGGGGTTAGGGTTGTAACTGTGGGGTTAGGGTTGTAACTGTGGGGTTAGGGTTGTAACTGTGGGGTTAAGGTTGTAACTGTAGGGTTAGGCTTGTAACTGTGGGGTTAGGGTTGTAACTGTGGGGTTAGGGTTGTAACTGTGGGGTTAAGGTTGTAACTGTAGGGTTAGGCTTGTAACTGTAGGGTTAGGGTTGTAACTGTGGGGTTAGGGTTGTAACTGTGGGGTTAAGGTTGTAACTGTGGGGTTAGGCTTGTAACTGTGGGGTTAGGGTTGTAACTGTAGGGTTAAGGTTGTAACTGTGGGGTTAGGGTTGTAACTGTGGGGTTAGGGTTGTAACTGTGGGGTTAGGCTTGTAACTGTGGGGTTAGGCTTGTAACTGTGGGGTTAGGGTTGTAACTGTGGGGTTAGGGTTGTAACTGTGGGGTTAAGGTTGTTACTGTGGGGTTAGGGTTGTAACTGTGGGGTTAGGGTTGTAACTGTGGGGTTAGGCTTGTAACTGTGGGGTTAGGCTTGTAACTGTGGGGTTAGGGTTGTAACTGTGGGGTTAGGGTTGTAACTGTGGGGTTAGGGTTGTAACTGTGGGGTTAGGGTTGTAACTGTGGGGTTAGGGTTGTAACTGTGGGGTTAGGGTTGTAACTGTGGGGTTAGGCTTGTAACTGTGGGGTTAGGCTTGTAACTGTGGGGTTAGGCTTGTAACTGTGGGGTTAGGGTTGTAACTGTGGGGTTAGGGTTGTAACTGTGGGGTTAGGGTTGTAACTGTGGGGTTAGGGTTGTAACTGTGGGGTTAGGGTTGTAACTGTGGGGTTAGGGTTGTAACTGTGGGGTTAGGCTTGTAACTGTGGGGTTAGGCTTGTAACTGTGGGGTTAGGGTTGTAACTGTGGGGTTAGGGTTGTAACTGTGGGGTTAGGGTTGTAACTGTGGGGTTAGGGTTGTAACTGTGGGGTTAGGGTTGTAACTGTGGGGTTAGGGTTGGAACAGGGTTACGTTTGGAACTAGGCTAGGGTTTGGCTTGGTGCTAGGGCTAGAGTTGTAGGACTAGGGTTACATAAGTTTGAGATTAGGGCTATGGTAAGAGTTGGAACTAGTGATATGGTTAGGGGTTAGGGGTGGATCTAGGGCTAGTCAAAGGTTGGGCTAGGTTGCAGGCTGGGAGAGCTAAGAACTGAGGCTATGTAGCTGCACAAGTTTCTTGTTCACCATCTTGTTCGCACATGCGCACACACACACACACATATTTCTCCGGCCAGATCTGACTTTGCTAATATTGTATGCCGGTCATACAAGTTGAACCACAATGCGGTGATGAACTCCATAGCGACCGATGGTGAGGGGCGGTACACGTTGAAGGCCTTCACGCAGTACCTCCAGCAGGGCCAGCACAACTCCTTGCAGGCAAATGCCATGTTGAACAACCACGCCCACTCCTATTATGAGCAGGACCCTTACGTGTGAGTGTGTGTAGTGTGTGTATGTGTGAGTGTGCTAGTATGTAAGTGTGTATGTGTGGGTGTGCTAGATTGGAGTATGTGTGAGTGTGTGTAGTGTGTGTATGTGTGAGTATGCTAGATTGGAGTATGTGTGAGTGTGCTAGAATGTGAGTGTGTATGTGTGAGTGTGCATGTGTGAGTGTGTATGTGTGAGTGTGTATGAATTAGTGTAATAGAGACTGTGTGTGTGTGTGTGTGTGTGAGAGAGAGTGTGTTTTGGTACGAGAGATTTGTGAAGGTGAGTGAGTGTGTGTAGATTGTGTGTGGTGTGTGTGTGATTATGCGTGTGAGATATCCGTGACTTCCCCCTGGGACAGGAAGGAGAAGGGAGAGAGAGGGAGTGATGCACACTACAGTACTGTATAAGGGTGTGGAGTAAAACAGTGTGGGGGCTGACCCTACACCCTCCCAGCGTGGGCCACAACATGCCTACGACACGAAACACGCATGTACACATACCCTGGATTATTATGCTGGTGGTATTGCCACCTTGCTAAGTGGCCAGGGTCTGTCCTGTCTAGCTAGCAGTCAGCAAGGCATCTCTATCAATAAGTGGCCAGGACCTCTCCTGTCTAGCTAGTAGTCAGCAAGGCATCTCTACCAGTAAGTGGCCAGGACCTCTCCTGTCTGGCTAGCAGTCAGCATGGCATCTCTACCAGTAAGTGGCCAGGACCACTCCTGTCTAGCTAGTAGTCAGCAAGGCATCTCTACCATTAAGTGGTCAAGACCTCTCCTGTCTGGCTAGTAGTCAGCAAGGCATCTCTACCAGTAAGTGCCAAGACCTCTCCTGTCTAGCTAGTAGTCAGCAATGCATCTCTACCAGTAAGTGGTCAAGACCTCTCCTGTCTGGCTAGTAGTCAGCAATGCATATCTACCAGTAAGTGGTCAAGACCTCTCCTGTCTGGCTAACAGTCAGCAAGGCATCTCTACCAGTAAGTGGCCAAGACCTCTCCTGTCTGGCTAACAGTCAGCAAGGCATCTCTACCAGTAAGTGGCCAAGACCTCTCCTGTCTAGCTAGTAGTCAGCAAGGCATCTCTACCAGTAAGTGGCCAAGACCTCTCCTGTCTAGCTAGCAGTCATCTACCAGTAAGTGGCCAAGACCTCTCCTGTCTGGACAGTCAGCAAGTTATCTCTACCAGTAAGTGGCCAGGACCTCTCCTCTCTGGCTAGTAGTCAGCAAGGCATCTCTACCAGTAAGTGGCCAAGACCTCTCCTGTCTGGCTAGTAGTCAGCAATGCATCTCTACCAGTAAGTGGCCAGGACCTCTCCTGTCTGGCTAGCAGTCAGCAAGGCATCTCTACCAGTAAGTGGCCAAGACCTCTCCTGTCTGGCTAACAGTCAGCAAGGCATCTCTACCAGTGGCCAAGACCTCTCCTGTCTAGCTAGCAGTCAGCAAGGCATCTCTACTATTAAGTGGTCAAGACCTCTCCTGTCTGGCTAGTAGTCAGCAAGGCATCTCTACCAGTAAGTGGCCAGGACCTCTCCTGTCTAGCTAGTAGTCAGCAAGGCATCTCTACCAGTAAGTGGTCAAGACCTCTCCTGTCTGGCTAACAGTCAGCAAGGTATCTCTACCAGTAAGTGCCAAGACCTCTCCTGTCTAGCTAGTAGTCAGCAAGGTATCTCTACCAGTAAGTGGTCAAGACCTCTCCTGTCTGGCTAACAGTCAGCAAGGTATCTCTACCAGTAAGTGCCAAGACCTCTCCTGTCTGGCTAACAGTCAGCAAGGCATCTCTACCAGTAAGTGGCCAGGACCTCTCCTGTCTAGCTAGTAGTCAGCAAGGCATCTCTACCAGTAAGTGGTCAAGACCTCTCCTGTCTGGCTAACAGTAAGGCATCTCTACCCACAACTGGTGCACTACCCAGCATGAAGCATGTCTCCAGGGGTGCTGTAGGTACACAGCAACGACTGTTGCCTGCAGTTGCTCTCTTGTTGCCAATGGGATTGTCGGATATGAGGACAATACATGTACATGTTAGCTGTTGTCACCTGATCAAGATCGGGTGGTCCTGCATGTTGCTCATGTTACACACAATCTAATAAGAGCACACCTTCGACTCTGCTTCACTGGCCTAGCAGGTTAGGACATTTATAATGTTATGTGGGAGTGGTCTAGGATGCCGGAATGCTCCCTGGAAACCAATAGATGGTCTTGCCTACCTAACACTGACCCTGGCCATATCTTTGCCCTAGTGCCCTAGCCCTAGCCTTACATATATTCCTAGCCCTAGTTACACTTTTTAGCCCTAGCCCTAGTCCCATATCCTTACCCCTAGCCCTAGCCTTACATATATTCCTAGCCCTAGTTCCATATCCTAGCCCTAGCCTTACGTATTCCTAGCCCTAGTTACACTTTTTAGCCCTAGTCCTACTCCCATATCCTTAGCCCTAAGCCCTAGCCTTACATATATTCCTAGCCCTAGTCCCATATCCTTAGCCCTCTTGCCCTACCTACATTAGGAGTTGGAGCCAAAAAACGTTCCGTTGGCATTTCTGAGAGTATCGTTCCAACAGCAAAGAATCTTTTTTCTTTGCATTTCAAACTTGTCGCGGTTCAATTAGCTCGCCTTGTTTGCGCGGTCGTTCGCCAGCCTCGTGCTTCAAGTTCAATCCGTTTCGTCCAACTTCTTTGTCGTTCGTCAGCCTCTCGCTTCTTGTACTGTTCAAAATGTCATTATTCAGCGAAAGACCCTCAATATTAATGAAAGACACTCAAGATTAATGAAAGACCCTCAATATTAATGCCAGCCTTGAAGGGATAGAGGAGCAGATGAAGCTGACCGACGAAACAACTCTTGACTAGCACCAGCGTCTGCTACAGACAGAGCTAGGGGTACAACATTTCATTGCACACCTTCTGCAGTGCAGGACCGCTCTAAGATAGACCTTCCGAGGTAGCTCTACTGTCAGCTCATCAGGTAAGCTGTCTGAAGCACCCACTATGCTGTTTACAGTGAGGATTAGGCTGGGCACATGTAGCAAGCACCCACTATGCTGTTTACAGTGATCTAGGATTAGGCTGGGCACATGTAAGCAAGTACCTACTATGCTGTTTACAGTGATCTACGATTAGGCTGGACACATGTAGCAAGCACCCATTATGCTGTTTACAGTGATCTAGGATTAGGCTGGGCACATGTAGCAAGCACCCACTATGCTGTTTACAGTGATCTAGGATTAGGCTGGGCACATGTAGCAAGGACCCACTATGCTGTGTGCAGTGATCTAGGATTAGGCTGGGCACATGTAGCAAGCACCCACTATGCTGTTTACAGTGATCTAGGATTAGGCTGGGCACATGTAGCAAGCACCCACTATGCTGTTTACAGTGATCTAGGATTAGGCTGGGCACATGTAGCAAGCACCCACTATGCTGTTTACAGTGATCTAGGATTAGGCTGGGCACATGTAGCAAGCACCCACTATGCTGTTTACAGTGATCTAGGATTAGGCTGGGCACATGTAGCAAGCACCCACTATGCTGTTTACAGTGATCTGGGATTAGGCTGGGCACATGTAGCAAGCACCCACTATGCTGTTTACAGTGATCTAGGATTAGGCTGGGCACATGTAGCAAGCACCCACTATGCTGTTTACAGTGATCTAGGATTAGGCTGGGCACATGTAGCAAGCACCCACTATGCTGTTTACAGTGATCTAGGATTAGGCTGGGCACATGTAGCAAGCACCCACTATGCTGTGTGCAGGGGTCTAGGATTAGTAACAAGACAAACCCTCTCAGATTTTCCACTAGCCCTATACCTGCTACATACATAGTTGCTATCTAGTGTTTTAATAACATTTTGAAGCACCCATAGTGGCTCAGTGTACTAAAACCATTTTCATGAGTTGTAGGGTGGGAAAGCTTTCACACGGCCATTTTGCCCAGTTCAGAGACCATTAGATCCCCTTGACAGCCAATGATTGTGCCTGGCTGGACAAGAGTCTCAGAGAGATGGATCTCTCCTGCAAACATCATGATATTGGTATGGTCACCGATCAGTCGTTTGTGTGTACACCATAAACCAGTGTTTCATTTAGAAAATTGTCCAAGGGGGGGGGGGGGGTGGAGGAATCTGGATATTAAGCGGGGGCATGATGATTAAAGATGTGACAAAGTTTCTAATGAATTTTAATAATACAATTTCCAAGGGGGACAAAAAGGTTCTGCCCCCCCCCCCAAATGAAACCCTGATAACCATGACGACGCCACTGTATGACTTGAACAGTCTAAAAAATATGTGTGTTAAAGTTGTGTGTGCGTGCAGATGTGGTTCATTGTGTAGATGACTGTATATCCCCCCCCACCCCCCCCCCACCCCTCCCCACCCCCACCGATGATAGTATTATATTGTTTGTTGACTGATTTGTCGGCCATCGTGCATATCTATGCAGCCTTCCTCCCTCACGACCATCTTCGGGTTCCAAGAACACTAGACAGAACTTACCCCATTACTACCACCACACACGAAACCACACCCCTTCCTCCTCCCACTCCACTTATCGCTCGGCACGGCAACCGATATCTCCCACCATCTCTTCCCCCACTGCCAACCAAGTGAGCGAGTCTTTAAGAGGTGAGATGTTGGCGGCGGTCCCCTTTCGCGACAACGATGGCTCCACCCCGGATGACCTGCTACCGATGACAGTCAGCAAGAGGCAACAGGAAATGTCACGCCCTCCAGATGTAGGTGTGGTTTTGTATTGGGTGGGGATGCGTACTGATCAGGGTTACATACATGTATACTGTTGAATTTTCAGAGGGGCGCAGGGGGAGGTGTGGGGATTTGTCATAATCCATGAATCATGGTGTGAATGTATAAGAAAGTTTAGATAACCTCACCACCAACATGATGCTAGCATTGTAAGATTGCGTTGCTATAGCCACTGCCCTGGCCCTATCCCTAGTAGTAGCCACTGCCCTGGCCCTGATACTAGTAGCCACTGCCCTGGCCCTGATACTAGTAGCCACTGCCCTGGCCCTGATACTAGTAGCCACTGCCCTGGCCCTGATACTAGTAGCCACTGCCCTGGCCCTGATACTAGTAGCCACTGCCCTGGCCCTGATACTAGTAGCCACTGCCCTGGCCCTGATACTAGTAGCAACTCTGGCCCTGATACTAGTAGCAACTCTGGCCCTGATACTAGTAGCCACTGCCCTGGCCCTGATACTAGTAGCCACTGCCCTGGCCCTGATACTAGTAGCCACTGCCCTGGCCCTAACTATAGCCACTGCCCTGGCCCTGATACTAGTAGCCACTGCCCTGGCCCTGATACTAGTAGCCACTGCCCTGGCCCTGATACTAGTAGCCACTGCCCTGGCCCTAACTATAGCCACTGCCCTGGCCCTGATACTAGTAGTCACTGCCCTGGCCCTGATACTAGTAGCCACTGCCCTGGCCCTGATACTAGTAGCCACTGCCCTGGCCCTGATACTAGTAGCCACTGCCCTGGCCCTGATACTAGTAGCCACTGCCCTGGCCCTGATACTAGTAGCCACTGCCCTGGCCCTGATACTAGTAGTCACTGCCCTGGCCCTGATACTAGTAGCCACTGCCCTGGCCCTGATACTAGTAGCCACTGCCCTGGCCCTGATACTAGTAGCCACTGCCCTGGCCCTGATACTAGTAGCCACTGCCCTGGCCCTGATACTAGTAGCCACTGCCCTGGCCCTGATACTAGTAGCAACTCTGGCCCTGATACTAGTAGCAACTCTGGCCCTGATACTAGTAGCCACTGCCCTGGCCCTGATACTAGTAGCCACTGCCCTGGCCCTGATACTAGTAGCCACTGCCCTGGCCCTGATACTAGTAGCCACTGCCCTGGCCCTGATACTAGTAGCCACTGCCCTGGCCCTGATACTAGTAGCCACTGCCCTGGCCCTGATACTAGTAGCCACTGCCCTGGCCCTGATATTAGTAGCCACTGCCCTGGCCCTGATACTAGTAGCCACTGCCCTGGCCCTGATACTAGTAGCCACTGCCCTGGCCCTGATACTAGTAGCCATTGCCCTGGCCTTGATACTAGTAGCCACTGCCCTGGCCCTGATACTAGTAGAGCCTCTGCTCTGGCCCTAACTATAGCCACTGCCTTGTGTGTGTGATGTTGCACAACAATGTTAGCAACATTCACAACACCATCGCCATGGCAATGCATAGCACCATGAATAATTCAACACCATCGCCATGGCAATGGAATGTATCATGAATAATTCAACACCATCGCCATGTGGAATGTATCATGAATAATTCAACACCATCGCCATGGCAATGGAATGTATCATGAATAATTCATCGCCATGGCAACGGAATGTATCATGAATAATTCAACACCATCGCCATGGCAATGCATTCATCTATGCAGAATGCAGCATGAATAATTCAACACCATCGCCATGGCAACTCCATGCACCATGAATAATTCAATACCATCGCCATGGCAATGCATCCCTCCATGCATCATGAATAATTCAACACCATCGCCATGGCAATGTATTCCTTCCTCCATGCATCATGAATAATTCAACACCATCGCCATGGCAATGCATTCCTCTATGCATCATGAACAACATCACTATGTCTGCAATGCATTTCCTCTGTGAATAATTCAACACCTTAGTGCTCTCCGATACACTTCTTGTGAATGCAATCTTGTGAATGCCTTATAAGGCATGTGTATATAACTCTGTAACGCCCACCAGGTATTTGTTTGTTGCCAGGTGGGTGTGTACATCAGTTAGCACCAATCATAGGCACTCTGCAGCTTCTTGGAGTGTTAGAATGCAACTGCAATGATTTCCACTGGTTGCACATAAACAGTTATGTCATCACTATGTTTGATTTTGATGTGAGCCGGATGGGGGGGGGGGGGGGGGGGGGGGGGGTTTAGCCAGAACTGCAACTATGTATGTTCTCAATTAACTCTCAGTTGACATAATAACATTACAATAACCTTCTCAGTAATCAACTTCAAATTGTATTCTCTGGACGTTTCAACCAGATGCTGATCCTGATGAAGGCTAGAGCATCTGGTTGAAATGTCAAGAGAATACAATTTCAAGTTAATTATCGAGAAAGTTTTTGTTATTATTATTAACATTATTGTTGCTGCTGTTGTTGTTGTTATTATTACTGTTAATACTAATAAACTGTTAATACTAATAAATAATAATAATAATACTATTACAATAACTTGAAATTGTACTCTCTCGACATTTCAACCAGATGCTCTAGCCTTCATCAGGACCAGCATCTGGTTGAAACGTCCAGAGAATGCAATTTGAAGTTGATTACTGAGAAGGTTATTGTAATGTTATTATGTCAACTGAGAATTCCTTGAGAATAGTTCAATAATTTAATAATAAGGAATCATGAAAAACTAGTTAGTTCATTATGAAAGGTTCACAATGCTGATAGTATAATTGCCAGGAATGTCGTATCTCAATCCCCTCAAGTTTATGATCGTGAGTTATTGATGACTATAATGACTGGACCAATAATAATGAAGGAAGGCTGGCGCTTGCAGCTACATGTAGGAGTTGGTCCTGATGCATTTCTTTGCTGTAAGTATTGTTGTGAACATGTGTGGCATAGCAGCTGCGTAGCTTTTGTTTGCCTACCTTAATGGAGCTGATTCTTATTCTAAACTGTAGCTTGTTGTAGCTGCACTCTAACTGCAGCTTGTTGTAGCTACACTCTAACTGCAGCTTGTTGTAGTTGCACTCTAACTGCAGCTTGTTGCAGCTGCACTCGAACTGCAGCTTGTTGTAGCTGCACTCTAACTGCAGCTTGTTGTAGCTGCACTCGAACTGCAGCTTGTTGTAGTTGCACTCTAACTGCAGCTTGTTGTAGCTGCACTCTAACTGCAGCTTGTTGCAGCTGCACTCTAACTGCAGCTTGTTGTAGTTGCACTCTAACTGCAGCTTGTTGTAGCTACACTCTAACGCAGCTTGTTGTAGCTGCACTCTAACTGCAGCTTGTTGTAGCTGCACTCTAACTGCAGCTTGTTGTAGCTGCACTCTAACTGCAGCTTGTTGTAGCTGCACTCTAACTGCAGCTTGTTGTAGCTGCACTCTAACTGCTACTTGTTGCAGCTGCACTCGAACTGCAGCTTGTTGTAGTTGCACTCTAACTGCAGCTTGTTGTAGCTGCACTCTAACTGCAGCTTGTTGTAGTTGCACTCTAACTGCAGCTTGTTGTAGCTGCACTCTAACTGCAGCTTGTTGTAGCTGCACTCTAACTGCAGCTTGTTGTAGCTGCACTCTAACTGCAGCTTGTTGTAGCTGTACTCTAACTGCAGCTTGTTGTAGCTGCACTCTAACTGCAGCTTGTTGTAGCTGTACTCTAACTGCAGCTTGTTGTAGTTGCACTCTAACTGCAGCTTGTTGCAGCTGCACTCTAACTGCAGCTTGTTGTAGCTGCACTCTAACTGCAGCTTGTTGTAGTTGCACTCTAACTGCAGCTTGTTGTAGCTGCACTCTAACTGCAGCTTGTTGTAGCTGCACTCTAACTGCAGCTTGTTGTAGCTGCACTCTAACTGCAGCTTGTTGTAGCTGCACTCTAACTGCAGCTTGTTGTAGCTGTACTCTAACTGCAGCTTGTTGTAGCTGTACTCTAACTGCAGCTTGTTGTGGATGCACTCTAACTGCAGCTTGTTGTGGCTGCACTCTAACTGCAGCTACTTGTAGCTGCACTCTAACTGCAGCTTCTTGTAGCTGCACTCTAACTGCAGCTTGTTGTAGCTGCACTCTAACTGCAGCTTGTTGTAGCTGCACTCTAACTGCAGCTTGTTGTGGCTGCACTCTAACTGCAGCTGCACTCTAACTGCAGCTTGTTGTGGCTGCACTCTAACTGCAGCTTGTTGTGGCTGCACTCTAACTGCAGCTTGTTGTAGCTGCACTCTAACTGCAGCTTCTTGTAGCTGCACTCTAACTGCAGCTTGTTGTAGCTGCACTCTAACTGCAGCTTGTTGTAGCTGCACTCTAACTGCAGCTTGTTGTGGCTGCACTCTAACTGCAGCTTCACTCTAACTGCAGCTTGTTGTAGCTGCACTCTAACTGCAGCTTCACTCTAACTGCAGCTTGTTGTAGCTGCACTCTAACTGCAGCTTGTTGTAGCTGCACTGCTTGTTGTGGCTGCACTCTAACTGCAGCTTGTTGTAGCTGCACTCTAACTGCAGCTGCACTCTAACTGCAGCTTGTTGTAGCTGCACTCTAACTGCAGCTTGTTGTAGCTGCACTCTAACTGCAGCTTGTTGTAGCTGCACTCTAACTGCAGCTTGTTGTAGCTGCACTCTAACTGCAGCTTGTTGTAGCTGCACTCTAACTGCAGCTTGTTGTAGCTGCACTCTAACTGCAGCTTGTTGTAGCTGCACTCTAACTGCAGCTTGTTGCAGCTGCACTCTAACTGCAGCTTGTTGCAGCTGCACTCTAACTGCAGCTTGTTGCAGCTGCACTCTAACTGCAGCTTGTTGTAGCTGCACTCTAACTGCAGCTTGTTGTAGCTGCACTCTAACTGCAGCTTGTTGTAGCTGCACTCTAACTGCAGCTGCACTCTAACTGCAGCTTGTTGTAGCTGCACTCTAACTGCAGCTTGTTGTAGCTGCACTCTAACTGCAGCTTGTTGTGGCTGCACTCTAACTGCAGCTTGTTGTAGCTGCACTCTAACTGCAGCTTCACTCTAACTGCAGCTTGTTGTAGCTGCACTCTAACTGCAGCTTGTTGTAGCTGCACTCTAACTGCAGCTTGTTGTGGCTGCACTCTAACTGCAGCTGCACTCTAACTGCAGCTTGTTGTAGCTGCACTCTAACTGCAGCTTGTTGTAGCTGTACTCTAACTGCAGCTGCACTCTAACTGCAGCTTGTTGTAGCTGTACTCTAACTGCAGCTTGTTGTAGCTGTACTCTAACTGCAGCTTGTTGTAGCTGCACTCTAACTGCAGCTTCTTGTAGCTGCACTCTAACTGCAGCTTGTTGTAGCTGCACTCTAACTGCAGCTTGTTGTGGCTGCACTCTAACTGCAGCTTGTTGTGGCTGCACTCTAACTGCAGCTGCACTCTAACTGCAGCTTGTTGTGGCTGCACTCTAACTGCAGCTTGTTGTGGCTGCACTCTAACTGCAGCTTGTTGTAGCTGCACTCTAACTGCAGCTTCTTGTAGCTGCACTCTAACTGCAGCTTGTTGTAGCTGCACTCTAACTGCAGCTTGTTGTAGCTGCAGCTTGTTGTGGCTGCACTCTAACTGCAGCTTCACTCTAACTGCAGCTTGTTGTAGCTGCACTCTAACTGCAGCTTCACTCTAACTGCAGCTTGTTGTAGCTGCACTCTAACTGCAGCTTGTTGTAGCTGCACTGCTTGTTGTGGCTGCACTCTAACTGCAGCTTGTTGTAGCTGCACTCTAACTGCAGCTGCACTCTAACTGCAGCTTGTTGTAGCTGCACTCTAACTGCAGCTTGTTGTAGCTGCACTCTAACTGCAGCTTGTTGTAGCTGCACTCTAACTGCAGCTTGTTGTAGCTGCACTCTAACTGCAGCTTGTTGTAGCTGCACTCTAACTGCAGCTTGTTGTAGCTGCACTCTAACTGCAGCTTGTTGTAGCTGCACTCTAACTGCAGCTTGTTGCAGCTGCACTCTAACTGCAGCTTGTTGCAGCTGCACTCTAACTGCAGCTTGTTGCAGCTGCACTCTAACTGCAGCTTGTTGTAGCTGCACTCTAACTGCAGCTTGTTGTAGCTGCACTCTAACTGCAGCTTGTTGTAGCTGCACTCTAACTGCAGCTGCACTCTAACTGCAGCTTGTTGTAGCTGCACTCTAACTGCAGCTTGTTGTAGCTGCACTCTAACTGCAGCTTGTTGTGGCTGCACTCTAACTGCAGCTTGTTGTAGCTGCACTCTAACTGCAGCTTCACTCTAACTGCAGCTTGTTGTAGCTGCACTCTAACTGCAGCTTGTTGTAGCTGCACTCTAACTGCAGCTTGTTGTAGCTGTACTCTAACTGCAGCTGCACTCTAACTGCAGCTTGTTGTAGCTGTACTCTAACTGCAGCTTGTTGTAGCTGTACTCTAACTGCAGCTTGTTGTAGCTGCACTCTAACTGCAGCTTGTTGTAGCTGCACTCTAACTGCAGCTTGTTGTAGCTGCACTCTAACTGCAGCTTGTTGTAGCTGCACTCTAACTGCAGCTTGTTGTAGCTGCACTCTAACTGCAGCTTGTTGTAGCTGTACTCTAACTGCAGCTGCACTCTAACTGCAGCTTGTTGTAGCTGTACTCTAACTGCAGCTTGTTGTAGCTGTACTCTAACTGCAGCTTGTTGTAGCTGCACTCTAACTGCAGCTTGTTGTAGCTGCACTCGAACTGCAGCTTGTTGTAGCTGCACTCTAACTGCAGCTTGTTGTAGCTGCACTCTAACTGCAGCTTGTTGTAGTTGCACTCTAACTGCAGCTTGTTGTAGCTGCACTCTAACTGCATCTTGTTGTAGCTGCACTCTAACTGCAGCTTGTTGTAGTAGCACTCTAAAAGATGAAATAGAGGATGATTGGTTAATAATTATTTCTTGTTTAGGAAATTATAACTGAAATAGAAGTATGCAGTATACTAATATTTAGATACTAATATTTGAATAGCAGTATACTAATTAGCAGTATACTAATATTTGAATAGCAGTATACTAATTAGCAGTATACTAATTTAATAAATATTTAGATACTAATATTTGAATAGCAGTATACTAAATAGTAAATAGCAGTATACTAAATAGTAAATAGCAGTATACTAATATTTGGACACTAGAGAATAAGAGAGAATATAGTGTGAAGAGTGTTGCCAAGGGGACACATGTTAGTGTGCGCCGGTGATGTCTTTATGTCCTAATTTTGTTTAGCCTTACATCAGAGGGTGTGCTAGCTCTCCAAGCGGTGACTTCAAAATGGCAGACATCACAATCACTCCCTCCCCTCCCTCCTCCAATAAATACTTAAAATAATTACACTAACCAAACTGAGAAACAAAAGTGCCAAGGTCATCCCTGCATCTCTTCACCAACTCACTTTGTGCAGCCATTAAACTGCCCGGGCTCGCCTTGAATCTTTCCCTGAGTTACATACATGTACTACATATATAAGCACCAGCAGAACTTGCAAGATCCAATCAAATTCGTATTTGTGTTTTTTCTATCTATCTATCCACCCATCTACCTATCTATCTATCTATCTATCTTATCTAATCTAATCTAATCTAATCTATCATCTATCACCTATCTTATATCTCTCCTCTCTGGGATCTCGCTCTATCTCCCCCCCACCCCCATCAACCCACACACCTACTGTACCCTGTTTACGTAGGTCCATCCTATGTGTACAGTACCTAATACATAATAATAGGGGGGAAAAATGTTTTTCTAGAAGAGGAAAGGTCAAAGGTTTAACTTGGACATATCATTCAAGTATGAACTACCTTTAAAAAACTCTATTTTTGTGCCTTGGGAAAACGATTCTCATTATTCGGTGAGCCATAAATAGAAAATAGTTCTACTGCATCCATGATAGCCACAACAGAAAGTTGGAATGCACATTCTTTAACCACACGTTGTCAGGGGAAATTCGATGAGAAGCTCAAGAACATCTTTGCTGAATTGTGCAGAGGGAGTATGTGGGTACTGAATTAGCTAGCTAGGGTTAAGCTACAATGGATCAGTCCTGTGACTGAAGCTAGTTCATCTAATCATGGAGCCCTTATATCCTGATATACTCGGTTGTGCTGACAGTTGATGGACAGAGGAGAGGAGATCCAATGGCAACAGCTATCCTTCTGATAACAGCAGCTGGAATGGAATAGGGATGCCAGTCACAATCCGACACAGAACTGGAAACAACGGAAGTCGGCAATGACATATCGTTAAGAATTGAACATCGAAATTAGTGAGTGTACAACACATAGCAAGAAGGACTAGGTAATAAGGATGCGTTCTCACGGTCATGCATGGTCATAAAGGGTTACCATGACTACGTACTTGGTGGGTTTGTGCCTGTCACCCCATATGACAAGTCAGCCAATACCAACATGCTTGCACTAAACATGGCGATTTGTAGTTATCGTCTTTGAAAGTAATGATCTCAAGAGTTCTCAACACCAATTAACAAAAGTTGAATCATCCCGTGGATGTGTAGTCGTTTGATTGGTCGACTGTGTGCCTATGTAGTTTGTTTCTCTTGTTTTGAGATTATCTCAGCACAGGCTGTTAACCCTTTCACTGGCGTCGTCACTACACAACAGAGAAGTTTAAACAATTAAACATCGTAAGCTGAGACTCGGACATCGTCTGGAAATTGTAATTGAAGAATTGTTATCTCCCACCCATTCTCCGTCTGCACATGCCCAGTAGACTACTGTAGTGATAAAACTTTACTTCCCATTGGACAGGTCGGGTGAGTAAAATTAAATAAATGGCTGACGATCGCAGCTGCCTTCGTGAACGGTCTCTTCCTAGCTTTTGTTACTGTTTCTGGAAGTTCTTCTTCGGTGGAAAGCAGCACAGGCACCCATGCTTACCAGGAGTCTTTCTGAGTTCCTTCGCTCTTGAGCAAGGAGGCGGTCCAGGAGGGATTTATTCGCTGTAAGTTGTAAGTTTTTTTGTAGACAGAGAGTGAGCGTAGCAGCTGCACACCTCTTCTTCGCTTACTTCCACGGAGCTGACTCTTATGCCAAACCCAGCTTGTTGTAGCTGCACTCTAACTGCAGCTTGTTGTAGCTGCACTCTAACTGCAGCTTTTTGTAGCTGCACTCTAACTGCAGCTTGTTGTAGCTGCACTCTAACTGCAGCTTGTTGTAGCTGCACTCTAACTGCAGCTTGTTGTAGCTGCACTCTAACTGCAGCTTGTTGCAGCTGCATTCTAACTGCAGCTTGTTGTAGCTGCACTCTAACTGCAGCTTGTTGTAGCTGCACTCTAACTGCAGCTTGTTGCAGCTGCATTCTAACTGCTGCTTGTTGTAGTTGCACTCTAACTGCAGCTTGTTGTAGCTGCACTCTAACTGCAGCTTGTTGTAGCTGCACTCTAACTGCAGCTTGTTGTAGCTGCACTCTAACTGCAGCTTGTTGTAGCTGCACTCTAACTGCAGCTTGTTGTAGCTGCACTCTAACTGCAGCTTGTTGTAGCTGCACTCTAACTGCAGCTTGTTGCAGCTGCATTCTAACTGCAGCTTGTTGTAGCTGCACTCTAACTGCAGCTTTTGCAGCTGCATTCTAACTGCTGCTTGTTGTAGTTGCACTCTAACTGCAGCTTGTTGTAGCTGCACTCTAACTGCAGCTTGTTGTAGCTGCACTCTAACTGCAGCTTGTTGTAGCTGCACTCTAACTGCAGCTTGTTGTAGCTGCACTCTAACTGCTGCTTGTTGTAGTTGCACTCTAACTGCAGCTTGTTGTAGCTGCACTCTAACTGTAGCTTGTTGTAGCTGCACTCTAACTGCAGCTTGTTGTAGCTGCACTCTAACTGCAGCTTGTTGTAGCTTCACTCTAACTGCAGCTTGTTGTAGCTGCACTCTAACTGCAGCTTGTTGTAGCTGCACTCTAACTGCAGCTTGTAGCTGCACTCTAACTGCAGCTTGTTGTAGCTGCACTCTAACTGCAGCTTGTTGTAGCTGCACTCTAACTGCAGCTTGTTGTAGCTGCACTCTAACTGCAGCTTGTTGTAGCTGCACTCTAACGGCAGCTTGTTGTAGCTGCACTCTAACGGCAGCTTGTTGTAGCTGCACTCTAACTGCAGCTTGTTGTAGCTGCTAGAGCGCTCGGTCAAAACGTGGTGAGAGTGAACTTCAATTTGATTATCTTGAGAAGGTCATTCTGATTTCGTTATTTCAACTGGGAGTTCTTATTCTTGTTATTACATAGGTAAAGATATACTTATCACAATTTATCACAACAAAGTTGCAATAAAGTGATAGAGACGTCTTGATAGAGATGTCGGTGATGAGGAACCTTCAGACACAGTTTGAAGGACCCATCATGTCCCAATGCCGATGTTGAATGGCTATGGTCATGCTGGTAGTATGGCCAGCATTGACATATTTCCCTAACCCTAGCCCTAGTCCTAGCCCTAGCCCTAGCCCTAGCCCTAGCCTTAGCAAGTTGAAGGCCTGATGCGGTATCTATATTCATGATGACATCATGAAGTCATCGTGAATGATGTAATGTCAGGATTGTGACCTACATGTATGACCTGAAGGTTTTAGCATAATAAAAGTCATTTAAGTTTTGTGTATTGGTATGTTTGTGTGTACACACTCACATGCACGTGCGTGCGTGCACACACACACACACACACACACACACACCTAGGGATTGTGTGCCTAAAATTATCTCATTGGGCCCCCCTTCTTGTACAGAGGAGGTGACTGCATGTGTAAGAGTTGGAAGGACCAGAAATGAGTGATGCTCCCTTTGAAGAAATAACAGGGACAAATAGCGCATTACAAATAATTATTTTCACCATTTCCCTCCATGGTCCTGCAAACATAGCTTGGGACATCTTCATGTCTCTAGCAGCAGTCATGAGAACTTATTTAGCCTTTGCAGTCCTACAGGAATACCTTGGAAGTCGTTGTGGCAGCACTCCGCCTCACAGTTGGAAAAGAGTTTTCTCTAATTAATGGCTGACCTCAATTGCTTCTGCCTGTCCTCAGGAATGCACTGGAGGACAGGAAGCCATGTGGCTTGGCGGCCTGGCGTGGTAACTGGAACTCAGACAGGCTGTCTGGCACCTGGTTAGCTCTCTAAGTGTCATCCTCTTGACTAACCACAGTCTTCCTCTACCTGTGACTCCCAAGCAACCAAGGCTCCCTCTCTCTGCTCTCTCTCCTAACAGGCAGCTGCCTAGAAAACTTATATGGGGTGAGTTAGCCTGTTGCCCAAGTGAAGCCTGCCAAAACCACTTAGCCTCACCCCCTCCCAATTGGTTTCACATCTAATTGTTGCTAGGCAACACTCACTATTTAATGGGAAAAAACTTAGTGATGGCTTGCCAGACTTGCATGCTAGGTGTGAATGCATGCTAGGTGTGAAACCCAATTAATGCTCCTATCCAGTGGCACAGTTTGAGTGAGATTCCCAAAATCACTGTTGATGGTAAGAGCCTTCAGGTCTCCATTGCTGTTACTGGAATATCCATCTGCTGAAGAAAGCAACACGGTCACTTATATTTACCTTGAGCCAATATGAATCCCTTCGCTGTTGAGAGCTATGGTAGTGCCATAGGGCTTCTCTTTTGCTGTGAGCATGATTGGTGTAGCGATGCATAGCTTTTGTTTGCTTGCCTCGATGGAACTGGTTCTACACCAAGCATTGTATTAGCACCTGATGGAACTGGTTCTACACCAAGCATTATATTAGCACCTGATGGAACTGGTTCTACACCAAGCATTATATTAGCACCTGATGGAACTGGTTCTACACCAAGCATTATATTAGCACCTGATGGAACTGGTTCTACACCAAGCATTGTATTAGCACCTGATGGAACTGGTTCTACACCAAGCATTATATTAGCACCTGATGGAACTGGTTCTACTCCAAGCATTATATTAGCACCTGATGGAACTGGTTCTACACCAAGCATTATATTAGCACCTGATGGAACTGGTTCTACACCAAGCATTATATTAGCACCTGATGGAACTGGTTCTACACCAAGCATTATATTAGCACCTGATGGAAGTGGTTCTACACCAAGCATTATATTAGCACCTGATGGAACTGGTTCTACACCAAGCATTATATTAGCACCTGATGGAACTGGTTCTACACCAAGCATTATATTAGCACCTGTTGGAACTGGTTCTACACCAAGCATTGTATTAGCACCTGATGGAACTGGTTCTACACCAAGCATTGTATTAGCACCTGATGGAACTGGTTCTACTCCAAGCATTATATTAGCACCTGATGGAACTGGTTCTACACCAAGCATTGTATTAGCACCTGATGGAACTGGTTCTACACCAAGCATTATATTAGCACCTGATGGAACTGGTTCTACACCAAGCATTATATTAGCACCTGATGGAACTGGTTCTACACCAAGCATTGTATTAGCACCTGATGGAACTGGTTCTACACCAAGCATTATATTAGCACCTGATGGAACTGGTTCTACACCAAGCATTGTATTAGCACCTGATGGAACTGGTTCTACACCAAGCATTATATTAGCACCTGATGGAACTGGTTCTACACCAAGCATTGTATTAGCACCTGATGGAACTGGTTCTACTCCAAGCATTATATTAGCACCTGATGGAACTGGTTCTACACCAAGCATTGTATTAGCACCTGATGGAACTGGTTCTACTCCAAGCATTATATTAGCACCTGATGGAACTGGTTCTACTCCAAGCATTATATTAGCACCTGATGGAACTGGTTCTACACCAAGCATTATATTAGCACCTGATGGAACTGGTTCTACACCAAGCATTATATTAGCACCTGATGGAACTGGTTCTACACCAAGCATTATATTAGCACCTGATGGAACTGGTTCTACACCAAGCATTATATTAGCACCTGATGGAACTGGTTCTACACCAAGCATTATATTAGCACCTGATGGAACTGGTTCTACACCAAGCATTGTATTAGCACCTGATGGAACTGGTTCTACACCAAGCATTGTATTAGCACCTGATGGAACTGGTTCTACACCAAGCATTATATTAGCACCTGATGGAACTGGTTCTACACCAAGCATTATATTAGCACCTGATGGAACTGGTTCTACACCAAGCATTATATTAGCACCTGATGGAACTGGTTCTACACCAAGCATTATATTAGCACCTGATGGAACTGGTTCTACACCAAGCATTATATTAGCACCTGATGGAACTGGTTCTACACCAAGCATTATATTAGCACCTGATGGAACTGGTTCTACACCAAGCATTATATTAGCACCTGATGGAACTGGTTCTACACCAAGCATTATATTAGCACCTGTTGGAACTGGTTCTACACCAAGCATTATATTAGCACCTGATGGAACTGGTTCTACACCAAGCATTATATTAGCACCTGATGGAACTGGTTCTACACCAAGCATTATATTAGCACCTGATGGAACTGGTTCTACTCCAAGCATTATATTAGCACCTGATGGAACTGGTTCTACACCAAGCATTATATTAGCACCTGATGGAACTGGTTCTACACCAAGCATTGTATCAGCACCTGATGGAACTGGTTCTACACCAAGCATTATATTAGCACCTGATGGAACTGGTTCTACACCAAGCATTGTATTAGCACCTGATGGAACTGGTTCTACACCAAGCATTATATTAGCACCTGATGGAACTGGTTCTACACCAAGCATTGTATTAGCACCTGATGGAACTGGTTCTACACCAAGCATTATATTAGCACCTGATGGAACTGGTTCTACTCCAAGCATTGTATTAGCACCTGATGGAACTGGTTCAACACCAAGCATTATATTAGCACCTGATGGAACTGGTTCTACTCCAAGCATTATATTAGCACCTGATGGAACTGGTTCTACACCAAGCATTATATTAGCACCTGATGGAACTGGTTCTACACCAAGCATTATATCAGCACCTGATGGAACTGGTTCTACACCAAGCATTATATTAGCACCTGATGGAACTGGTTCTACACCAAGCATTATATTAGCACCTGATGGAACTGGTTCTACACCAAGCATTATATTAGCACCTGATGGAACTGGTTCTACACCAAGCATTATATTAGCACCTGATGGAACTGGTTCTACACCAAGCATTATATTAGCACCTGATGGAACTGGTTCTACTCCAAGCATTATATTAGCACCTGATGGAACTGGTTCTACACCAAGCATTATATTAGCACCTGATGGAACTGGTTCTACACCAAGCATTATATTAGCACCTGATGGAACTGGTTCTACACCAAGCATTATATTAGCACCTGATGGAACTGGTTCTACTCCAAGCATTATATTAGCACCTGATGGAACTGGTTCTACACCAAGCATTATATCAGCACCTGATGGAACTGGTTCTACACCAAGCATTGTATTAGCACCTGATGGAACTGGTTCTACACCAAGCATTATATTAGCACCTGATGGAACTGGTTCAACACCAAGCATTATATTAGCACCTGATGGAACTGGTTCAACACCAAGCATTATATTAGCACCTGATGGAACTGGTTCTACTCCAAGCATTATATTAGCACCTGATGGAACTGGTTCTACTCCAAGCATTATATTAGCACCTGATGGAACTGGTTCTACACCAAGCATTATATTAGCACCTGATGGAACTGGTTCTACACCAAGCATTATATTAGCACCTGATGGAACTGGTTCTACACCAAGCATTATATTAGCACCTGATGGAACTGGTTCTACACCAAGCATTGTATTAGCACCTGATGGAACTGGTTCTACACCAAGCATTGTATTAGCACCTGATGGAAGTGGTTCTACACCAAGCATTATATTAGCACCTGATGGAACTGGTTCTACACCAAGCATTATATTAGCACCTGATGGAACTGGTTCTACACCAAGCATTATATTAGCACCTGATGGAACTGGTTCTACACCAAGCATTGTATTAGCACCTGATGGAACTGGTTCTACACCAAGCATTATATTAGCACCTGATGGAACTGGTTCTACACCAAGCATTGTATTAGCACCTGATGGAACTGGT
The DNA here is from genome assembly GCA_028752905.1 of Cladorhizidae sp. MBARI D1340-BT2. NCBI lineage: Eukaryota > Metazoa > Porifera > Demospongiae > Poecilosclerida > Cladorhizidae > Cladorhizidae sp. MBARI D1340-BT2. Next base: position 11,572,395 of record JAQNBH010000010.1, read on the forward strand.
TCTACTCCAAGCATTGTATTAGCACCTGATGGAAGTGGTTCTACACCAAGCATTGTATTAGCACCTGATGGAACTGGTTCTACACCAAGCATTATATTAGCACCTGATGGAACTGGTTCTACACCAAGCATTATATTAGCACCTGATGGAACTGGTTCTACACCAAGCATTATATTAGCACCTGATGGAACTGGTTCTACACCAAGCATTGTATTAGCACCTGATGGAACTGGTTCTACACCAAGCATTATATTAGCACCTGATGGAACTGGTTCTACACCAAGCATTGTATTAGCACCTGATGGAACTGGTTCTACACCAAGCATTGTATTAGCACCTGATGGAAGTGGTTCTACACCAAGCATTGTATTAGCACCTGATGGAACTGGTTCTACACCAAGCATTGTATTAGCACCTGATGGAACTGGTACTACACCAAGCATTATATTAGCACCTGATGGAACTGGTTCTACACCAAGCATTATATTAGCACCTGATGGAACTGGTTCTACACCAAGCATTATATTAGCACCTGATGGAACTGGTTCTACACCAAGCATTATATTAGCACCTGATGGAACTGGTTCTACACCAAGCATTATATTAGCACCTGATGGAACTGGTTATACTCCAAGCATTATATTAGCACCTGATGGAACTGGTTCTACACCAAGCATTATATTAGCACCTGATGGAACTGGTTCTACACCAAGCATTATATTAGCACCTGATGGAACTGGTTCTACACCAAGCATTATATTAGCACCTGATGGAACTGGTTCTACTCCAAGCATTATATTAGCACCTGATGGAACTGGTTCTACTCCAAGCATTATATTAGCACCTGATGGAACTGGTTCTACACCAAGCATTATATTAGCACCTGATGGAACTGGTTCTACACCAAGCATTATATTAGCACCTGATGGAACTGGTTCAACACCAAGCATTATATTAGCACCTGATGGAACTGGTTCTACACCAAGCATTGTATTAGCACCTGATGGAACTGGTTCTACACCAAGCATTGTATTAGCACCTGATGGAAGTGGTTCTACACCAAGCATTATATTAGCACCTGATGGAACTGGTACTACACCAAGCATTATATTAGCACCTGATGGAACTGGTTCTACACCAAGCATTGTATCAGCACCTGATGGAACTGGTTCTACACCAAGCATTATATTAGCACCTGATGGAACTGGTTCTACTCCAAGCATTGTATTAGCACCTGATGGAACTGGTTCTACACCAAGCATTATATTAGCACCTGATGGAACTGGTTCTACTCCAAGCATTATATTAGCACCTGATGGAACTGGTTCTACACCAAGCATTATATTAGCACCTGATGGAACTGGTTCTACACCAAGCATTATATTAGCACCTGATGGAACTGGTACTACACCAAGCATTATATTAGCACCTGATGGAACTGGTTCTACACCAAGCATTGTATTAGCACCTGATGGAACTGGTTCTACACCAAGCATTATATTAGCACCTGATGGAACTGGTTCTGCACCAAGCATTATATTAGCACCTGATGGAACTGGTTCTACACCAAGCATTATATTAGCACCTGATGGAACTGGTTCTACACCAAGCATTATATTAGCACCTGATGGAACTGGTTCTACTCCAAGCATTGTATTAGCACCTGATGGAACTGGTTCTACACCAAGCATTATATTAGCATCTGATGGAACTGGTTCTACACCAAGCATTATATTAGCACCTGATGGAACTGGTTCTACACCAAGCATTATATTAGCACCTGATGGAACTGGTTCTACACCAAGCATTGTATTAGCACCTGATGGAAGTGGTTCTACACCAAGCATTGTATTAGCACCTGATGGAACTGGTTCTACACCAAGCATTGTATCAGCACCTGATGGAACTGGTTCTACTCCAAGCATTATATTAGCACCTGATGGAACTGGTTCTACACCAAGCATTGTATTAGCACCTGATGGAACTGGTTCTACACCAAGCATTGTATTAGCACCTGATGGAACTGGTTCTACACCAAGCATTATATTAGCACCTGATGGAACTGGTTCTACACCAAGCATTATATTAGCACCTGATGGAACTGGTTCTACACCAAGCATTATATTAGCACCTGATGGAACTGGTTCTACACCAAGCATTATATTAGCACCTGATGGAACTGGTTCTACACCAAGCATTATATTAGCACCTGATGGAACTGGTTCTACACCAAGCATTATATTAGCACCTGATGGAACTGGTTCTACACCAAGCATTATATTAGCACCTGATGGAACTGGTTCTACACCAAGCATTGTATCAGCACCTGATGGAACTGGTTCTACACCAAGCATTGTATTAGCACCTGATGGAACTGGTTCTACTCCAAGCATTATATTAGCACCTGATGGAACTGGTTCTACTCCAAGCATTATATTAGCACCTGATGGAACTGGTTCTACACCAAGCATTATATTAGCACCTGATGGAACTGGTTCTACACCAAGCATTATATTAGCACCTGATGGAACTGGTTCTGCACCAAGCATTATATTAGCACCTGATGGAACTGGTTCTACACCAAGCATTATATTAGCACCTGATGGAACTGGTTCTACACCAAGCATTATATTAGCACCTGATGGAACTGGTTCTACACCAAGCATTGTATTAGCACCTGATGGAACTGGTTCTACACCAAGCATTATATTAGCACCTGATGGAACTGGTTCTACACCAAGCATTATATTAGCACCTGATGGAACTGGTTCTACACCAAGCATTATATTAGCACCTGATGGAAGTGGTTCTACACCAAGCATTATATTAGCACCTGATGGAACTGGTTCTACACCAAGCATTATATTAGCACCTGATGGAACTGGTTCTACACCAAGCATTGTATTAGCACCTGATGGAACTGGTACTACACCAAGCATTGTATTAGCACCTGATGGAACTGGTTCTATTATATTAGCACCTGATGGAACTGGTTCTACTCCAAGCATTATATTAGCACCTGATGGAACTGGTTCTACACCAAGCATTATATTAGCACCTGATGGAACTGGTTCTACACCAAGCATTATATTAGCACCTGATGGAACTGGTTCTATTATATTAGCACCTGATGGAACTGGTTCTACTCCAAGCATTATATTAGCACCTGATGGAACTGGTTCTACACCAAGCATTATATTAGCACCTGATGGAACTGGTTCTACACCAAGCATTGTATTAGCACCTGATGGAACTGGTTCTACACCAAGCATTATATTAGCACCTGATGGAACTGGTTCTACACCAAGCATTATATTAGCACCTGATGGAACTGGTTCTACACCAAGCATTGTATTAGCACCTGATGGAACTGGTTCTACACCAAGCATTATATTAGCACCTGATGGAACTGGTTCTACACCAAGCATTATATTAGCACCTGATGGAACTGGTTCTACTCCAAGCATTGTATTAGCACCTGATGGAACTGGTTCTACTCCAAGCATTGTATTAGCACCTGATGGAACTGGTTCTACACCAAGCATTGTATTAGCACCTGATGGAACTGGTTCTACACCAAGCATTATATTAGCACCTGATGGAACTGGTTCTACTCCAAGCATTATATTAGCACCTGATGGAACTGGTTCTACACCAAGCATTATATTAGCACCTGATGGAACTGGTTCTACACCAAGCATTATATTAGCACCTGATGGAACTGGTTCTACACCAAGCATTGTATTAGCACCTGATGGAACTGGTTCTACACCAAGCATTATATTAGCACCTGATGGAACTGGTTCTACACCAAGCATTATATTAGCACCTGATGGAACTGGTTCTATTATATTAGCACCTGATGGAACTGGTTCTACTCCAAGCATTATATTAGCACCTGATGGAACTGGTTCTACACCAAGCATTATATTAGCACCTGATGGAACTGGTTCTACACCAAGCATTATATTAGCACCTGATGGAACTGGTTCTACTCCAAGCATTGTATCAGCACCTGATGGAACTGGTTCTACACCAAGCATTATATTAGCATCTGATGGAACTGGTTCTACACCAAGCATTATATTAGCACCTGATGGAACTGGTTCTGCACCAAGCATTGTATTAGCACCTGATGGAACTGGTTCTACTCCAAGCATTATATTAGCACCTGATGGAACTGGTTCTACTCCAAGCATTGTATTTGCACCTGATGGAACTGGTTCTACACCAAGCATTATATTAGCACCTGATGGAACTGGTTCTGCACCAAGCATTATATTAGCACCTGATGGAACTGGTTCTACACCAAGCATTGTATTAGCACCTGATGGAACTGTTTCTGCACCAAGCATTGTATTAGCACCTGATGGAACTGGTTCTACTCCAAGCATTGTATTAGCACCTGATGGAACTGGTTCTACTCCAAGCATTGTATTAGCACCTGATGGAACTGGTTCTGCACCAAGCATTATATTAGCACCTGATGGAACTGGTTCTACACCAAGCATTGTATTAGCACCTGATGGAACTGGTTCTACACCAAGCATTATATTAGCACCTGATGGAACTGGTTCTACTCCAAGCATTGTATTAGCACCTGATGGAACTGGTACTACACCAAGCATTGTATTAGCACCTGATGGAAGTGGTTCTACTCCAAGCATTATATTAGCACCTGATGGAACTGGTTCTACACCAAGCATTGTATTAGCATCTGATGGAACTGGTTCTACTCCAAGCATTATATTAGCACCTGATGGAACTGGTTCTACTCCAAGCATTGTATTTGCACCTGATGGAACTGGTTCTACACCAAGCATTGTATTAGCACCTGATGGAACTGGTTCTACACCAAGCATTATATTAGCACCTGATGGAACTGGTTCTACTCCAAGCATTATATTAGCACCTGATGGAACTGGTTCTACACCAAGCATTATATTAGCACCTGATGGAACTGGTTCTACTCCAAGCATTATATTAGCACCTGATGGAACTGGTTCTACACCAAGCATTATATTAGCACCTGATGGAACTGGTTCTACACCAAGCATTATATTAGCACCTGATGGAACTGGTTCTACACCAAGCATTGTATTAGCACCTGATGGAACTGGTTCTACTCCAAGCATTGTATTAGCACCTGATGGAACTGGTTCTACTCCAAGCATTATATTAGCACCTGTTGGAACTGGTTCTACACCAAGCATTATATTAGCACCTGATGGAACTGGTTCTACACCAAGCATTATATTAGCACCTGTTGGAACTGGTTCTACACCAAGCATTATATTAGCACCTGATGGAACTGGTTCTACTCCAAGTATTATATTAGCACCTGATGGAACTGGTTCTACACCAAGCATTATATTAGCACCTGATGGAACTGGTTCTACACCAAGCATTGTATTAGCACCTGATGGAACTGGTTCTACACCAAGCATTGTATTTGCACTGTATAAATGATATGAACAAGTTTGCAGTCTATTCTTGGAAGTAGTTGTATCTCTAAGTATACATTTTCATGGACACCATCTTTGCTGTGATGTTAAGAGCATGCACGTGTGTTTAAGCCAAGTTTCTATGTGCTGGGTGTTTGATCTGGATAACTGGCATCCATTCATTGGTGGAACTATGTGATGGATGCTTGTCCGATGGTGGGCACTCGGCATGTGTAGGTAGGTTTGTAAGCTTTGGCAGTGGATGATAACCTACAAGTCATGGCAGTTACTTGGTTACAGGCAGCCATCTTGTCCAAAGACATGAGATTTCGCTGTTAACATATGAGGGCAATGGTAGATAGAATGCTTTGTGAGTTCCAAGTGTTCTGAATGTTCCGTGGGTTCCAAGTGTTCATGGGTTCCAAGTGTTCCATGGGTTCCAAGTGTTCCACAGGTTCCAAGTGCAGGTTCCAAGTGTTCCATGGGTTCCAAGTGTTCCATGGGTTCCCAGTTTTCCATGGGTTCCAAGTGTTCCTTGGGTTCCCAGTGTTCCATGGGTTTCCAGTGTTCCATGGGTTCCAAGTGTTCCATGGGTTCCAAGTTTTCCATGGGTTCCAAATGTTCCTTGGGTTCCTTGTGTTCATGGATTCCAATGGACCCCCCTTCCCTTTCTGATAGATTATCTACACTCTAACACTGTCAAAGCACTTTAGTTTTCACCGAGTTTCTTTGCCTTGGAATGAACGGCACATAATCCAACTTCTAGTGTCGCTTTGTTCAACTTGCCCCTTGCAGCGGCTTCAGCGTAGCATTTCGGTAAAGGGTCTGGCTCACACTTTGTCATTATGCCGCCCATCTTTGGGGTGTGTGTGTGCCCTTTTATGTTCGAAACTTATGCTGAGCAACTGTTATCTAGAACCTGTGTCATGTCCATTAATTAGATACGTCTAGTCAACACTTGTCAGTACTAGACACCTTCAGAATGGCTCTAGCTACTGGTCACCTGCGAGGCCAGAAAGCAAGGGGGGCTAAATCTTCCTCATTTTTTTTTTGTGCATAGCTGGCATGATTAACCCTTACATGGCCAGTGTGGTAAACTTTTACATAGCTGGCATGATTAACCCTCGATTAACCCTTACATTGCCAGTGTGGTAAACTTTTACATAGCTGGCATGATTAACCCTTACATGGCCAGCATGATAAACTTTTATATAGCTAACACGATTAACCCTTACATGGCAAGTATCGTAAACTTTTACATAGCTAGCATGATTAACCCTTACATGGCCAGTGTGGTAAACTTTTACATAGCTAGCATGATTAAGGGGAGAACTAGTCTGATCATGTCTGGAAAGAATGAAAAGAATGATTTGTGGTTAGGGCTTTGGAGCTCCATAGATTCTGCACACTTCAGTGTATGAACTTGATATATAGCTCAAATGATAGATCTCTCGATGTGCTCTCTTTTGGAATTAAAAAAGTTGCAGTTACATGCAGCCAAAGAGGGAGTCTTCAAAATCTGAGTGCCAGAACTGGCAGTAGTTGTGGTTCCTGATTAGAAAGTGCTGGCCATTGTTATCTGTGGCTAGAGGAAGCCCTACTCTACAACTTGACAGGCTAGCGTGGGGTGCAGGGGGAAAAGAAAGAAAGGGGGAAAAGGGGGGGGGGGGGGGGGGGGGGAGAAAGGAAAAAAAGGGGGAGAAAGAAAGGAAAAAAGGGGGGGAAGAAAGGGAAAAAAGTGGGGGAGGGGGGAGAAAGGAAAAAAAGAAAAGGGGGGGAAGAAAGGAAAAAGGGGGGAGGGGGGAGAAAGGAAAAAAAGGGGAGGAAGGGGGGGAAGAATGGAAAAAAAGGGGGGGAAGAAAGGGAAAAAGGGGGGGAAAGAAAAGAAAGGGGAAAAAGGGGGAAAAAGGGGGGGGGATGAAATGAAAAAAAAGGGTGGGTAAAGGGGGGGGGGGGGATGTAAGTCCACTTCCCCCCTGCACCCACGCTTGCCTAATTAGTTGTAGTCAGCGCCTAATGAATACACTAGTTTTGTAGAGTAGGCTAGCCATAGATAACTCCAATCAGGAACCACAAACAGTTCATGCACACAAATTTGGAACTCCCACTTTGGCTGCATGTAACTTTAGCCTAGTTGAGAGCACACAGAGATATCTATTATTTGAGTTATATGTATGTCATGTCAAGTAAATTATGCCGTATCTATGGAAATCCAAAGTAGCAATCACAAGATCTTTTTTAAGTGTTTGTTTTAGACCCTCTTCAGAAGTCCACTAAAAAAATATATAAAAAATATCTCAACATCAAGCTGTAGTGTTTGTATGGCTCTAGCAATCACAGTTGTTATAGCCATTCCAGACTTGATGCTGGTAAGTTTTTACTTAGGCACTGACCTTACTTCACATTCCAACTTGCAGTTCCAAAAGATAAGCATGTATGGCAAAACAAAAGCTACGATCAGAAAGCTACTGCACTGGCTACATTTTGGTATATAAATCAGGACCATAGCCATGAATGTGTGCACTTTAAATGGTAAACCACAGTTTTCAGACTTGTTCTCCTCTTAACCCTTACGTGGCCAGCCTGATAAACTTTTACATAAGCTGACATGATTAACCCTTACATAGCAGTTTGATTAACTTTTAGATAAGCTGGCATTATTAACCCTTACATGGCCAGCATCATAAAGCCATTGCATCCACCAATAACTGCTGTTTCACCCGCCCATGTTCAATAGAAACCTAGTATTCTGGTAGAGACCTAGTATTCTGGTAGAAACCTAGTATCCTGGTAGAAACCTAGTATTCTGGTAGAAACCTAGTATTCTGTAGCAGCAATTTACTCTGATAGTAATTTACGCTAGGGTTGGACTAGAGTGGGCTCCCTGTATATAGAGTGTCCTCATTTTATAGGGTTGCACTAGAGTGGACTCCACTGTGTACAGAGGTGTCCCCATTTCATTGGGTTGGCCTAGAATGGGTTCCACTGTATACAAAGGTGTCCCCATTTCAGAGGGTTCGACTAGAGTGGGCTCCACTGTATACAGAGGTGTCCTCATTTCAGAGGGTTCGACTAGAGTGGGCTCCACTGTATACAGGTGTCCCCATTTCAGAGGGTTGGACTAGAATGGGTTCGACTGTATACAGAGGTGTCCCCATTTCAGAGGGTTCGACTAAAATGGGCTCCACTGTATACAGGTGTCCCCATTTCAGAGGGTTCGACTAGAGTGGGCTCCACTGTATACAGAGGTGTCCCTTCAGAGGGTTCGACTAGAGTGGGCTCCACTGTGTACAGAGGTGTCCCCATTTCAGAGGGTTCGACTAGAGTGGGCTCCACTGTATACAGGTGTCCCCATTTCAGAGGGTTCGACTAGAGTGGGCTCCACTGTATACAGAGGTGTCCTCATTTCAGAGGGTTGGACTAGAATGGGTTCCACTGTATACAGAGGTGCCCTCATGAAGATATTATTCTTGTGTTCTGTGTTTAGAGAGACTCCTCTACTGCTCATGCCACAACTAGCATCCAGTCTCATGTACATATAAACAGTTTATTGTTACTTGTAAATTTCCGTGGAATCTTCCCAAGACCGCCTCCTTCTCGGCTAGTTATATTGACTCCTCCCCCCTACTTCCCCCTCACACCATACCCTAACCACACCCATAGATCAACAACACGTGCATACGTTTCCTGGACTCTGAATATCGGCAAACGTTTGTAGGCAGCTAGTCCAATTTCTTGAGTTATGCATTGGAGGAATGTAGTTATCAGCCCTGCCCAAACAGGTGCTAAACACACCAACGTGCATTCATGTCTCGATCACCATATTACCATGGCAATAGCAGGATTCAGACAGGTTTGTTTTGGTTTTGGTGTGTGTACATGTATGTGTGTGTGGGGGGGGGGTTGGGTTTCTGTTACGTAAGTGCAGGATCTACTTCCCCTCTCCAGGTGATCCTGAATAAGCATTGTGTGCTTGCTACATGTACACATTTAGCATTTGTGCTGATTTTTCAATGATTTTTCAAGTAATGGGTGCAGTTATACCCCCAGCCCCCCTCTAACACTTGTTCAGTCATTCCAGATTTTCTGTGTAGTATATGAATTGGTCTCTACCTCACTAGGCAGGGATTTTGCACCCTCTCTGTGTACGTATGTGTATTGAGCTACTCATCTAGACTCTTCTGGGTGGTTGCCATGGGTGATGATGTTGGGCTTTGTAGGAGGAGTTATGATTAAGATGTTATGGTGACCAAGGTCAGCCAACTTGAACCTTGCCCGTGCTATTGTGAGCATTGCCCGTGCTATTGTGAGCCTTGCCCGTGCTATTATGAGCCTTGCCCATGCTATTGTGAGCCTTGCCCATGCTATTGCGAGCCTTGCCCGTGCTATTGTGATCCTTGCCCGTGCTATTGTGAGCCTTACCTGTGCTATTTTGTGTGTGTGTGGGTGCACGTTTGTGTATGCATGCATGATGTGTGTGTGTAGGTTAGCCTCTCTGTAACTTCCCCCCCTTCCCCGGTTTGTTTGTTTGACCTGTGGGCTCTCCTCTCAGATATACCGACACTACATGTAACATACTGTAGCAACACAGCTGAGCCTAGCAACACAGCTGAGCCTAGAGTGGGTAGCAACACAGCTGAGCCTAGCAACACAGCTGAGCCTAGCAACACAGCTGAGCCTAGAGTGTGTAGCAACACAGCTGAGCCTAGCAACACAGCTGAGCCTAGAGTAAGGTAGCAACACAGCTGAGCCTAGAGTGGGCAGCAACACAGCTGAGCCTAGCAACACAGCTGAGCCTAGAGTGGGCAGCAACACAGCTGAGCCTAGAGTGGGCAGCAACACAGCTGAGCCTAGCAACACAGCTGAGCCTAGAGTGGGCAGCAACACAGCTGAGCCTAGAGTGGGCAGCAACACAGCTGAGCCTAGAGTGGGCAGCAACACAGCTGAGCCTAGCAACACAGCTGAGCCTAGAGTAGGTAGCAACACAGCTGAGCCTAGAGTGGGTAGCAACACAGCTGAGCCTAGCAACACAGCTGAGCCTAGCAACACAGCTGAGCCTAGAGTGTGTAGCAACACAGCTGAGCCTAGCAACACAGCTGAGCCTAGAGTAAGGTAGCAACACAGCTGAGCCTAGAGTGGGCAGCAACACAGCTGAGCCTAGCAACACAGCTGAGCCTAGAGTGGGCAGCAACACAGCTGAGCCTAGAGTGGGCAGCAACACAGCTGAGCCTAGCAACACAGCTGAGCCTAGAGTGGGCAGCAACACAGCTGAGCCTAGAGTGGGCAGCAACACAGCTGAGCCTAGAGTGGGCAGCAACACAGCTGAGCCTAGCAACACAGCTGAGCCTAGAGTAGGTAGCAACACAGCTGAGCCTAGCAACACAGCTGAGCCTAGCAACACAGCTGAGCCTAGAGTGGGTAGCTGTTTTGATAAGGCCATGTTCTGTAATGGTATTCATAATATCCAGTGATGCTGTGAATAACATTATGATATATGTTGGCTAATCTATGGCTATGAAGTGCCACATGTTTTAGCCACTCCCACACACACACCCCTTCCCCTCCCCCCACCTTTGTTTACTATCACATGTGATATACATGTAGCAAGGAATGTCAGCCTGAACCTAATTATTATGAAGTATGTGTCCATATCCACAGCAAGCACCCACTATGTTGTTTACAGTGATCTAGGATTAGGCTGGTCACATGTAGCAAGCACCCACTATGTTGTTTACAGTGATCTAGGATTAGGCTGGGCACATGTAGCAAGCACCCACTATGCTGTTTACAATGATCTAGGATTAGGCTGGGCACATGTAGCAAGCACCTACTAATGCTGTTTACAGTGATAGGATTAGGCTGGGCACATGTAGCAAGCACCCACTATGTTGTTTACAGTGATCTAGGATTAGGCTGGTCACATGTAGCAAGCACCCACTATGTTGTTTACAGTGATCTAGGATTAGGCTGGGCACATGTAGCAAGCACCCACTATGCTGTTTACAATGATCTAGGATTAGGCTGGGCACATGTAGCAAGCACCTACTAATGCTGTTTACAGTGATAGGATTAGGCTGGGCACATGTAGCAAGCACCCACTATGCTGTTTACAGTGATCTAGGATTAGGCTGGGCACATGTAGCAAGCACCCACTATGTTGTTTACAGTGATCTAGGATTAGGCTGGGCACATGTAGCAAGCACCCACTATGCTGTTTACAGTGATCTAGGATTAGGCTGGGCACATGAAGCCAACCAGAAGGATAGCGATGACAATGCATTTGCAGACTTGGGTGGAGCTGAAGTCGAGGACTAGGAAGTTTTGGAGGGCGTGTGCATCAAGAAGAACACGAGCTACATGTAAAGCAGAGGCACTGGCTGGACATGAGGACAACCAGCAAACCCTCGCCCAGGGCTAGCTTTAACCTATTGCCAATTATCACATACACACGACAATGTGGGTGTGGTCACTTAGAAATAATTTGGGTGTGCCTTAATGTGGGTGTGTCTACTTAGAATAAATGGTCCAGTTTCATGATGCAATCCCCTACCCACCTGCACCTACAGTGTACCCTACCTGTCAAGGTCATAGAATAAGCACCCATGGAAACTGAGTATGTACTTCACAGTACTTTGCACTCTGAACTCTGATTAGTGGAACAACGATTAGTTTCACTTTAAGAATAGTACTTAAGAATAGGACTGTCTAACCTTTCATGACCCCACACCACCTCTGCCTCCTTCATAACCCCACACCACCTCTGCCTCCTTCATAACCCCACACCACCTCTGCCTCCTTCATAACCCCACACCTCTATTTCCTTCATGACCCCACACCTCTGCCTTCCTTCATGACCCCACACCTCTGCCTCTTTAATAAAGCCAACACCTCTGCCTCCTTCATAACCCCACACCACCTCTGCCTCCTTCATGACCCCACACCTCTGCCTCCTTCATGACCCCACACCTCTACCTCCTTCATAACCCCACACCTCTGCCTCCTTCATAACCCCACACCTCTGCCTCCTTCATGACCCCACACCTCTGCCTCCTTCATGACCCCACACCTCTACCTCCTTCATGACCCCACACCTCTGCCTCCTTCATGACCCCACACCACCTCTGCCTCCTTCATGACCCCACACCTCTGCCTCCTTCATGACCCCACACCTCTGCCTCCTTCATAACCCCACACCTCTGCCTCCTTCATGACCCCACACCTCTACCTCCTTCATGACCCCACACCTCTGCCTCCTTCATAACCCCACACCTCTGCCTCCTTCATAACCCCACACCTCTGCCTCCTTCATGACCCCACACCTCTGCCTCCTTCATAACCCCACACCTCTGCCTCCTTCATAACCCCACACCTCTGCCTCCTTCATGACCCCACACCTCTACCTCCTTCATAACCCCACACCTCTGCCTCCTTCATACCCCCACACCTCTGCCTCCTTCATAACCCCACACCACCTCTGCCTCCTTCATGACCCCACACCTCTACCTCCTTCATGACCCCACACCTCTGCCTCCTTCATGACCCCACACCTCTACCTCCTTCATGACCCCACACCTCTGCCTCCTTCATGACCCCACACCTCTGCCTCCTTCATGACCCCACACCTCTGCCTCCTTCATGACCCCACACCTCTGCCTCCTTCATGACCCCACACCTCGGCCTCCCTTCATGACCCCACATCCTAAAAAAATGCTGTTTCTATTTAAAGTAATATTTATTCAAAGGAAATATTAAGACTCCCTATATGTATTACCCTATGTTAATATAGAGTCAATATCCTCACTCCCTATGTTACCCTATGTTAATAGAGGGTCAATACCAGGAATCCCTATATTACACATGTTAATATAGAGTCACTATCAGAACTCCCTAATATTACCCTACTATGTTAATAGAGAGTCTTTCAGAAAGGGATAAGTTGAATTACCCCCAACCCCTTCAACGTCTTCCACTTATGGACATCTGAGTGTTACTATAACAACCATCTTCTCCACCCCACCCCCCTCCAGAACATTTGGAGGGTGTGGCTGTGTCCTTGCACTAGTAGGTACAAAAATATGCAGCTCGTGGATTTCCTATCACCATGGAGCCATTGATTTAGGCAATTTCCGGCCACGCTGCACATATCGGCCTCATTTATTAAGGTTCTATTTCCCAATGGGGATGTCTAGGAAACAGAGTGTGTGATTATTCTAACTGCCTTCTCCGAAGTCCTATCTCTGTGGCTACTATGGTGCAGAGTTCAAACCATGCGCACTGATAGTACACTTCTCTACACATTAAACAAACAAACATGGATTAGAAATGATTTAGAAGGTAAAGGGTTATATAATGGGTGTGGTCTACATGTGTACAGTGTTGTTTTCCTTTTTCATTTTTCAATCATCAGTCGTTTCTATGGTAAACTTCTCTTGCAAACTCTTAAAAGTATTTCACTGTTACCATGGTGATAAATAATGATAAATAAATAAATAAACAAGTTCAAATTCGAATATCAAATTTCAAATTTCAAATTGTGTGTGATGTGTTCAAGGGGTTTGTGGGCAATTATATACTATCAATTTACGTCATTTTTTCCCTCCAGTTCTAGTGAATTCTAACCTCTCTCTCTCTGCCATTTTATGGATTTTTTAATTCCACCTCGCCACCAGGTGGAGTAAGATAATCCTGTTGCCCGCATCATTACAAATGAGTCAGAAAACTTGCTTCCTTTTTGGCAGAGTGTGCAATCTTGAGTAAAATAATGTCTAAGGAAAAAAATGGCCGACATTGCAACTGCTGTTGTCGACTCTCTCTCTTCTTGGCCTTGGGTGCTGTTCCTGGAAGCCCTTCTGCCGAGGAAGGCTGTGCCAGCGTCCTTTGCTTATTAATAACTTCTGAACCCCTTTTTGTTTTTGGGTAAGTGAGGTGCACCTGATGGCTGTACTTGCTGAAGTATAGTGTTGCAGATACCATGCTATATAGCAGTGCATTCTCTCTGCCTACTCAATGTCGGGCATTTTATTTACCTGCAGATTGCTTTCCCATGGCACATATGCTGTAGCCATGGCATTACATGACCACTCTGCTGGATTAAGGTGTGTCTAGGGTTAATGCCAGGGCAATGGCTAAGGTTATAGGCCCTGGGCAACGGCTAGGGTTAGGGCCTGGCAATGACTAGGGTTAGGTCCTGGGCAGTGAACTAGGGTTATGGCCTGGGCAATGACTAGGGTTAGGTCCTGGGCAATGGCTAGGGTTAGGTCCTGGGCAATGGCTAGGGTTAGGTCCTGGGCAATGGCTACGGTTAGGGCCTGGGCAATTGCTAGGGTTATGGTAAGCACAATAGCTAGGGCTAGGGCTAGGTTTAGGGCCCTATATCCATTGCTCTACCCTAGCCCTGGCCATACATGTATTACTCAACTTTGAACTTTGTGATTCCTTGTCTTGTTAAGGCCAGGATGAGGCGGCAACAACTTTAAACTTCCACTGGTCAGGGCTGTAGAATAGAAATGAACTTTGAACTTATGGCATCCATGTTCGTAGCATATCCCAGAAGTCACCACGGTGCACAGAGAACAACCTTCCTTTAAGATACTGTACATGTCTGAGGTGTGTTATAATACCTACGGTACATACACATGTGTCCTTCAGGGAAGAGTTGCCATGGCAACCCTGCGAATTGCTGCGAATTATCATGCGTGTCCTTTAACGGCTTAGCGGTCTGAACTTTGCACTCTAGTGTGCAACATCCAAACATTTAATTGCAATTATCGCCAACCAGAGTAGCTCGCTACACTTCCCCTTGGGCAGCTACCCGTATAGACAAAGTTGGTCCTAGCCCTAGCCTTAATATTTGACTGATACCACACAACTTTTATAATTTAAAACGTCTACCAACCACAAGAAATGTGTACACATTAATATCGTGCGTCGTTGATTCAGTTGAAGCCGTTTCGTTCGTGTTTCAATTCAAGCTTGATATACTCTTAATTGTGCTTGTAACTTTGAAAAGCACTTG
Source organism: Cladorhizidae sp. MBARI D1340-BT2 (assembly GCA_028752905.1). NCBI lineage: Eukaryota > Metazoa > Porifera > Demospongiae > Poecilosclerida > Cladorhizidae > Cladorhizidae sp. MBARI D1340-BT2. Next base: position 11,587,854 of record JAQNBH010000010.1, read on the forward strand.
GCTAATTATCAACTAATTATCTTGTTGAGGGGTTGAGGGAGAGAGAGGAGTGAGTTCATGTGTGACCTTAGCAATGTTATTTGATTTTTACATGCTAGCAATACATCCTACGTGGGTAAAAAAAGGGGCGGGGGGGGGGGGGGAGACGAGTGTGTCTGGGTCTGTGCCCTTGAATCTTCCTGTCATCTTATAACGTGTAAATATATAAGTCGCCCTTTCTTCCCGACAGACAGAATGTTCACTCAATGAACTCTCAGATGACACAATAACATTATAATCACCTTTTCGATAATCAACTTCAAATTATATTCACTCGGTGTAGATGCTCTAGCCTTCATCAAGAATGAAGGCTAGAGCATCCTAGTTGAAATGTCGATTGAATACAATTTTGAAGTTGATTATTGAGAAGTTAATTATAAAGTCAGAATGTTGTTAAATTATATCCAATTAGCTGTAATCAACAGACTTGAACTAATTGTTAATAGTGGTGGATGCCAGACTACATTTATGTGCTTCATGGCAAGCATCTCTTGTGCATTTGCTGATGAAAGCAAGTTCTGGCAGTCGTGTGTCTCACCAATTTGGACTTATGACACTCTGTGTCTTGGGTCCGGTGACATAGCACTTTTTCTTACAGCAACCCTTTACCAGATTCCATGGTGTGCCGTCATCATACAGCATGATAGGTGCATGCACCTGGCTGCTGCTAGATGCGAGTCAAAGGTTAGATCATTCTAATATGCCCTGGCCAGCAACCCTCATACACAAGATGGTGACTGCAACACCCATGCCAGCACAGAGGCGTTAATTTGCAGGCATGCAAAAACAGTTGCAGCATAACGCAAGATTAATTGTTGCCTTGGCAACCACTAGAGGAATGCCATAGCTTCAGAAATTTGCCATGTCCTCCGAGACCTCCGAAACTTGATCCCGTGAAATCATCGTCCCGGACGGACAACATTCAGCGAGGGCAGGAGCATGGGGGAGAACTCGTGAGGAAATATATCAAAGGGGAAATGATGGCGACAGCATGGAGGTGCGCTGCGTGGAACGTGGAATTGAGGTCGTGTTGACACATGGAGGTGGGCTGCGTGGAACGTGGAATTGAGGTCGTGTTGACACTTAGTGGCGACTTAGTCTGCTGGTAGAACCAAACACACACACACACCTACTGTAGGCACGTGTGCACACCCACACACACACACCTACTGTAGGCACATGTGCACACACACACACACACACCTATTGTAGGCACATGTGCACACACACACACACACACACCTACTGTAGGCACATGTGCACACACACACACACACACCTACTGTAGGCACGTGCGCACACACACACACACACACCTACTGTAGGCACATGTGCACACACACACACACCTACTGTAGGCACGTGTGCACACACACACACACACACCTACTGTAGGCACGTGCGCACACACACACACACACACACCTACTGTAGGCACGTGCGCACACACACACACACCTACTGTAGGCACGTGCGCACACACACACACACACACACCTACTGTAGGCACATGTGCACACACACACACACCTACTGTAGGCACGTGTGCACACACACACACACACACCTACTGTAGGCACGTGCGCACACACACACACACACCTACTGTAGGCATGTGCACACACACACACACACACCTACTGTAGGCATGTGCACACACACACACACACACCTACTGTAGGCACATGTGCACACACACACACACCTACTGTAGGCACATGTGCACACACACACACACCTACTGTAGGCACGTGTGCACACACACACACACACCTACTGTAGGCACATGTGCACACACACACACACACACTTATATATGTGTGCACACTGTTCACATACACACCTAGGAACGGCACACACTCATAACCACACACACACACACCAGGCACACCAGGCACACACTCACACCACACACACACACCAGACTCCGCACATACACACACACACACACCAGACTCACACCACACATACACACACACCAGGCACGCACTCACACCACACATACACACACAAAAATAAATGCACTCATAGATTCTAGGAATGGAAAGCTTTCTTCCAGTGCAATTTTAGCCAGTCATATTCCAGTAGCTGTCCATGATTATGCATGATCTGTAGTTGAGCATACAATTGTATATAGCAAGGCACTTGTTCTAGTCCAATCCCAGCATGAGGGGGCGTGTCCATCACTCTCATGTTGTTCCCCTCGTATGTATGTAATGCTAGCCAAACTGCCCTGACCATCCTGGGAGCAGCTCTATCTAGCCCTAGTAACCACTGCCACCAAGGATGCCCTAGCAACCACTGTCCTAGCCATAAAAAATATCATAGCAAATACAGACTAAGCTGTCCTTAATCTGCCAGCCTCATACTGTTACAAGACTAGTGTTTAACCTAGGAACAGGGAGCCCTTCTATATAGAGAGCATCTTGGTCCCCCTAGTGATATAGTTAGTGTATGTATGTGTGTGTGGTGGTATCCAGGCAACCTGTAGCAAGGCAGGTGTTAGGATCGCATGGCGGCAGCCTGCCTTTTCTTCATGAGCTATCAACCTTGACATTGCTGTGTGTTTGTGCGTGTGTGTGTCGAGACTACTGCAAGTTGTAGGCTGCATAGTTACCATGGTTACATAAGGTTATTTTAACTACTGACCACTTTCGATTACATGATATATATATAGTACATATAGTATATATATATATATATATACGGTATATACTCATATATATGTATAGTATATGTGTATACATACATGTAGTATATCTGTATACAGTATATACATGTACATATATATATATACACACAATATGTATATACAGTATGTAGTATGTATACAGTATATACATGCATGTACATGTATATACACACAATACATGCATGTATATACACACAATACATGCATGGACATGTATATACACATGTAGTATATATATTTGCTGTCGCTGTCTCTCTCTCTGTTGGACACACCCATCTACAGTATTGCATACCAGCTGAAGAGAAGACTACCAGTCGAACTGACCATGACAGAATACGTCAGCATACTCCTCACAACTCCCACTCTTCGCACCCCCCTCACTCTTCACATTCGTCCTACACCCTCCACACTCCTCACCCCCACTCCACAACCTCTCGCAATCGCCCTGGGGCATTTTCTAGAAGCACCATGGAGAGCCCCCCCTTTTCATCGCATGCGTCTCATCATCCACCTGGGGCCTCGTCCAGACGAATGTTCCGTGAAGGAAGGTATGTATGTAGTATACTAACTTGGAACAAGTATACTAGGCTATTGAACAAGTGTATTAGAAGAGACAGAACATGGTCGCAGTAATGAATCGTCGGCCATCTTTAAAAATAAATAAATTAAGGTGCCATGTCGACAAGGAAGGGCTTGCAAAAAAGGGGTTTTGCTCACTGCATTTAGTTGGCACTGGCTTGCCCCCTAAAGCACGAGTTACATATTTAAAAAAATGATTCAGGAATTCCACTGGGCATGTGCAGGATAAAAAAGAAATCTGATGTGTGGATGTGGTTTATTTTGTATGTATTAAAAAAAATGGGGGAGGGGTGGGGGGTGACTTCAGAGTTTGCACAGATTTATTTATGGCAGGCGGGCGGCTAATAAACTGTTTTACCAGATGAGTCTTTTGTTTGGCATACATTCGAACTTCATCTCCCTTCCAGTCCCATGACACGTCTCCCCACTCCCTTGTTACCCCTCCCATGCAGGTCTGATAAAGCGGACAGCTGCGGCGAGGACAACTCCGGGGACGATGGCGGGGGCCAGGAGGTGCATTACCCTCATGCGCCCCCTCCCTCCCACTCCTCACGTAGTCATGGCGTTAAGAAGTGCAAGAACTGCGACAAGCTGAAGGAGGTGAGGGAAATGATGTCCAGTTCTGAAGTAGATTTAAAGAACTTTTGAACTTCTGAGTTGATTACGATTTATCCTAGATTGGTCTTTCTCCCTCCCCCTCCCTTCTTTTAGGCCACGCGAAATATTTGGGGGGGAGGGGGGACTAAATTGTTTTCCTCGAACTGTTGATAATTAGTATCCTACTCATTTGTGTTGCTGAACTATATGTAGGTATGTGTGTGTGTGTGTGTGTGTATCAACAACTTAGAGTTCTGAGGAAATGTTACTTCCCATGAAATGATAGCATTAGTTGTGTGATTGAGCAGTCATGAGGTGCATGTGTGAGTGAGGCAGTCATGAGGTGCATGTGTGAGTGAGCAGTCATGAGGTGCATGTGTGAGTGAGCAGTCATGAGGTGCATGTGTGAGTGAGCAGTCATGAGGTGCATGTGTGAGTGAGGCAGTCATGAGGTGCATGTGTGAGTGAGGCAGTCATGAGGTGCATGTGTGAGTGAGGCAGTCATGAGGTGCATGTGTGAGTGAGCAGTCATGAGGTGCATGTGTGAGTGAGGCAGTCATGAGGTGCATGTGTGAGTGAGGCAGTCATGAGGTGCATGTGTGAGTGAGCAGTCATGAGGTGCATGTGTGAGTGAGGCAGTCATGAGGTGCATGTGTGAGTGAGCAGTCATGAGGTGCATGTGTGAGTGAGGCAGTCATGAGGTGCATGTGTGAGTGAGCAGTCATGAGGTGCATGTGTGAGTGAGCAGTCATGAGGTGCATGTGTGAGTGAGGCAGTCATGAGGTGCATGTGTGAGTGGGGCAGTCATGAGGTGCATGTGTGAGTGAGCAGTCATGAGGTGCATGTGTGAGTGAGGCAGTCATGAGGTGCATGTGTGAGTGAGCAGTCATGAGGTGCATGTGTGAGTGAGGCAGTCATGAGGTGCATGTGTGAGTGAGGCAGTCATGAGGTGCATGTGTGAGTGAGCAGTCATGAGGTGCATGTGTGAGTGAGCAGTCATGAGGTGCATGTGTGAGTGAGGCAGTCATGAGGTGCATGTGTGAGTGAGGCAGTCATGAGGTGCATGTGTGAGTGAGCAGTCATGAGGTGCATGTGTGAGTGAGCAGTCATGAGGTGCATGTGTGAGTGAGGCAGTCATGAGGTGCATGTGTGAGTGAGCAGTCATGAGGTGCATGTGTGAGTGAGCAGTCATGAGGTGCATGTGTGAGTGAGGCAGTCATGAGGTGCATGTGTGAGTGAGCAGTCATGAGGTGCATGTGTGAGTGAGCAGTCATGAGGTGCATGTGTGAGTGAGGCAGTCATGAGGTGCATGTGTGAGTGAGCAGTCATGAGGTGCATGTGTGAGTGAGCAGTCATGAGGTGCATGTGTGAGTGAGCAGTCATGAGGTACATGTGTGAGTGAGCAGTCATGAGGTGCATGTGTGAGTGAGGCAGTCATGAGGTGCATGTGTGAGTGAGGCAGTCATGAGGTGCATGTGTGAGTGAGGCAGTCATGAGGTGCATGTGTGAGTGAGGCAGTCATGAGGTGCATGTGTGAGTGAGCAGTCATGAGGTGCATGTGTGAGTGAGCAGTCATGAGGTGCATGTGTGAGTGAGCAGTCATGAGGTGCATGTGTGAGTGAGGCAGTCATGAGGTGCATGTGTGAGTGAGGCAGTCATGAGGTGCATGTGTGAGTGGGGCAGTCATGAGGTGCATGTGTGAGTGAGGCAGTCATGAGGTGCATGTGTGAGTGAGCAGTCATGAGGTGCATGTGTGAGTGAGCAGTCATGAGGTACATGTGTGAGTGAGCAGTCATGAGGTGCATGTGTGAGTGAGGCAGTCATGAGGTGCATGTGTGAGTGAGCAGTCATGAGGTGCATGTGTGAGTGAGGCAGTCATGAGGTGCATGTGTGAGTGAGCAGTCATGAGGTGCATGTGTGAGTGAGCAGTCATGAGGTGCATGTGTGAGTGAGGCAGTCATGAGGTGCATGTGTGAGTGAGGCAGTCATGAGGTGCATGTGTGAGTGAGCAGTCATGAGGTACATGTGTGAGTGAGGCAGTCATGAGGTGCATGTGTGAGTGAGGCAGTCATGAGGTGCATGTGTGAGTGAGGCAGTCATGAGGTGCATGTGTGAGTGAGGCAGTCATGAGGTGCATGTGTGAGTGAGGCAGTCATGAGGTGCATGTGTGAGTGAGGCAGTCATGAGGTGCATGTGTGAGTGAGGCAGTCATGAGGTGCATGTGTGAGTGAGGCAGTCATGAGGTGCATGTATGAGTGGGGCAGTCATGAGGTGCATGTGTGAGTGAGGCAGTCATGAGGTGCATGTGTGAGTGAGCAGTCATGAGGTGCATGTGTGAGTGAGTAGTCATGAGGTGCATGTGTGAGTGAGGCAGTCATGAGGTGCATGTGTGAGTGAGGCAGTCATGAGGTGCATGTGTGAGTGAGGCAGTCATGAGGTGCATGTGTGAGTGAGGCAGTCATGAGGTGCATGTGTGAGTGAGGCAGTCATGAGGTGCATGTGTGAGTGAGCAGTCATGAGGTGCATGTGTGAGTGAGCAGTCATGAGGTGCATGTGTGAGTGAGGCAGTCATGAGGTGCATGTGTGAGTGAGGCAGTCATGAGGTGCATGTGTGAGTGAGGCAGTCATGAGGTGCATGTGTGAGTGAGGCAGTCATGAGGTGCATGTGTGAGTGAGGCAGTCATGAGGTGCATGTGTGAGTGAGGCAGTCATGAGGTGCATGTGTGAGTGAGTAGTCATGAGGTGCATGTGTGAGTGAGGCAGTCATGAGGTGCATGTGTGAGTGAGGCAGTCATGAGGTGCATGTGTGAGTGAGGCAGTCATGAGGTGCATGTGGAGTGAGCAGTCATGAGGTGCATGTGTGAGTGAGCAGTCATGAGGTGCATGTGTGAGTGAGCAGTCATGAGGTGCATGTGTGAGTGAGGCAGTCATGAGGTGCATGTGTGAGTGAGGCAGTCATGAGGTGCATGTGTGAGTGAGGCAGTCATGAGGTGCATGTGTGAGTGAGGCAGTCATGAGGTGCATGTGTGAGTGAGGCAGTCATGAGGTGCATGTGTGAGTGAGGCAGTCATGAGGTGCATGTGTGAGTGAGCAGTCATGAGGTGCATGTGTGAGTGAGGCAGTCATGAGGTGCATGTGTGAGTGAGGCAGTCATGAGGTGCATGTGTGAGTGAGGCAGTCATGAGGTGCATGTGTGAGTGAGCAGTCATGAGGTGCATGTGTGAGTGAGGCAGTCATGAGGTGCATGTGTGAGTGAGGCAGTCATGAGGTGCATGTGTGTGAGCAGTCATGAGGTGCATGTGTGAGTGAGGCAGTCATGAGGTGCATGTGTGAGTGAGGCAGTCATGAGGTGCGTGTGAGTGAGGCAGTCATGAGGTGCATGTGTGAGTGAGGCAGTCATGAGGTGCATGTGTGAGTGAGCAGTCATGAGGTGCATGTGTGAGTGAGGCAGTCATGAGGTGCATGTGTGAGTGAGCAGTCATGAGGTGCATGTGTGAGTGAGGCAGTCATGAGGTGCATGTGTGAGTGAGGCAGTCATGAGGTGCATGTGTGAGTGAGCAGTCATGAGGTGCATGTGTGAGTGAGGCAGTCATGAGGTGCATGTGTGAGTGAGGCAGTCATGAGGTGCATGTGTGAGTGAGGCAGTCATGAGGTGCATGTGTGAGTGAGGCAGTCATGAGGTGCATGTGTGAGTGAGCAGTCATGAGGTGCATGTGTGAGTGAGCAGTCATGAGGTGCATGTGTGAGTGAGGCAGTCATGAGGTGCATGTGTGAGTGAGGCAGTCATGAGGTGCATGTGTGAGTGAGGCAGTCATGAGGTGCATGTGTGAGTGAGGCAGTCATGAGGTGCATGTGTGAGTGAGGCAGTCATGAGGTGCATGTGTGAGTGAGGCAGTCATGAGGTGCATGTGTGAGTGAGGCAGTCATGAGGTGCATGTGTGAGTGAGCAGTCATGAGGTGCATGTGTGAGTGAGGCAGTCATGAGGTGCATGTGTGAGTGAGGCAGTCATGAGGTGCATGTGTGAGTGAGGCAGTCATGAGGTGCATGTGTGAGTGAGCAGTCATGAGGTGCATGTGTGAGTGAGGCAGTCATGAGGTGCATGTGTGAGTGAGGCAGTCATGAGGTGCATGTGTGAGTGAGGCAGTCATGAGGTGCATGTGTGAGTGAGGCAGTCATGAGGTGCATGTGTGAGTGAGGCAGTCATGAGGTGCATGTGTGAGTGAGCAGTCATGAGGTGCATGTGTGAGTGAGCAGTCATGAGGTGCATGTGTGAGTGAGCAGTCATGAGGTGCATGTGTGAGTGAGCAGTCATGAGGTGCATGTGTGAGTGAGGCAGTCATGAGGTGCATGTGTGAGTGAGGCAGTCATGAGGTGCATGTGTGAGTGAGGCAGTCATGAGGTGCATGTGTGAGTGAGGCAGTCATGAGTTGCATGTGTGAGTGAGCAGTCATGAGGTGCATGTGTGAGTGAGGCAGTCATGAGGTGCATGTGTGAGTGAGCAGTCATGAGGTGCATGTGTGAGTGAGGCAGTCATGAGGTGCATGTGTGAGTGAGCAGTCATGAGGTGCATGTGTGAGTGAGCAGTCATGAGGTGCATGTGTGAGTGAGGCAGTCATGAGGTGCATGTGTGAGTGAGGCAGTCATGAGGTGCATGTGTGAGTGAGCAGTCATGAGGTGCATGTGTGAGTGAGGCAGTCATGAGGTGCATGTGTGAGTGAGCAGTCATGAGGTGCATGTGTGAGTGAGGCAGTCATGAGGTGCATGTGTGAGTGAGCAGTCATGAGGTGCATGTGTGAGTGAGGCAGTCATGAGGTGCATGTGTGAGTGAGGCAGTCATGAGGTGCATGTGTGAGTGAGGCAGTCATGAGGTGCATGTGTGAGTGAGCAGTCATGAGGTGCATGTGTGAGTGAGGCAGTCATGAGGTGCATGTGTGAGTGAGGCAGTCATGAGGTGCATGTGTGAGTGAGCAGTCATGAGGTGCATGTGTGAGTGAGGCAGTCATGAGGTGCATGTGTGAGTGAGCAGTCATGAGGTGCATGTGTGAGTGAGGCAGTCATGAGGTGCATGTGTGAGTGAGGCAGTCATGAGGTGCATGTGTGAGTGAGCAGTCATGAGGTGCATGTGTGAGTGAGCAGTCATGAGGTGCATGTGTGAGTGAGGCAGTCATGAGGTGCATGTGTGAGTGAGGCAGTCATGAGGTGCATGTGTGAGTGAGCAGTCATGAGGTGCATGTGTGAGTGAGGCAGTCATGAGGTGCATGTGTGAGTGAGGCAGTCATGAGGTGCATGTGTGAGTGAGGCAGTCATGAGGTGCATGTGTGAGTGAGGCAGTCATGAGGTGCATGTGTGAGTGAGGCAGTCATGAGGTGCATGTGTGAGTGAGGCAGTCATGAGGTGCATGTGTGAGTGAGGCAGTCATGAGGTGCATGTGTGAGTGAGGCAGTCATGAGGTGCATGTGTGAGTGAGGCAGTCATGAGGTGCATGTGTGAGTGAGGCAGTCATGAGGTGCATGTGTGAGTGAGCAGTCATGAGGTGCATGTGTGAGTGAGGCAGTCATGAGGTGCATGTGTGAGTGAGGCAGTCATGAGGTGCATGTGTGAGTGAGGCAGTCATGAGGTGCATGTGTGAGTGAGGCAGTCATGAGGTGCATGTGTGAGTGAGCAGTCATGAGGTGCATGTGTGAGTGAGGCAGTCATGAGGTGCATGTGTGAGTGAGGCAGTCATGAGGTGCATGTGTGAGTGAGGCAGTCATGAGGTGCATGTGTGAGTGAGGCAGTCATGAGGTGCATGTGTGAGTGAGGCAGTCATGAGGTGCATGTGTGAGTGAGCAGTCATGAGGTGCATGTGTGAGTGAGGCAGTCATGAGGTGCATGTGTGAGTGAGGCAGTCATGAGGTGCATGTGTGAGTGAGGCAGTCATGAGGTGCATGTGTGAGTGAGGCAGTCATGAGGTGCATGTGTGAGTGAGGCAGTCATGAGGTGCATGTGTGAGTGAGGCAGTCATGAGGTGCATGTGTGAGTGAGCAGTCATGAGGTGCATGTGTGAGTGAGGCAGTCATGAGGTGCATGTGTGAGTGAGGCAGTCATGAGGTGCATGTGTGAGTGAGGCAGTCATGAGGTGCATGTGTGAGTGAGGCAGTCATGAGGTGCATGTGTGAGTGAGCAGTCATGAGGTGCATGTGTGAGTGAGCAGTCATGAGGTGCATGTGTGAGTGAGCAGTCATGAGGTGCATGTGTGAGTGAGCAGTCATGAGGTGCATGTGTGAGTGAGCAGTCATGAGGTGCATGTGTGAGTGAGGCAGTCATGAGGTGCATGTGTGAGTGAGGCAGTCATGAGGTGCATGTGTGAGTGAGCAGTCATGAGGTGCATGTGTGAGTGAGCAGTCATGAGGTGCATGTGTGAGTGAGCAGTCATGAGGTGCATGTGTGAGTGAGCAGTCATGAGGTCATGTGAGTGAGCAGTCATGAGGTGCATGTGTGAGTGAGGCAGTCATGAGGTGCATGTGTGAGTGAGGCAGTCATGAGGTGCATGTGTGAGTGAGGCAGTCATGAGGTGCATGTGTGAGTGAGGCAGTCATGAGGTGCATGTGTGAGTGAGCAGTCATGAGGTGCATGTGTGAGTGAGCAGTCATGAGGTGCATGTGTGAGTGAGCAGTCATGAGGTGCATGTGTGAGTGAGGCAGTCATGAGGTGCATGTGTGAGTGAGGCAGTCATGAGGTGCATGTGTGAGTGAGGGCAGTCATGAGGTGCATGTGTGAGTGAGGCAGTCATGAGGTGCATGTGTGAGTGAGCAGTCATGAGGTGCATGTGTGAGTGAGGCAGTCATGAGGTGCATGTGTGAGTGAGCAGTCATGAGGTGCATGTGTGAGTGAGGCAGTCATGAGGTGCATGTGTGAGTGAGGCAGTCATGAGGTGCATGTGTGAGTGAGGCAGTCATGAGGTGCATGTGTGAGTGAGCAGTCATGAGGTGCATGTGTGAGTGAGCAGTCATGAGGTGCATGTGTGAGTGAGCAGTCATGAGGTGCATGTGTGAGTGAGGCAGTCATGAGGTGCATGTGTGAGTGAGCAGTCATGAGGTGCATGTGTGAGTGAGGCAGTCATGAGGTGCATGTGTGAGTGAGGCAGTCATGAGGTGCATGTGTGAGTGAGGCAGTCATGAGGTGCATGTGTGAGTGAGGCAGTCATGAGGTGCATGTGTGAGTGAGCAGTCATGAGGTGCATGTGTGAGTGAGGCAGTCATGAGGTGCATGTGTGAGTGAGGCAGTCATGAGGTGCATGTGTGAGTGAGGCAGTCATGAGGTGCATGTGTGAGTGAGGCAGTCATGAGGTGCATGTGTGAGTGAGGCAGTCATGAGGTGCATGTGTGAGTGAGCAGTCATGAGGTGCATGTGTGAGTGAGCAGTCATGAGGTGCATGTGTGAGTGAGGCAGTCATGAGGTGCATGTGTGAGTGAGGCAGTCATGAGGTGCATGTGTGAGTGAGCAGTCATGAGGTGCATGTGTGAGTGAGGCAGTCATGAGGTGCATGTGTGAGTGAGGCAGTCATGAGGTGCATGTGTGAGTGAGGCAGTCATGAGGTGCATGTGTGAGTGAGGCAGTCATGAGGTGCATGTGTGAGTGAGGCAGTCATGAGGTGCATGTGTGAGTGAGGCAGTCATGAGGTGCATGTGTGAGTGAGCAGTCATGAGGTGCATGTGTGAGTGAGCAGTCATGAGGTGCATGTGTGAGTGAGCAGTCATGAGGTGCATGTGTGAGTGAGGCAGTCATGAGGTGCATGTGTGAGTGAGGCAGTCATGAGGTGCATGTGTGAGTGAGGCAGTCATGAGGTGCATGTGTGAGTGAGCAGTCATGAGGTGCATGTGTGAGTGAGCAGTCATGAGGTGCATGTGTGAGTGAGGCAGTCATGAGGTGCATGTGTGAGTGAGGCAGTCATGAGGTGCATGTGTGAGTGAGGCAGTCATGAGGTGCATGTGTGAGTGAGGCAGTCATGAGGTGCATGTGTGAGTGAGCAGTCATGAGGTGCATGTGTGAGTGAGGCAGTCATGAGGTGCATGTGTGAGTGAGGCAGTCATGAGGTGCATGTGTGAGTGAGGCAGTCATGAGGTGCATGTGTGAGTGAGGCAGTCATGAGGTGCATGTGTGAGTGAGGCAGTCATGAGGTGCATGTGTGAGTGAGGCAGTCATGAGGTGCATGTGTGAGTGAGGCAGTCATGAGGTGCATGTGTGAGTGAGGCAGTCATGAGGTGCATGTGTGAGTGAGGCAGTCATGAGGTGCATGTGTGAGTGAGGCAGTCATGAGGTGCATGTGTGAGTGAGGCAGTCATGAGGTGCATGTGTGAGTGAGGCAGTCATGAGGTGCATGTGTGAGTGAGCAGTCATGAGGTGCATGTGTGAGTGAGGCAGTCATGAGGTGCATGTGTGAGTGAGGCAGTCATGAGGTGCATGTGTGAGTGAGGCAGTCATGAGGTGCATGTGTGAGTGAGCAGTCATGAGGTGCATGTGTGAGTGAGGCAGTCATGAGGTGCATGTGTGAGTGAGGCAGTCATGAGGTGCATGTGTGAGTGAGCAGTCATGAGGTGCATGTGTGAGTGAGCAGTCATGAGGTGCATGTGTGAGTGAGGCAGTCATGAGGTGCATGTGTGAGTGAGGCAGTCATGAGGTGCATGTGTGAGTGAGGCAGTCATGAGGTGCATGTGTGAGTGAGCAGTCATGAGGTGCATGTGTGAGTGAGGCAGTCATGAGGTGCATGTGTGAGTGAGGCAGTCATGAGGTGCATGTGTGAGTGAGGCAGTCATGAGGTGCATGTGTGAGTGAGGCAGTCATGAGGTGCATGTGTGAGTGAGGCAGTCATGAGGTGCATGTGTGAGTGAGGCAGTCATGAGGTGCATGTGTGAGTGAGCAGTCATGAGGTGCATGTGTGAGTGAGGCAGTCATGAGGTGCATGTGTGAGTGAGCAGTCATGAGGTGCATGTGTGAGTGAGGCAGTCATGAGGTGCATGTGTGAGTGAGGCAGTCATGAGGTGCATGTGTGAGTGAGGCAGTCATGAGGTGCATGTGTGAGTGAGCAGTCATGAGGTGCATGTGTGAGTGAGGCAGTCATGAGGTGCATGTGTGAGTGAGCAGTCATGAGGTGCATGTGTGAGTGAGCAGTCATGAGGTGCATGTGTGAGTGAGCAGTCATGAGGTGCATGTGTGAGTGAGGCAGTCATGAGGTGCATGTGTGAGTGAGGCAGTCATGAGGTGCATGTGTGAGTGAGGCAGTCATGAGGTGCATGTGTGAGTGAGGCAGTCATGAGGTGCATGTGTGAGTGAGCAGTCATGAGGTGCATGTGTGAGTGAGGCAGTCATGAGGTGCATGTGTGAGTGAGGCAGTCATGAGGTGCATGTGTGAGTGAGGCAGTCATGAGGTGCATGTGTGAGTGAGGCAGTCATGAGGTGCATGTGTGAGTGAGGCAGTCATGAGGTGCATGTGTGAGTGAGGCAGTCATGAGGTGCATGTGTGAGTGAGGCAGTCATGAGGTGCATGTGTGAGTGAGGCAGTCATGAGGTGCATGTGTGAGTGAGGCAGTCATGAGGTGCATGTGTGAGTGAGGCAGTCATGAGGTGCATGTGTGAGTGAGGCAGTCATGAGGTGCATGTGTGAGTGAGGCAGTCATGAGGTGCATGTGTGAGTGAGGCAGTCATGAGGTGCATGTGTGAGTGAGGCAGTCATGAGGTGCATGTGTGAGTGAGGCAGTCATGAGGTGCATGTGTGAGTGAGGCAGTCATGAGGTGCATGTGTGAGTGAGGCAGTCATGAGGTGCATGTGTGAGTGAGGCAGTCATGAGGTGCATGTGTGAGTGAGGCAGTCATGAGGTGCATGTGTGAGTGAGGCAGTCATGAGGTGCATGTGTGAGTGAGCAGTCATGAGGTGCATGTGTGAGTGAGGCAGTCATGAGGTGCATGTGTGAGTGAGGCAGTCATGAGGTGCATGTGTGAGTGAGGCAGTCATGAGGTGCATGTGTGAGTGAGGCAGTCATGAGGTGCATGTGTGAGTGAGCAGTCATGAGGTGCATGTGTGAGTGAGGCAGTCATGAGGTGCATGTGTGAGTGAGGCAGTCATGAGGTGCATGTGTGAGTGAGGCAGTCATGAGGTGCATGTGTGAGTGAGCAGTCATGAGGTGCATGTGTGAGTGAGGCAGTCATGAGGTGCATGTGTGAGTGAGGCAGTCATGAGGTGCATGTGTGAGTGAGGCAGTCATGAGGTGCATGTGTGAGTGAGGCAGTCATGAGGTGCATGTGTGAGTGAGGCAGTCATGAGGTGCATGTGTGAGTGAGGCAGTCATGAGGTGCATGTGTGAGTGAGCAGTCATGAGGTGCATGTGTGAGTGAGGCAGTCATGAGGTGCATGTGTGAGTGAGGCAGTCATGAGGTGCATGTGTGAGTGAGCAGTCATGAGGTGCATGTGTGAGTGAGGCAGTCATGAGGTGCATGTGTGAGTGAGGCAGTCATGAGGTGCATGTGTGAGTGAGGCAGTCATGAGGTGCATGTGTGAGTGAGGCAGTCATGAGGTGCATGTGTGAGTGAGGCAGTCATGAGGTGCATGTGTGAGTGAGGCAGTCATGAGGTGCATGTGTGAGTGAGGCAGTCATGAGGTGCATGTGTGAGTGAGCAGTCATGAGGTGCATGTGTGAGTGAGGCAGTCATGAGGTGCATGTGTGAGTGAGGCAGTCATGAGGTGCATGTGTGAGTGAGGCAGTCATGAGGTGCATGTGTGAGTGAGGCAGTCATGAGGTGCATGTGTGAGTGAGCAGTCATGAGGTGCATGTGTGAGTGAGGCAGTCATGAGGTGCATGTGTGAGTGAGGCAGTCATGAGGTGCATGTGTGAGTGAGGCAGTCATGAGGTGCATGTGTGAGTGAGCAGTCATGAGGTGCATGTGTGAGTGAGGCAGTCATGAGGTGCATGTGTGAGTGAGGCAGTCATGAGGTGCATGTGTGAGTGAGCAGTCATGAGGTGCATGTGTGAGTGAGGCAGTCATGAGGTGCATGTGTGAGTGAGCAGTCATGAGGTGCATGTGTGAGTGAGGCAGTCATGAGGTGCATGTGTGAGTGAGGCAGTCATGAGGTGCATGTGTGAGTGAGCAGTCATGAGGTGCATGTGTGAGTGAGCAGTCATGAGGTGCATGTGTGAGTGAGGCAGTCATGAGTGAGGCAGTCATGAGGTGCATGTGTGAGTGAGGCAGTCATGAGGTGCATGTGTGAGTGAGGCAGTCATGAGGTGCATGTGTGAGTGAGGCAGTCATGAGGTGCATGTGTGAGTGAGGCAGTCATGAGGTGCATGTGTGAGTGAGGCAGTCATGAGGTGCATGTGTGAGTGAGGCAGTCATGAGGTGCATGTGTGAGTGAGGCAGTCATGAGGTGCATGTGTGAGTGAGGCAGTCATGAGGTGCATGTGTGAGTGAGGCAGTCATGAGGTGCATGTGTGAGTGAGGCAGTCATGAGGTGCATGTGTGAGTGAGGCAGTCATGAGGTGCATGTGTGAGTGAGGCAGTCATGAGGTGCATGTGTGAGTGAGGCAGTCATGAGGTGCATGTGTGAGTGAGGCAGTCATGAGGTGCATGTGTGAGTGAGGCAGTCATGAGGTGCATGTGTGAGTGAGGCAGTCATGAGGTGCATGTGTGAGTGAGGCAGTCATGAGGTGCATGTGTGAGTGAGGCAGTCATGAGGTGCATGTGTGAGTGAGGCAGTCATGAGGTGCATGTGTGAGTGAGGCAGTCATGAGGTGCATGTGTGAGTGAGGCAGTCATGAGGTGCATGTGTGAGTGAGGCAGTCATGAGGTGCATGTGTGAGTGAGGCAGTCATGAGGTGCATGTGTGAGTGAGGCAGTCATGAGGTGCATGTGTGAGTGAGGCAGTCATGAGGTGCATGTGTGAGTGAGGCAGTCATGAGGTGCATGTGTGAGTGAGGCAGTCATGAGGTGCATGTGTGAGTGAGGCAGTCATGAGGTGCATGTGTGAGTGAGGCAGTCATGAGGTGCATGTGTGAGTGAGGCAGTCATGAGGTGCATGTGTGAGTGAGGCAGTCATGAGGTGCATGTGTGAGTGAGGCAGTCATGAGGTGCATGTGTGAGTGAGGCAGTCATGAGGTGCATGTGTGAGTGAGGCAGTCATGAGGTGCATGTGTGAGTGAGGCAGTCATGAGGTGCATGTGTGAGTGAGGCAGTCATGAGGTGCATGTGTGAGTGAGGCAGTCATGAGGTGCATGTGTGAGTGAGGCAGTCATGAGGTGCATGTGTGAGTGAGGCAGTCATGAGGTGCATGTGTGAGTGAGGCAGTCATGAGGTGCATGTGTGAGTGAGGCAGTCATGAGGTGCATGTGTGAGTGAGGCAGTCATGAGGTGCATGTGTGAGTGAGGCAGTCATGAGGTGCATGTGTGAGTGAGGCAGTCATGAGGTGCATGTGTGAGTGAGGCAGTCATGAGGTGCATGTGTGAGTGAGGCAGTCATGAGGTGCATGTGTGAGTGAGGCAGTCATGAGGTGCATGTGTGAGTGAGGCAGTCATGAGGTGCATGTGTGAGTGAGGCAGTCATGAGGTGCATGTGTGAGTGAGGCAGTCATGAGGTGCATGTGTGAGTGAGGCAGTCATGAGGTGCATGTGTGAGTGAGGCAGTCATGAGGTGCATGTGTGAGTGAGGCAGTCATGAGGTGCATGTGTGAGTGAGGCAGTCATGAGGTGCATGTGTGAGTGAGGCAGTCATGAGGTGCATGTGTGAGTGAGGCAGTCATGAGGTGCATGTGTGAGTGAGGCAGTCATGAGGTGCATGTGTGAGTGAGGCAGTCATGAGGTGCATGTGTGAGTGAGGCAGTCATGAGGTGCATGTGTGAGTGAGGCAGTCATGAGGTGCATGTGTGAGTGAGGCAGTCATGAGGTGCATGTGTGAGTGAGCAGTCATGAGGTGCATGTGTGAGTGAGGCAGTCATGAGGTGCATGTGTGAGTGAGGCAGTCATGAGGTGCATGTGTGAGTGAGGCAGTCATGAGGTGCATGTGTGAGTGAGGCAGTCATGAGGTGCATGTGTGAGTGAGGCAGTCATGAGGTGCATGTGTGAGTGAGGCAGTCATGAGGTGCATGTGTGAGTGAGGCAGTCATGAGGTGCATGTGTGAGTGAGGCAGTCATGAGGTGCATGTGTGAGTGAGGCAGTCATGAGGTGCATGTGTGAGTGAGGCAGTCATGAGGTGCATGTGTGAGTGAGGCAGTCATGAGGTGCATGTGTGAGTGAGGCAGTCATGAGGTGCATGTGTGAGTGAGGCAGTCATGAGGTGCATGTGTGAGTGAGGCAGTCATGAGGTGCATGTGTGAGTGAGGCAGTCATGAGGTGCATGTGTGAGTGAGGCAGTCATGAGGTGCATGTGTGAGTGAGGCAGTCATGAGGTGCATGTGTGAGTGAGGCAGTCATGAGGTGCATGTGTGAGTGAGGCAGTCATGAGGTGCATGTGTGAGTGAGGCAGTCATGAGGTGCATGTGTGAGTGAGGCAGTCATGAGGTGCATGTGTGAGTGAGGCAGTCATGAGGTGCATGTGTGAGTGAGGCAGTCATGAGGTGCATGTGTGAGTGAGGCAGTCATGAGGTGCATGTGTGAGTGAGGCAGTCATGAGGTGCATGTGTGAGTGAGGCAGTCATGAGGTGCATGTGTGAGTGAGGCAGTCATGAGGTGCATGTGTGAGTGAGGCAGTCATGAGGTGCATGTGTGAGTGAGGCAGTCATGAGGTGCATGTGTGAGTGAGGCAGTCATGAGGTGCATGTGTGAGTGAGGCAGTCATGAGGTGCATGTGTGAGTGAGGCAGTCATGAGGTGCATGTGTGAGTGAGGCAGTCATGAGGTGCATGTGTGAGTGAGGCAGTCATGAGGTGCATGTGTGAGTGAGGCAGTCATGAGGTGCATGTGTGAGTGAGGCAGTCATGAGGTGCATGTGTGAGTGAGGCAGTCATGAGGTGCATGTGTGAGTGAGGCAGTCATGAGGTGCATGTGTGAGTGAGGCAGTCATGAGGTGCATGTGTGAGTGAGGCAGTCATGAGGTGCATGTGTGAGTGAGCAGTCATGAGGTGCATGTGTGAGTGAGGCAGTCATGAGGTGCATGTGTGAGTGAGGCAGTCATGAGGTGCATGTGTGAGTGAGGCAGTCATGAGGTGCATGTGTGAGTGAGGCAGTCATGAGGTGCATGTGTGAGTGAGGCAGTCATGAGGTGCATGTGTGAGTGAGGCAGTCATGAGGTGCATGTGTGAGTGAGGCAGTCATGAGGTGCATGTGTGAGTGAGCAGTCATGAGGTGCATGTGTGAGTGAGGCAGTCATGAGGTGCATGTGTGAGTGAGGCAGTCATGAGGTGCATGTGTGAGTGAGGCAGTCATGAGGTGCATGTGTGAGTGAGGCAGTCATGAGGTGCATGTGTGAGTGAGCAGTCATGAGGTGCATGTGTGAGTGAGGCAGTCATGAGGTGCATGTGTGAGTGAGGCAGTCATGAGGTGCATGTGTGAGTGAGGCAGTCATGAGGTGCATGTGTGAGTGAGGCAGTCATGAGGTGCATGTGTGAGTGAGGCAGTCATGAGGTGCATGTGTGAGTGAGGCAGTCATGAGGTGCATGTGTGAGTGAGGCAGTCATGAGGTGCATGTGTGAGTGAGGCAGTCATGAGGTGCATGTGTGAGTGAGGCAGTCATGAGGTGCATGTGTGAGTGAGGCAGTCATGAGGTGCATGTGTGAGTGAGGCAGTCATGAGGTGCATGTGTGAGTGAGGCAGTCATGAGGTGCATGTGTGAGTGAGGCAGTCATGAGGTGCATGTGTGAGTGAGGCAGTCATGAGGTGCATGTGTGAGTGAGGCAGTCATGAGGTGCATGTGTGAGTGAGGCAGTCATGAGGTGCATGTGTGAGTGAGGCAGTCATGAGGTGCATGTGTGAGTGAGGCAGTCATGAGGTGCATGTGTGAGTGAGGCAGTCATGAGGTGCATGTGTGAGTGAGGCAGTCATGAGGTGCATGTGTGAGTGAGGCAGTCATGAGGTGCATGTGTGAGTGAGGCAGTCATGAGGTGCATGTGTGAGTGAGGCAGTCATGAGGTGCATGTGTGAGTGAGGCAGTCATGAGGTGCATGTGTGAGTGAGGCAGTCATGAGGTGCATGTGTGAGTGAGGCAGTCATGAGGTGCATGTGTGAGTGAGGCAGTCATGAGGTGCATGTGTGAGTGAGGCAGTCATGAGGTGCATGTGTGAGTGAGGCAGTCATGAGGTGCATGTGTGAGTGAGCAGTCATGAGGTGCATCAGAGATGGAAGTTTACACAGTAGGTCTAGGGAAGAGCCAAGCCGGAAACCTTGGCATTGCCAACTCTCAGACAGAGGTCAATTGAAGGTCAGGCAGAGGTCACTTAATCTCAAGCAACTATTCTTCCAGATTCGACTAAGTACGGACAGTGCATGATAGTTCTTTTAACTCTGAAAGCTAATGCGCACACGAAAGGTTTTTTAGGATTATATACAATTTCAATATTTCACAACTGCCTTTCTATTTGAAAGTATTTCTCCATGCCATGTATCATGCATGTGTGTGTGTGGATGTATTCTTCCTCTGCAGACGTACGTGAAGCAGCTGAAGGAGCTGCAGGAAGAACTGAAGTTGACGAGGACCGATAGGGGGAGGCTCGATCAAGAAAGACTGCGCAAGAACCTCCACATCACCAATAGCACTGATCTGGCTAATGAACAGGTAAAGCATCATCAATGATATTTGTGCTGGTTCTGTTTGTGAATAGAAGAAGAAATGTGTAATGCACGCACAGACTAGATTTGATGGTTTCCATGACAAAGCATGTCTAGAAATACTCTGTGTTTTATTGGAAATCACCTAATCATATATTGAGAACATGATGAAGCATAATCTACAATGTGCACTTCGCCTTCAGTGTTAATGGTTTTAATGAAGGCTTGTAAAAGCCATTAGCTTTCCTAAAGCCAGCTAACTACATGCAGCACTGGTTTGGACTACTCACACTGGTTAGCTATTCTGGTCAGCTTGGAATAGCAGCCTCTGCAATTGATTGCTTAACAACCATAATGGTTTAAATGCTGCCCTGGCATTCCAAGGCATAGCTTCACAACATGTTTAAAAAAATGGAGCCATGCATTGAGAGAAGTTTAACTAATGCATCTGTGGTGTGACAGGTGTCTATTTTCATGTTTCATGTTCTCCACATCTCTCCCTTCTCCACATCTCTCCCTTCTCCACATCCCTCCTTCTCCACATCTCTCCCTTCTCCACATCTCTCCCTTCTCCACATCTCTCCCTTCTCCACATCTCTCCCTTCTCCACATCTCTCCCTTCTCCACATCTCTCCCTTCTCCACATCTCTCCTTTCTCCAAATCTCTCCCTTCTCCACATCTCTCCCTTCTCCACATCTCTCCCTTCTCCACATCTCTCCCTTCTCCACATCTCTCCCTTCTCCACATCTCTCCCTTCTCCACATCTCTCCCTTCTCCACATCTCTCCCTTCTCCACATCTCTCCCTTCTCCACATCTCTCCCTTCTCCACATCTCTCCTTCTCCACATCTCTCCCTTCTCCACATCTCTCCCTTCTCCACATCTCTCCCTTCTCCACATCTCTCCCTTCTCCACATCTCTCCCTTCTCCACATCTCTCCCTTCTCCACATCTCTCCCTTCTCCACATCTCTCCCTTCTCCACAACTCTCCCTTCTCCACATCTCTCCCTTCTCCACATCTCTCCTTCTCCACATCTCTCCCTTCTCCACATCTCTCCCTTCTCCACATCTCTCCCTTCTCCACATCTCTCCCTTCTCCACATCTCTCCCTTCTCCACATCTCTCCCTTCTCCACATCTCTTCCTTCTCCACATCTCTCCCTTCTCCACATCTCTCCCTTCTCCACATCTCTCCCTTCTCCACATCTCTCCCTTCTCCACATCTCTCCTTCTCCACATCTCTCCCTTCTCCACATCTCTCCCTTCTCCACATCTCTCCCTTCTCCACATCTCTCCCTTCTCCACATCTCTCCCTTCTCCACATCTCTCCCTTCTCCACATCTCTCCCTTCTCCACATCTCTCCCTTCTCCACATCTCTCCCTTCTCCACATCTCTCCCTTCTCCACATCTCTCCCTTCTCCACATCTCTCATTCTCCACATCTCTCCCTTCTCCACATCTCTCCCTTCTCCACATCTCTCCTTCTCCACATCTCTTCTTCTCCACATCTCTTTTTCTCCACATCTCTCCCTTCTCCACATCTCTCCCTTCTCACATCTCTCCCTTCTCCACATCTCTCCCTTCTCCACATCTCTCCCTTCTCCACATCTCTCCCTTCTCCACATCTCTCCCTTCTCCACATCTCTCCTTCTCCACATCTCTCCTCCATGATTGCTAGTCCCACCTGACTAGTCGTCACTCCCCAAAACTCTGTTCTGTGTGTGGCCACGGAGCGGCAGAGGAAATAGCAAAGGTGGTGTGCTTGATCCTGCAAAGCTAATCGCTGATGGACCTGCTGAATTCCTAGCCTGCCTTGCTAGGTCATGGTTACGAAAACAAACACTCCCACCTTCCTCTGGTCCGTCTAAACATCTACCACAGTAGGGGGGGGGGGGGGGTTGCCGTCAAGTGTACAGGATTAAAAATCAAGGGTGAAAGTGTGTCTCCCTTAATTAATTAGAGCTCCATTAACTTCCACATACTTCATTGCCAATTGTTTATTTTTAAATTTCGAAAGTGCTCTACAGTGCGTGTTTTTCCTTTTTGCACCAAAATCGTGGCCACTGGTACTACCCTGCCCACGATGCATGCACCAAGTCAGGACGACCTAAAGCTGCACAAGTGGGGGAGGGCACTCGGGTCAGGACGACCTAAAGATGCACACAAGTGTGGGCGGTCACTAGATTTCCACTGTCCTGAGTGGCTATCAGATGGTAGACGTGGACACTTGAGATCTTTGCAGTGTGTGTGGCTTTGACCTGTTGTAAGACTTCACTTTGAAAGAGGCAGTGATCAGCAATGTGTGAAAGAATTCTAATTGCTGGGGGGAGGGGGTTAAATTCACACACACCCTTTTAAAAGACGAGAAAAATGGTGGGAATCGAGTGTGATTTGGGTTGGATTACAAAAGGTGTTGCGCAATACCTCGTAGCTGTGGGGGTGTCGACGGAAAATTAAATTTGCTGCATTGGCGGTCAAAATCCGCCCCCACCAAATATCACAACCAACATGATTAAACACACCCACTCACTGTTGGCTTGACGTTCATCAGTCTCAAGTTCATTCGAAGTCACCATGTACAGTATATATATTCTCTAATGGGAACCACGGCTACTACTTACTTCCGTAACCTACCTGCGCTTACTATTGGAAGGGAGGTTACTATTGATTGCAGTGTAAAGGAGTTCAAGTGCCTGTCTGGAAGACCATTAATGGTTAGGTGCCCGTGCCAACCCTGCCCGGAAGGTGGAACTTAAGGGTCCAAGCCCTGCTGGAGCCCAAGATTTTTTTATTGGATTTTTCCCTGTTGCCTTCAGTTCTAGTTTATAAGCTAGTGAGCAATTATCTGGGCGTGTCTTGTTGCTATTTGCCTCCGCGGTTGCACGCGGTTACTATGAGACCGAGCTACAATGTACATGTATGTGGTTACAATTATAGGGGCTGTTGCTAACAGAGGAAATATGATACTATTATTGCCAACATTCCTTGCTGTGCTGAGCCATAAAAGTTCAGAGATGTGGGGGGTTGTGTGTGTGTGTTTTTGTGTTTTTTGTGGCTGGTTTTTCCCCCCAGCTTTTTTTTGCAGTTTCCCCCCCACCTTTTTATTTTTTTTAAAGCACACTTTAGTATGGCTCATCTCTTAGCTGTTGAGTTCTTCTCTCATGGTTGTAGCTTTGTTGGCTGTTCCCTGGTATATCTCATGGATGGAATACATGCACGAAGGCTTACATGTACGAAGGCTTACATGTACGAAGGCTTACATGTACGAAGGCTTACATGTACGAAGGCTTACATATACGAAGGCTTACATGTACGAAGGCTTACATGTACGAAGGCTTACATGTACGAATGCTTACATGTACAAAGGCTTACATGTACGAATGCTTACATGTACGAATGCTTACATGTACGAAGGCTTACATGTACGAATGCTTACATGTACAAAGGCTTTGTTAGTCCTTCCCCGGTACATAACTCACCTGGCAACATGTTTGACACAACACTGATTTTTGTAACTTTAGGGTGGAGTTACTGGCTTGATCACGCCAATCGTTAGCTACAACTGTGCATTGTTTCTCGACGAGATTATTGTTGCCCCTGACGATCCATACTTCCAATCCTTGTGTTACTCCGCAGGTAGTCCCATTCCCACGCCATCTTGAAGCTCTTAATCACTTTTGATAGTCTAATCCAACCATATCACCGACAGCATACATGTTGCGAAGTGTCATCTTTGGCTATAATGATGCCTTTTTTTTGCCAATGGAGGATGTCCAAATTGTTTATGACTTTGCACTATCTGAGCTCTATAGAGTGAAGTTCGTCACAAGATTGGGATTGGGAGTCTATCCACGAATTCTCTTCAGTCTTAGCTTGCAAAACAACTCCTTCTCTGCTTGTAAATGAAAGCAATTATTACAATAGCCATCTCAATAATTAATTATGCAGAGTATTCAAAGGAATTAGTGGGTGGATGTGCGTCATTCTTTTGACTGTGAGGTTGCGTTTGAAATAAGAATGAAGCGATTTGATTGGCTGGTTGCAGATTCATTACTTTACTCGGACACCTGCGTGAAGTTGCCATGACTGCACTCCAACAAGGTTAAATACCTCGACTAATTAGGGTCATCGCTATTTAGAAGCACTTTGTGACGTCCTCAATGCATCCTGGTCACTACAAACAAGCCTCATGGTTTCTAGAAACTGCAGAGACCATTCTCTGGTGTTGAACTGGAGTGTTACTTGGACGTGTAGTGCAGTGGAGGGCAGTGTGATGTGTGTGTGTGGTGTGTGTGTCTGTGGTGTGTGTGTGTGTGTTGTGTTCACTCCTAGCTAGAGTACAGCTTGAACTTCATACCGCAATGGAGGCGATTGCATAAACTGTTCATTTTTGTCTCATTTCGTCAGCTCCGCCATGAGAATGAAAACCTTCGACAGGAGAACAGCAGGTTGAGAAGCGAGATGGAACCTGGCAGATCATATTTTGAGCGTGAGTTACAATTCCAGAAGCCTTTTGTTATTAGCCCTAGCCCTAGCCGTAGCCACAGCCACAGCCCCAGCCCCAGCCGTAGCCCCAGCCCCAGCCCCAGCCCTAGCCGTAGCCCCAGCCATAGCCCCAGCCGTAACCCCAGCCCTAGCCCCAGCCCTAGCCCCGCCCAAGCCCTAGCCCTAGCTTCCCCCACCCTTCATTAATGTAATATTTGGCAAATGAAGTGAGTCCATGCAGTGAGTTGGATGGAGAACTTGATTATTGCGCATGGCGTACTATACTTACATGTATGTATGTAAAGTAGTGTACATGTGTATATATATGTAGGTATGTTTACATGTATGTATGTGTATGTGTGTATGTATATATGTGTGCATGTGTATATGTGTGTATTTATGTATGGATATGTGTCTGTATATATGTATGTGTGTGTGTATGCATATGTATGTGTGTATGTATGTATGTATGGATATGTGTCTGTATATATGTGTGTATGTGTATGGTATATATTTGTGTATGCATGTATGTATGTATGTTTGTTTTTATTCACCATACGCTCTCCCGTAAAAAATATATATGAACGGGTCACCCGTCTTAAATAATGCGGGCTTATGTGAGCCGGGAACGGTTGTCAGAACGGCTAAGAAAATAACAGCGGATTTGAAGCCGTAGGAAAGACAAATGGCCGCCAGTAAGTGAGAACAGGCAATTGCTGACTAGAAAGGATGTTGGGTCTTCATTCTGACATAGCTCCTCATTCATCAGCAAGATCTAGTTGTGGAGGTGTGATATATACTACCTTAGGGTTTGCTAAACTGGAAATGTTTGTCACGGTAAATCTGGGTCTACCTAAGCATGTACAGATTAATATACTCTGTTATGGCTTCAGCTATGCCTGTGCCAGGAGAGTGTCTAGAGCAAATCAATGGCAGGGCTTCAAGTCCAGGATGACATCACGTTAAAAGGATTTATTTACCTTTGCTTTCCACTCGATGAGTTTGCTAGTGTATATAGGAAGCTTCAGGGAGAGTGAGAGTCCTTGTTACGGAGTTACGGAGGGTCTGGACAAGGAAGGCTCCTCTATATTTAGTGGTAGTGACTAAGTATTAGATGTATGCACATATGACTTTGATCATCCTTACTTCTGGTCCCCATGCTAACGCGTTTTTAAGTTTGATGACCTTTACCAATCACACATTACATTTCCCCGGCCCCAAATGCAGGACAATATGATGAGCTGAAGAAGGCCAAGGAGGATGCTTTGGAAGAGTGTGGAAAGGAAAGAAGTGCTCACAGACACTACAAGAAGGACTGTTCTATGTTGAAGACAGAGTATAACAACATCAGACTCAAGGTATCTATATATGTAGTTGGTGCATGTGCCTGTAATGACCTAAAAACTTTTCTATCCCTGTGCTCTTTATTATTATTATTATTATTACTATTATTATTGTTGTTGTTGTTGTTAATATTATTATTATTATTAATATTATTATTATTATTATTATTATTATTATTATTATTATTATTATTATTATTATTATTATTATTATTATTATTATTATTATTATTATTATTATTATTATTATTATTATTATTATTATTATTATTATTAATATATTGATTATACTGTTGTTATTATTATTACTGCTACTACTGTTGTTATTTCATTGTTGTTGTGATGTGTCCTGGGCAATGGTGGTTGAATATATACAGATGATAGAATGACTATATACCTGAAAGTTAAAAAAATACATGCAGTAAATACATTAGCAGCACAAACTCTGAGAGTGTAGAATGAGTCTCCTTCAAAGTCTTCTTCTGTTTACTTTACTCCTCGTTCCCCTTCCCCTCGTCCTCCTTCCCCTCGTCCTCTTCCCCCTCGTCCTCCTTCCCCTCGTCCTCCTCTCCCTTGTTCTCCTCCCCCTCGTCCTCCTCCCCCTTGTCCTCCTCCCCCTCGTCCCCTGCCCCCTCGTCCTTCTCCCCCTCGTCCTCCTCCCCCTCCTTCTCCCCCTCATCCTCCTCCCCCTCGTCCTCCTCTCCCTTGTCCTCCTCCCCCTCGTCCCCTGCCCCTTGTCCTCCTCCCCCTCGTCCTCCTCCCCCTCGTCCTCCTCCCCCTCGTCCTCCTCCCCCTCATCCTCCTCTCCCTTGTCCTCCTCCCCCTCGTCCTCCTCCCCCTTGTCCTCCTCCCCCTCCTCCCCCCGTCCTCCTCCTCCTCCCCCTCGTCCTCCTTCTCCACCTCATCCTCCTCCCCATCCTCCTCCTCCCTTGTCCCCCTCCTCCCTCACCTAATTTCCCCTCAGAATGAGGAACTTCAGCGCAGTGCATGGCAATTCAAGGATGAAAACCAAAAGCTGACCGTTCGATTAATGAAGGAAGACGAAAAGGCCTCTCCATTAACACGTCGCTCTGGTGGTGGAGGCACGGAGGAGAATTCTGCTCGTCCTAGCTTGTCTGGCGATACGAACTTACGACGACAGACGAACCTCAGACAAGCCCACCACACCTGTGAGTCATTGTGATGTCCCTTTACCTACTACACACATAGCAATTTCCCATTTGCTTTCTCCACACTCCCACTAACTACACCACCCCCCCCAACATTCTTAGTTCTCCAGGAAACCAATGGTTCCCTGTATGTACACAAGTGTATGAGGCTGTTATTTTATAACCCTTTACCCATTTTAATGTTTAAAAAAAAAAATTTCTGTTGTTATAAGTATATTCTGTTTATGCAGAAAAGAAAAGAAAAGAAATAAAGTTTGTTTTCACCATTAATATTCCTAGTGTGTGTGTGTGTGTGTGTGTGTGTGTGTGCGGGATATGTGTGCATAGCCGGCGGAGGTAAAAATGGAGTCGGCAAAGACTCGAGCAGTAGGTCTCACAGAAGTCGCGTGGAGATGAAGCGAACATCCAGTGAAGGCAAAGCCCTGGATCTTGACGAACCTGTGGTGGAGACTGCTCGGCAGGAGGCGGGCAAACATGCCAAGGCCAAGACCTATGTGAGGACAGCGGGAAAATAATAAAATAAAAAAATTCAACTTGAATGTATTCTCTCGACGTTTCGACTAGATGCTCTAGCCTTCCATCCTGATGAAGGCTAGAGGATCTAGTCGAAACGTCGAGAGAATACAATTTCAAGTTGATTATTGTAATAATAATAATTTAGTGCTGTACATTCCTGACATTCCTGAGGGTTGGGTTGGACGTGTCAGATGTTACATGTACTCTTGGTGTGTGGTTGTACCTCGCTGCTGAACAGGAGGCACCGTGCCTGATGGAATATTCGTGACATGACCTAATACCGCGATGCACTTACATACGGCCAAGTGTAGAAACTGAAAGGATGAATGGCGGCATATCCGGTCTCAGAGTCGAGCTAATGGAGCTACTCCCACTTGTCTGCTGATGTGGTACAGAGGCTAGCCTTTTGTGGTAGAATGTGGTGGGCTGTTTGGCAATCGGCCCAAGTGGCAGATTCTAGTGTAGGACTGGTAGTCGAGTCCCTCCACCTGCTACCCACAAAATGACCTCTCCTCCTCTCTGTGCCTCCTGTACCAGTTGGAAGTGCCTTTGGGTTTCCTGTTGATGGGTGGAAGGGGGGAGGGGTTATTATGGCCTCCAGCTAGGTACTTCTCAAACCTGCCTCCCCAGAAGCCATTCACTGCAATGGTCCAAATGTCTTGCTCCATTGGACCTGTACCCGAACTGCATTAAAAAACATTTCTAAAAAACTCTTTCATGATAGATGATATTAGGAATTCTGGGAACTTATAAAAGGAAACGATTTCTTCCCCACTGCTTCACTTGTTGGAGAGCAAACTCAACGCCTCGCACGTGTTACACTATGTACTAGTGTGAAGCACTGGTTGTTAAGCACTGGTTGTTAAGCACTGGTTGTTAATCACTGGTTGTTAAGCACCGGTTGTTAAGTGTTAAGCACTGGTTGTTAAGCACTGGTTGTTAAGCACTGGTTGTTAAGTGTTAAGCACCAGTTGCTGAGCACTGGTTGTTAAGCACTGGTTGTTAAGCACCGTTTGTTAAGCACTGGTTGCTAAGCACTGGTTGTTAAGCATCGGTTGCTAAGCTCCGGTTGTTAAGCGCACCGACTGTTAAGCACCGGTTGTTAAGCACCGGTTGTTAAGCACTAGTTGTTAAGCACTGGTTGTTAAGCACTGGTTGTGAAGCACTGGTTGTTAAGTGTTAAGCACCAGTTGCTAAGCACCGGTTGTTAAGCACTGGTTGTTAAGCACCGGTTGTTAAGCACTGGTTGCTAAGCACTGGTTGTTAAGCACTGGTTGTTAAGCACCGGTTGTTAAGCACTGGTTGCTAAGCACTGGTTG
Organism: Cladorhizidae sp. MBARI D1340-BT2; assembly: GCA_028752905.1. Lineage (NCBI taxonomy): Eukaryota > Metazoa > Porifera > Demospongiae > Poecilosclerida > Cladorhizidae > Cladorhizidae sp. MBARI D1340-BT2. The sequence continues at coordinate 11,616,319 of JAQNBH010000010.1, forward strand.
TTAAGCACTGGTTGTTAAGCACCGGTTGTTAGCACTGGTTGTTAAGCACTGGTTGTTAAGCACTGGTTGCTAAGCACTGGTTGTTAAGCACAGGTTGCTAAGCACCGGTTGCTAAGCACCGGTTGTTAAGCACCGGTTGTTAGCACTGGTTGTTAAGCACCGGTTGTTAAGCACTAGTTATTAACACTGGTTGTTAAGCATTAACACTGGTTGTTAAGCAATGGTTGTCACTGGTTGTTATGCACTGGTTGTTATGCACTGGTTGTTATGCACTGGTTGTTATGCACTGGTTGTTATGCACTGGTTGTTATGCACTGGTTGTTATGCACTGGTTGTTATGCACTGGTTGTTATGCACTGGTTGTTATGCACTGGTTGTTATGCACTGGTTGTTATGCACTGGTTGTTAAGCACTGGTTGTTAAGCACTGGTTGTTAAGCACTGGTTGCTAAGGACTGGTTGTTAAGCACTGGTTGTTAAGCACTGGTTGTTAAGTGGGATGGCTTGCATATGTATGGGCAGCAAGATACTAGCTGCTGACACCGAGCTGACAATACTCATTGAGCACAAGTGCCAGGCTAGCTTGACGGGATGATGGACGGTTGAACTCCTTCAGAGTGGAGCCCCTAGAGAGTATCATGCGTAGACATCTCATCTACACGTCTGTCTGGTTGCCAGCAATGGAACCAACACCGACTCTCAAGGGAAGATGCCTTATGTGGCCTCAGTCAACTCGTTAAAGGTGTGAGAGGTAGGGAACTAACAGCGAAGTAGACACCTAACAAAACAAACAGTAGTCCGTATAGATACCTGCTTAGCAACCAGCTTGTCGATCAGCGAGGACCTCCCCCTCTCATGTGGGCTGGGCTTCCTCATGTGCACACCGTAAAGCCAGAAATGTTGACTGGATAATTAAATAATTTTGGTGCACTTTCTGTCATATCAAATTAACTCCAACAAATGTAGTACACGCCCACTTTTTTGGCTGTAACAATTTTTTAATTTTTTTTTGCTTGGGTGTTACAGGAATATATATATGGTGGCCTCTCACACAACTAGCGAATTGATAATGTTCCATTGAGTATATATGGCCACACCCATTTTACCATCACTGCTAGGATGGGTCGTCAAATGTTTTGAGCCATTAACATTCCAGTTATTCCAGTTATTGCAGCTATTCCAGTTATTAGGTATTTATTCGGTATTTACAAAAAAATTCTTGCTTAACAACTAACCTAAGTGCGCTTCTTCTTTTTCAATATCTAGAAATCTGCGGGCACTTCTGACATTGGGTCCGTAGGGGACAGTTTCAACTTCTCATTGGTCAGTTCGATACCCGACGAGCAGGCCCAGGTCTTCAAGGTTCTCAACGAGGACGTCAGCAAAAGTGTGGTAAGGGGTCATTTAAACCTACATTACCAGGGCTGTGTTCGACATCACACCTTACTATATTTGAGACAAGCTTACTTGCTAGGTCATTTATTTAATGGGGTCTAGGTACTGTATATCAGCCATTTTAATGCACATCGTTGTTATCACTAATTCCCAGCTGCCCGAGGGGCTCCCGAAGGACCAAGAACTAGCACTCATTTACGCCCTCCAGAACTGCCATAGCATCCAGGAACTCATCAAGCGCCTCTTCTCTCACGGTGTGTCCACACCGTCTGACAAGCTCACCGGATTCCAAGTGGAAAACGACCACCTCAAGCTCTGCGAGGAGCATCTTCGCTCGAAGCTCCACACAATGACTCTCTCGTTCGACAACACCAAAATAGACATGATTGACATGTATCATAAAGCCAAGAAGTTTGAGGCCAATAACACGAGACTGAGGCACGCCCTGAAGCTATGCCAGCTGGCCTGCGAGGTCTACGAAGTGCTGCTCGAGTGCAAGACCGTCGACCCTCGGATGTGTAACACCGGATCCACCACTTCTGCCTACTTTCCTTCCTTCGATAGCAGCCTGGACGCTCCCACACGGAGCCCCGACCAGGAAGCCATGCTCACTCATAATTCCCTCTCCGGACGGGTAAGGGTCCTTCTGGCACAGCTTGAAGCGAACCCCGAACTTCAGAGTTACTTGCCGAACGACAAGTACGGGATGTTGTCGCAGAACACGGGAACAACCAGCGGACTGAGCTCCATGAGTGGGGGGACTGACATTGAGATCACGTCTAGTGACGTCGACCGACTAAGGCAGTACACGCAGGCCCTCATGCTCTATGAGAAGCACTTGGTGGTCACCATGGTGTCCATAGACGGCCTCAACGGCCTCTCCACGGTCAAGAAGCAGGAGAAGTTTTCCGACTCGCCGATCTCCGAGCAAGGTAGGGGAGAGATGAATGATATGGAGGATGCAGCGCATGCCGAGGAGCTGTGCAAAGTGAGAGAAGAGAAGGCAGAGCTGAAGGTAAGCATTACCTGGCAACCATGCAGTTTGCTGAATAAAATATATGGTAAAGGATCGGCAACATGTAGAGATTTGGTAAAGGGTAGTCACTTAAATATAGTTGTATTTTCTCTGAAATACATTTACTTAAGAGGGCTTGTTGGTATGTGCATGTTGACTAGACTGCAAAATGCTTAGCTTTATCACCATCTTTTCCCAATGCCACTGCTGTTATTTTCTTCATTGACATTTCATTGGAGATATTTTCTAGGCGGTGATATATACTTTATGATATATACTTTACCCTGTCCATAATTCAGTGGTGATACTTTATGTTCTTATTTCTGTGGTAGATTTTAGATTTTAGATTTTCAGTGGTGATACTTTACCATGTTCGTTGTCCCTAGTCACAGATATACATGATGGAGCACGAGAAACGGCGGATGGAGCTAGAGGTTGGACGTCTCAAACTCCAGAAGGTAAAGTCGGACAAACTCATGTATGAGCTGCGCTTCCAGAACAACGAAGAAAGGCGGAAGAGAAAGAAGGAACGGAAGAGAAAGGTGAGATGATGCGGCTGAACAGGTGCTGTTGCAATCCTTGTGGTGCAGTGTTGCAGGGAACATCTCTTAGACTACATTGTGGTACAGTGTTGCAGGGAACATCTCTTAGACTACATTATGTTGCAGTGTTGCAGGGAACATCTCTTAGACTATATTGTGGTGCAGGGAACATCTCTTAGACTACATTATGTTGCAGTGTTGCAGGCAACAAAGCAACACATCTCTTAGACTACATTATGTTGCAGTGTTGCAGGGAACATCTCTTAGACTATATTGTGGTGCAGGGAACATCTCTAACTACATTGTGGTGCAGTGTTGCAGGGAACATCTCTTAGACAAGGTTCCTGTCATATCTTGAAAGGAGAAAGGAGAAAACATTTAATATTAACAATCATGACCCTGTGAGTGAGTGTGTGTATGTGTGTGTGTGTGTGTGTGCACAGAGCAACAACCTTGTGTGGAGTTTCATATAGCCGAGGTTAAACTGTCAGCATTTTCCTCCTCTATGTATTTAAATTTTTTATCACCTAAGACTAGAGCGTCTAGTCGAAACATCGAGTGAAAAAAAATTGAAGTTGATTACTGAGAAGGTGATTTTAATATTTTTCCCCTTCATTTAATTTTTTGTGATATGCTACTACAGTAGTAAAATATTGTAAACATTATCTAGTAATGCTGTACATAGACAGTCATAGGATCTCCTACTGTACATGTATGTATGTAAATGACCCAACCTCTTGCCCTACAGTAGTAAAATATTGTAAACATTATCTAGTAATGCTGTAGACAGTCATAGGATCTCCTACTGTACATGTATGTATGTAAATGACCCAACCTCTTGCCCTCCTAATAGCAGCTAGGTATAGCTAGAGAGCTTTAGGATTAGGTGGGAATGAAGTATGACCTTCCCCCCTCCCCTGGGTTGCCCATGACATTGCAGAACCACCTTGATTATTGTTGTTGTTGCTGTTGTTGTTGTTGTTCAGGGAGAAGCCATGCTCCCCTCACATGATTCCAGTCACATGATGAGCGAACTTTCTATAGAGTACAGCAGTGCTCTGGAGAGAGAGAAGGAACTGAGCCGGAGATATGAGGACCTCTTCGCCTTTCTGCAAACCAACATCAAAGATTCTCAGGTCAGTAAGGCCCAGCAGTGACCCCTCCCTCTCCCCTCCCTCCCTGGTACAACCTGGATACTTGGGACTGTCCTGGGATCTCCCTGGTGAGGGTGACTAAGTAAGCATCATGATGGCTGGTATCAGCACTAGGGCTTGGGATGTGTACGTCTAGGACAGGAGTGTCTAAGATTAGGACAAGATTAAGGCTAGGATTATTGTAGGTTGAGTTCTAGACCTAAAGATATTCCAGGCCAAGGTCATCCTGGGACTACCCCAGTATCCCGGGATACAAGTATTCCAGACCTCTTGCTGTACGGCCAGTCATCCCCACTAGGGATATCCCGGGAATCCCCAGGAAAGTTTAGGGAAGAATGGAGAGCGAGAAGGAGCTAAGCCGGAGATGTGAGGACTACAAGTACGTATTAATTTGTTTGACCCTCTTTCCAATCTGCTGTTGGCTGAGCGTGAATGCCTCACAATGCCAGCTTATCGAACTTTGAACTCTCAGTTCATTACTAATGGATGACGGTGACAGAAGCTACAACTTACTTTGTCTGTGAACAAAGATTTGATCCTGCTGGACTAGCTAGCAAACATGTAGGGTGCCTAGCTATACCAGCTAGCAAACATGTGTGGTGCCTAGCTATACCAGCTAGCAAACATGTGGGGTGCCTATACCAGCTAGCAAACATGTGTGGTGCCTATACCAGCTAGCAAACATGTGGGGTGCCTATACCAGCTAGCAAACATGTGTGGTGCCTATACCAGCTAGCAAACATGTGGGGTGCCTATACCAGCTAGCAAACATGTGGGGTGCCTAGCTATACCAGCTAGCAAACATGTGGGGTGCCTATACCAGCTAGCAAACATGTGTGGTGCCTATACCAGCTCTAGCAAACATGTGTGGTGCCTATACCAGCTAGCAAACATGTGGGGTGCCTAGCTATACCAGCTAGCAAACATGTGGGGTGCCTATACCAGCTAGCAAACATGTGAGGTGCCTATACCAGCTAGCAAACATGTGGGGTGCCTATACCAGCTAGCAAACATGTGTGGTGCCTATACCAGCTCTAGCAAACATGTGTGGTGCCTATACCAGCTAGCAAACATGTGAGGTGCCTATACCAGCTAGCAAACATGTGGGGTGCCTATACCAGCTAGCAAACATGTGGGGTGCCTAGCTATACCAGCTAGCAAACATGTGGGGTGCCTATACCAGCTAGCAAACATGTGTGGTGCCTATACCAGCTCTAGCAAACATGTGTGGTGCCTATACCAGCTAGCAAACATGTGGGGTGCCTATCAGCTAGCAACATGCAGGGTGCCTATACCAGCTAGCAAACATGTGGGATGCCTATACCAGCTAGCAAACATGTGGGGTACCTATACCAGCTAGCAAACATGTGAGGTGCCTATACCAGCTAGCAAACATGTGGGGTGCCTATACCAGCTAGCAAACATGTGGGGTGCCTAGCTATACCAGCTAGCAAACATGTGGGGTGCCTATACCAGCTAGCAAACATGTGTGGTGCCTATACCAGCTCTAGCAAACATGTGTGGTGCCTATACCAGCTAGCAAACATGTGGGGTGCCTATCAGCTAGCAACATGCAGGGTGCCTATACCAGCTAGCAAACATGTGGGATGCCTATACCAGCTAGCAAACATGTGGGGTACCTATACCAGCTAGCAAACATGTGGGGTGCCTAGCTATACCAGCTAGCAAACATGTGGGGTGCCTATACCAGCTAGCAAACATGTGAGGTGCCTATACCAGCTAGCAAACATGTGGGGTGCCTATACCAGCTAGCAAACATGTGTGGTGCCTATACCAGCTCTAGCAAACATGTGTGGTGCCTATACCAGCTAGCAAACATGTGGGGTGCCTATCAGCTAGCAACATGCAGGGTGCCTATACCAGCTAGCAAACATGTGGGATGCCTATACCAGCTAGCAAACATGTGGGGTACCTATACCAGCTAGCAAACATGTGGGGTGCCTAGCTATACCAGCTAGCAAACACGTGGGGTGCCTATACCAGCTAGCAAACATGTAGGGTGCCTAGCTATACCAGCTAGCAAACGTGTAGGGTGCCTAGCTATATACCAGCTAACAAACACACTCAGTGAGACTAAACTGATTGAAACACCAAGGATTATCTTTCAATTAGCTTTTGGATTTTTGGCTATTACCCTAGCCCTAGTTCTAGCCCTAGCACTACCCCTAGCCCTAGTTCTAGCCCTAGCACTACCCCTAGCCCCAGCACGTTACCCCTAGTCCAAGCCCTAACACTGCCCCTATCCCTAGTGCTAGCCCTAGATAAACCGAAGTATTTCGACAAGCATGGCTAAAATACAACAACAAAAGATGATCGAAAAATAAATCTTTGGTCTCCCCCCACCCCCAGCTAGCTAGCTGTATACATGGTTACTGTGTACTGTGACTAACACAGCTATATAGCTACAGCTAGCAAGTGTGCTAATTGACAGAAGTACAAAGCTTTTACTTGACTGAGGACCTATTTCAAGACATTTCCTGCACCCTGGTACCCCCCAAGCTTTATCAGGTTCTCTGTTCACAAGCAATTTGAGTTACATGTACAGTAGCTCCTCATGACTCCAATGAATTCCCCCTGGCCCAGTGGAGCTACAGTAGCTCCTCATGGCTCCAATGAGTTCCCCCTGGTCCAGTGGAGCTACAGTAGCTCCTCATGACTCCAATGAGTTCCCCCTGGCCCAGTGGAGCTACAGTAGCTCCTCATGGCTCCAATGAGTTCCTCATGGCTCCAATGAGTTCCTCGTGGCTCCAATGAGTTCCTCATGGCTCCAATGAGTTCCTCCTGGTTCACAAGCAGGTGGAGCTACAGTAGCTCCTCACGGCTCCAATGAGTTCCTCATGGCTCCAATGAGTTCCTCATGTGGCCCACAAGCAGGTGGAGCTACAGTAGCTCATCACGGCTCCAATGAGTTCCTCATGGCTCCAATGAGTTCCTCATGTGGCCCACAAGCAGGTGGAGCTACAGTGGCTCCTCACGGCTCCAATGAGTTCCTCATAGCTCCAATGAGTTCCTCCTGGCCCGCGAACATAAACTCATCATAATCATCTAAAGGTGACCTTTTATAATGACATTTTCAACAACCAACCTAAAACTTTCCCCCATCAATTCTCTAACCTTCATCAGAGATATATATGCCTGCTAGATTCCAGCGTTCTGTCCGACACAGTATATTGCAAACAAGGAACAATAACAGCAGAAATTTTCAAACTCGAAAGTTGCGCTGGAAGTAAACAAAACATGATGCCAGGCAGTGCAAATTTCTCCCAAGCATCGTGTTGTGAATCATCATTTTGTGCATGTGTGTTTATAAAGTGTACTGTTGCATCAATTCATTTGATTTTGATGTGCTAAGGCTCTCAAATTGTAGCTCAAAAGGTTGGCATAACTCGCAGCTTTTCGATGGTGGCTGATTTACGAGGATCAGTTCAGTTGTAGGAGAGTTATGCTTACTCGACTCCAGTAAGGCCATCAGGCGTAGGGTGTAAGGACACATGACCGGATTTGAGAAAACCCGACGGGCAGTGATTTTGATATATACAACATGTAGGCAGTTTTATTATTTTTTGACAAAATAATGATGATTTTTTTTTAATTGCGCCAACGGCTAAACCTCTCTTTCGGGCCACTAGAGATAATTTGCTTCAGCTGTGATCTTTCCATTCCATATATGTTTATAGTCGCAAACAATTATTCAGGCAATGGGGGGAGGGTGGGAGAACAGGTAATACATATATCATGTTTTATCAGTCTTCTAGTGAGGTGTGCCTCTCCACCTCGCACTTCTATATGTGTTTTTGTGTTGTGGTCATTCTTGATGCTATGCTGTGTCACTTTTTCTTGCTATGGTCTTTTTTGTGTTGTTGCTAAGTTGTGTTAGTGTTGCCGACTTGTACGTTGTCGTGGCAACAGCTTCAACAAGCGCATTTAAGTTATGAGGTTTTTTATGTTTTTTAACATTTCTGTGCAGTATGTGCTAATGCTCTCTCTGACCCTTTACCTGTTCTGTGCAGTCTGTGCTAATGCTCTCTCTGACCCTTTACCTGCTGCAGGAAACGACGGATGAGTTGATGCGGTTCGTAAAGGAATTGCGCCAAGCAAACACCGCTCTAGTGGATGCCTTCGAGAAGTCCAAGAAGAGACAACAAGCGGAGAAGAGACGGATGAAGCAAGAGTTGGTGACATACATGAACAGATGGCAAGGGACTGGTGGCCTAGGAGAGGTATGTCACCAGCACACAACAACAAGGTCATGGTGTGCAGGCATGTGTGGTGTGCAATGTTTAGGAAAGCATATGGTTTGCATTATTTATTCATTTGATGTGGGTCTGTTATTACAAGGAGTATTGGTCGAGAGGAGTTCAGTGTGTAAAAAATATATTTACTACTTAAACACCATACCTACCTACATTACCCTCTTACCTACCTACCTACACTGTACATCCTCTCCCTCCCTCCCTCCCTCCCTCCCTCCCTACCTACCTACCTACCCTCTTACCTACCACCTAACTACCTAGCCACCCACCTACACCTACCTACAGTACCTACCTTCCTACTTACCTACCTATGTACATACATACCACCTACTTACATGTGTCTACCTACTCACCCACCCACCCACCTACAGTATATACCTACATTACATACCACCTACTTACATGTGTCTACCTACTCACCCACCCACCTACCTACCTCCTTACCTACCTTCTTACCTATTTCCCTATGTACCTACTTACTCATTTATTAAATATTATTTGTTTCCATAGGAACCTGTCAATGGGTCAGCACTCTACACATAGCAAGCAATTAAATCTCGCGGAGTAAATATTTTGAAAAATAACATACGTCTACCATACCCGCCCCTCCCCAGATAAGGGGGAATCCCCAGTATGAGAAATGGTGCTAATTATATGATTATGTAATCATTCTGGAAATAGCCATGGAGTATAAACATTGCTTCATTATAAATCTAAGATTATTATCGATTAATTAATGTCATTCTTTTTTCCTTTTGTTTGTGTGTGTGTTTTAATGTTTAATGATTTAATTAGTTAATGTTATTTTAATGCCTAGCTTAATTATGAATTGTTTTTTTAAATTAGCATACATAAATATAATTCATGGTACAACTAATTGCTGTAAGTAAATCAGCTTTATGATAAAAACTTGATTATAGTTTTACCTGACTCTTAGCTAACTAATTTTAATATATGTTAATAATTATGTATATATATATACAATGATTAATGATTAAGTCATATCCAATATTTTTTGATCTGTTGTATCATTACAAGTTTGAATTTGTTTGAAATAATGCAATTTCACCGTGGCAACTCTACGAGCACTGTAACTTTATGGCAAGTTATGGACTCGTTGCAGAATTTCCTACAAAAACTACTACTAATAATTTTAAATGGCAAGGGATCATTTAAATTGTGGTCTACATTGGTACATTGTTGTTCGCTATTTTTCAATCCAATATAGTTGTTCCTAACTTATACTATATTTAAATTATAAGATGAAGGGTGTTTATGGAGCACCAAATCAATAATAGAAATTAGAGGGGAAGGTTACTTTCTAGCAGACGAACAAATGGGTTACACCATGTAAGTGTCAATGAAATGTGGAGCATCAGCATCCATGCATGTTGTATTAATGCACCTCTAGTACTTAAGGCAGTAGTCGTGGAGATAGCAGTAGTTATGGAGGCTGCAGTAGTCGTGGATCGTGGAGTGCAGTGTTGCAGTGGTCGTGGAGGTTGCAGTGTTGCAGTAGTCGTGGAGGTTGCAGTGTTGCAGTAGTTGTGGAGGTTGCAGTGTTGCAGTAGTTGTGTAGGTTGCAGTTTTGCAGTAGTCATGGAGGCTGCAGGTTGCAGTGTTGCAGTAATTGTAGTACATACAGTAGCGTGCGTTTAGTGCCACTTTGCTAGGAGAAGAGGCTGTTTGGGCTCACTTCCTTGGAAACATGAGCCAAAACACACCATGTTTACTTCGGTATTATTATAGACCTTTACTCCCAGTTTTACAAGTGATATATACCGAGGGGCTACATCTGTAAAGCTATTCTAACACAAGAGAAAGTTCCGAGGACACCAACACAGTATTCATACAAAGATGTGAGCTGCTTGTGCTGACTCGGCTCAGCTAGGCTTGATATTGTACATGCACAAGTGTGTTTATTATATTGATGATCTTTACCCAATTACAAATTTAGGAGTCTTCTGATATTAAAATTATAAAGAATGTAGGCAAGTTGTGTGTGGTAAAGTGGATAACATGAGAAAAATATAATGGTATAAGCAAATTAACCACAAACATTTACACTACCCTTTACCTAATCAATTATAATAGGTAAAGAGATCTGTAATGCTTGTTGTCTAAATTGATCAATTCTCATATTTGATGATTAAAATCAAAAAAAAAATTGTCTTGTTGCTTTTTCTTTTTGATTTTTATAGTCTAGCAGCCACCTAAAGAAGTTATTCGGTGTAACACTAGAACTAACCAATCATAGATGTTATTATTTACCATGTTTATTAATAGAAGTTACTCGGTGTAACACTAGAACTAACCAATCATAGATGTTATTATTTACCTTGTTTATTACTAGAAGTTACTCAGTGTAACACTAGAACTAACCTATCATAGATGCCTTGTTTAATACTAGAAGTTACTCTGTGTAACACCAGAACTAACCAATCATAGATGTTATTATTTACCATGTTTATTACTAGAAGTTACTCGGTGTAACACTAGAACTAACCAATCATAGTTGTCATTATTTCCTTGTTTATTACTAGAAGTTACTCAGTGTAACACTAGAATAGGGCTCGATAAATTATGCTAGCATTTTTTTTAGAATTTTAGGTATAGAAAAGCATTAGAGAATACTGCTAGCATTATAGGTAGCATTTTTAGAATTTTAGGTGATTTATATCCTGTGAGAAGCAGCATACAACCTACAGCTACAGAGGTAAAGTAGTTTTGATGTATATTGGACCCTGTAAGGATGTAGAGTGTAGATTAGACCACCTATTCCTAGCTTTTCTATTAGAACACCATTATTATTACTCTAACTAGGCACCCCAAAGTACAGCTGTTAAAACTGGCATGCCCACGGCCACAGCATAACTTACTTAAAAATTTGTAATGTCAACAGGAAATTTCATTAGTGTGGCCATAGGCTGTAAACTACTAAAAGATATGTCAGTAATCGAGGCAACTGTTAGTCACCTGACTCACATTTGAGCACATGGTTGGTAATAGCTGTAAAGGAATGGCTGCAGAAATAAATAGCTGTAGTATTTCTTCTGACACAGACAGTGGTCCAGAAATTGAGGCTCGAGCTACTGGGCCTACACAGCTACTGGGCCTACACAGCTACTGGGCCGAGTACTGCCACTAGGCCTGCTAATCTTCTGGATAAGCTTAAGAGTCCTGCTCCATCTGATCTTGCAAGAAAGCGGAAACTACCTCCAAAAGGGTTTAAACGAGGTAAATGTGTTGTTGCTGCTGAACCAGTTATGGTTTCAATCTCTACTAGGATAAGAGAATTCCCCAATGAAAATCTAACTGTTATGGGCAAGTTATTTTTCAATGCCTGCAGAGAGAATGTATCTCTTAAGAAAAGTGTGTTAACCCAGCACATCAACTCAGCTAAACATGCCAACGGAAAAGAGTGTTTGGCATCAAAGGAATTGAGAGAGAGGAACATATGCGATATGTTAAATAAATATGACAAAGAAAAACAACCTATTGGAGAAGGCCTTTCAAATGCAGTTCGTGTCCATCGAGTAAAAGCAATTATAAAGGCTGGGGTACCGCTTGCTAAGATTGATTTTTTTCCAGGATTGAGATAAGTGCATTCAGGCTTTCCAACAGGACCAATTTGTATCAACTGATTCAGTATGAACAGCGAGAAAGCATAAAGAAGGAAATTGATGGTAAAGAAGTGTCTGTAATTTTTTATGGAACAACCCATGTTTGCGAAGCAAAGGTCGCACTACTGTTCTTTGTTGATGAACAGTGTAACATATAGCAGCGTGTTGTTCGGCTAATGATGTTAACTAAGAGCCTTACAGGTGAAGAACTTGCACGTCGATTGATCATTTGCCTTTCTACTGAGCTAGGTATTGCCTCCAACCTGTTAGAGCTGCTATGCGGGATCGTGCCAGTGAACAATGTAGCAATACACACATTGAGTATTGTCTTCCCACACATTTTAGATATAGGGTGCTTTTGTCACACCTTGGATCATGTGGGGGAGAGAATCAAGGAATTTATGAAGGGCTGTGTAGGGCTTTTTGCAAGAAGTCCAAAGACGAAATTAGACAAGCGCGGTGCGCCATTTCATAGCCAGATTGGAGAGGATATATATTGGTAATTACTGGCATGAAATGTGTGCAACAAGTGAGTGTATGGTAAGGGGTCGTATAAATAGGTAAGGGGTTGTACGTAACAATGTTATATAGTAGTTATGAGAGTCATCATTCTCTAGAAATTAGTCTGGAGAGCTACAGGTTTACCAGTACCAACATATTCAGCCATTCGGTGGTGGTCCAAGTGGGAAGTAATGAACCACTTGCGGCATTTGGTGAAGTTTGTTCATTTCTTCAAAATGTTGATCTTCCACTCTCAAAGTTGAGGCTTCAGGAGATTCTTGATGACCCTCCTAAAGAATCGTAAGTTACAGATGGAACTTGCAATGACAATTGATGCTGGTCCTTTTGTTAAAGCGACATATTGCCTGGAAGGGGATGGGCCACTTATATTCAATGCATATGAACAAATAAATGTACTTTCTGCTTCTATTTCCACTCAGTATTATCATCCAAATGTCAAAGCAGTTGCCAGCAAGCTGTCCTCCAACCCTGTTTGTGAACAGCAACTGATTGACTATGTAAAGCATGTGTTGAACCTGCATACAGATATTTCAATGAAAAATTTGGAGATGACCTCAAGCACACTGTTGAAGCTTTTTAAAGTATGTTAAATTGTTTGACCCGGCAAAGATTTGAGTTAAAACCATCCTGCAATGACATTGACCAGTTAAAAGTATTTCCTTTCTTCAGTTCTGATACTCAGCTGGATGAGTTAAAGTGTGAACTGCCTATTAATATAACTAAGTTTCTCCAGACATTTTGGATTGGAACCATGAAAGTGAACTTCCACGGTGGTCAAGAGCATGCAAAACAGTTTTGCTTGTACAGCCCTCATCAGCAACAGCAGAGCGTGTTTTTTCACTTTTATCCAGTACTTTTACTGATCTACAAATATCTTCTGTGGAAGACTACATTGAAACATCTATTATGCACCAGTACAATTATAGGAAATGAATTGGATAATAGGTTCGATCATTAGAATAATAGGTAGATTTCAAAGAATTATAGGCAGTGTGCATGAGAATTTTTGAAGAGAATTATAGGTGGAAAAATTATTGAGCCCTACACTAGAACTAACCAATAGTTGTCATTATTTCCTTGTTTATTACTAGAAGTTACTCAGTGTAACACTAGAACTAACCAATCATAGTTATCATTATTTACCAATGTTTATGTAGACACATGTGCACGTGTATCAAGTAATTATATACCTGGGTTTTTGAAGGTCTGTGAATTCCTAACAAGCTCTAGTGAGGGAGTGAGGTTAGTGGTATTGGTCTTACCAAGGGCAAGAGGTGTGGTGCATCTAGGTTCTCAGACAAGGGTTTGGCGTCATCAGAAACTGCTAGTGGCTTATAAGAGGTCACAGGGAGAGAGTTTCTGACAGTCCACAACAACAACATCAAAGACCATCAAGAAGCTTCGATTCCTATTTGCAATTTATGGCCTTCCTCAGCAGGTAGTCACTGATAATGGACCTCAGTTCACCTCAGAAGAATTTGAACTTTTCATGATGAAGAACGGATCAAGCATACTCGTCCTTATCAAATGGAGCTGTGGAATGTTTTTATCAAACTTTCAAGCAGTCTCTTAGGGCGAGTGAAAAGGATGGAAGGACGTCTTGCAGACTTCCTTCTAACTTATCGCTCCACTCCCCATACAACAACCAACCAAACTCCCAGCTCACTCTTTCTTCAACGTGAAGTTCGTACTCGATTCTCACTCCTTCACCCAGATGTTGCCAAGAAATTTTCAGACAAACAAGCCAATCAGATTGCACATCATGATCAGCATGCCAAGGATCGCAAGTTCGAAGTTAGTCAAAGAGTGATAGTTCGCAACCTCCGTTCAAGTGGTCCCAAATCGATTCTAGGAACTATCCTCAAACAGACAGGACCTTTGTCATATGTTGTCAAGATAGACTCATGTGTGAAATTGAAACAACATGTGGATCACCTACGAGATGTCACCATAATAAAGGATAACCAGGATTTGGGTCAACCATCTCATGCGGAACCTGAATAAGACATCGATGACCTTCCGTTGATTCCACTCATTCCTGAAGAATATGATCCTCCGATTCAAGTTGTACCCAAGTTTCTGCCTCAGCGGCAATACCCTGTAAGTACTCTACATCCACCCGATCATTCCAGAGACACTCAACATGTGTAATTGATTTTTGTTTTAGTAAGGGAGGAATGTAGCAATGTAGTATATAACAATTTTAAGTGATCGAATAGGAGACTTTGTTTGGTTCAAGTTATGCTTGAGTTTGAACGTGTGCACCTTTAAGATACTATAGCCACGACGAATGACAGAAGCAGAGATAAAGTTTGACACTGGGATGGCAGCTCACATCCCCTACAGACTCCCCAAAGTAAGGATGCAGCAGTGCAGGAAGAAATGAAGCAACTGCTAGAGGCATGTCTCATAGAATCCTACAACAGTCCATGCTTTACCAGAGGTACTAGTTCCCAAGAAGGCAGGTACCTCTGTATCAACTATCAACCACCAAAATCTAAATGAGATCACCATACCATTCACCTACCCAATGCCCAGTGTAAGTGAACTTATTGATGGGCTCAGCCAGGCCAGATAGCTACATCTAGACAATTGACTTGATAAAGGACTACCGACAAGTGCCAGAGTCATGAGCCAAAATTGCCTTTGTGATGCCGCTGTGCAGGCACCAGGTGAAGCCTTTTGACCTGGTGGGTGCACCAGCCATCTTTCAGCATATCATGATTAACAGTCTGCTGGAAGATAGGACTTTTCTAGTGCGTACATGGATTAAGTTGTGATTTAGAACCGAAACTGGAAAGGCCGCGTGCAAACTTGGGGAAGGTAATTCAGAAAATGAGGGGAGAAGCAATGACAGCAAAAAGGGCAAACTACCACCTTGTCTGGAGACAGTGCAGCTACCTAGGGCATGTCATGGGAATGGTCAAGTTCCACCACAAGAAGCCAGTGTCAGACCAGTGATGGAATTTGAAGTGCCCAGAAGGAAGTCATAGTGTTCCTCAGGCTAGCTGGGCAATATAGATATTTCATTCTAATCCAAAGCAGCCTCACTGTCAGACCTGACCTAGAAAGAGGCACCAGACACAGTAGCATGGACAAGAGCACTGCAAGGCACAAGCTCAAGCAAGACCTCACCTCGAACCGAGTACTTACGGTATCATACTTCGATCTACCATTTGTGCTCGCAGACAGACGTGTCCAACATGGGGATGGGCAGCATGCTCAGCCTGTTGGACATGGAGAGAACAGACAGACCAGTGGCTTTCTTCTCCAGAGGAACTAAGCCTCAGTAGAAAAAGAGTGTGTGGATGTGGTGGTGGGAGTGAGGCACTTCAAGATCTACCATTCACCATATAGACCGAACATCACTGCCTAACAACTAGATAGAGCAAAGATGAAAATGGATGTCTGATTCGCTGGGTTCTTGCTCTGCAACCAAACCAATACACGGTATTGCATGGCTCAGGAACAGCAAATAGGAATGCTGATGCTCAATTGAGGAGATATGCCTGTAGGTATGGTATGAATGGCCAGTTTAAAATTAGTGAAAGATAGTGTAGGGCTCCTTGACATCAAGAAAGGAATTGTGAATGACTATTTAATATAGTGCATTGTAATTAACTTATGCATAAATGTAGCGATCTGAATGGTACAACATTCCATAATATGTTCATATTTTGTTTGGCGGCTCCGGCACCCTATAAAAGGGGACCAGCTGCCAAATACAGTCAGTCAGGTGGGAGTTGTAACATTAAGCAGTTGAGAATGGTTATGGTAGTATAGGGCAAGTCAGACGGGAAACACTTCTTCGAAGCCCTAGCCCTAGAACACTCCTTCAAAACCAAAGCCCTGGAACACTCCTTCAAAACCCTAGCCCTAGAACACTCCTTCAAAACTCTAGCCCTAGAACACTCCTTCAAAACCCTAGCCCTAGAACACTTCTTCAAAACCCTAGCCCTAGAACACTTCTTCGAAGCCCTAGCCCTAGAACACTCCTTCAAAACCATAGCCCTGGAACACTCCTTCAAAACCCTAGCCTGGAACACACCTTCAAAACCCTAGCCCTAGAACACTTCTTCGAAGCCCTAGCCCTAGAACACTTCTTCGAAGCCCTAGCTCTAGAACACTTTGGGTTTATTCTTGCCAGATATGATGACTTGGCACTCTACGTAGCAACCCTACAACTTCATTTCTAAGTTTCTTTACTTGGACTTCTCATGTTGGCTGTCGAGTTCTCATTGCAGCTCTAAATGCTGCATTTCTTTTCCGGATTAACCTAATGACACACGTTGACAACCAAGGAACATTTTTCTTGCCACTCAAAGTCTGGTGAGGAATGCATTTAGACATGATTTCAGAAATTTCGTAGACCAGTTAGCTGCAGAACAATTATTAATGTCTCTTCCTCCTAGTAAACTGTCCCAGTCAGATTCATTGATCATTTCACAAGTCCTCTCAAAACAGTATCTCCATAGCTCCAAATTATTCTAGGGCTAGTTCTTATGTGCCCAGCTTGGTGTTTCCATGTAGCTAAGGGATAGGTCCAGACCAAGTTGATCTGAGTTAGATAGTGGAGGAACTACGACTCACTCTATATTTATTGTTATTTTTTGTGTTTATTTATTATTATTATTATTATAAAATAATAAATAAGCAAAAAAGTTTTAAAAAAAATATTAGTTACTGTTACATAGTCTCACACTGCTGAACAGGCTCAGCAGTATCACATTAACATGAATATAAATAGTAATAAATAAATAATATTAATAATAATAATAATAGTGATAATAATAGTGATAATAATAGTGATAATAATAGTGATAATAATAGTGATAATAATAGTGATAATAATAGTGATAATAGTGATAATAATAATGATGATAATAGTGATAATAGTGATAATAATAATGATAATAATAGTGATAATAATAATAATAATAATATCATAATAATAAATAATATAATAATGATAACAACAATAATAACAACAATAATAACAACAACAATAACAACAACAAAAAAAATTTAAACCGACAATAACGATGACAACAACAATGACAACAACGACAACAACAAAAGTGACACAAACGAAAACAACAATGAAACAACAACAACAACAACAACCAAAACAACAACAACAACAATAATATAATACTATTATTTTTTTATTTTATCTTTACACCCCCTAATGGGATAAAAGCAAACAAACAGAATATTAAATTAAATTAAAATTAGAATTAGAATTAGGAGAGGGAAGGGGACATTGAGCAAGAGAGTGCATGATATCTGGAAGAGGCTGGAGCATGGCAGAAAATGCAGATGCAGAGAGCTGATGGTATGGATTGGAGCAAAGTTTGTGATGAAATCCATGAGATGTGAATCATGTGATGAAATGCCGATTTTTCTGCTTTTGTTTCTTCCAAACTGTTGATGAGAAAGCAGGTTCAAACTGATATTGTTCGATGATAAAATTGTTTTCTCTCTCGAGCTGGAACTGGTCATACCGCTTGGCAACCTCTTGATTGGGAGTCAGTCTTCCTTTTCCCCGGAGCTCATTAACAAAGAGGCTTCATCTAGTCTGAGTACTAGTGTAGATGACGTTGACATATGAAGTGAAAGCAGCCTCCTGAGAAATGTAGATTTAATCTTATCTATATTCTTCAGGTGAGCCAAGGTCAAGAATGGAGCAATGTTGCCAAATCAGTAGCGATCTTCATTCTAAAAATCTTCATGCCTGTTTCCACAGACACCATAGGTAGGTTTTTGAGGTATCCAATGTAGAGTAAGCCTTCTTTTTCTTCATTCCTATGTGGGCGGTAAATGTCATCGAAGGTTGCAATATTACTCAAAGATATTCATAAGTTTTGCAGAGCTGCACTTCTGTCTAACCATAAGTGAATGAGTCATAGTGTGCCAGTCTTCCCCGTTTCCGGAATTTTAGAATTTTTGTTTTTTCATGATTGACAGTGAATAGGTTAATCTGGCACCATCCATTGAGGGTTTCTAGGCCACATTGAATGTCTACTCTGTCTGATGAATAAAAGACAAGATCATCTGCATAAAAGGCTAATTTGAGCATTGGAGAACATTGCTGAAGGATATCTGCAAGATCAGACACAAAGAATACAAAACATGAAGGTGAAAGGGAGTCACCTTGTAGAACTCCTATCACCTGCTTAATCTCTGTTGAGAGGCAAATTCCGTCGTCAATTTGAATCATATTGTTGTTCAGGAGATTAGAAATGATGTCAAATGTTTTGCCTTTATTACCTAAAAATGTGTGGAGACAATGCTTTGCAATTTACAAACATAAAAGGAGGAATCACCACGAATTCTGTGAGGCTTTGGATAGGAGTGGTAAACTGGACACAGAGAATGAAAATTCTCAATTAATCAATTGATAATGTTAATTTTTTTAAATAAACACAAGTAGTATGCATAAACTTTGTTAATGTTTAGAATTTGTTGTTATTATTTGTTTCATTGTGTATATAATAATGATCAATTAACACAGACATAGCAAGTGTTATTGCCAGTCTGGTTCTTTTCCAGACCACTTTTTTCATTACGGCCTCACTGTCAGGCCTCAGCCCTGACTGGCTGCACAGCAGCCCTGCAAAGATCAAATTATAAATAGAATTTATAAATAGAGCGAGGACTCATGACCTCAGACTATCAACATATAGGACAATCATGATATCATCGCACACTCTTAAAATAAGTCCTGTAGGTACATATAGTAATTCTACTACTCTCACACTGTTATCAACATCATAAGCTGTGAAAGCCTGGCTGCAAGGGTATAATCATAATCCCGCTGCAGTCCAGGCTTGGGCACTCTCATCCTATCTTCATATTCTGCAACTCGACTGTTTTGTTTAATATAAGCTGCTTAAGAATTAAAACTCTTTTGTCAAGCTTTGAGTTTAGCTAAAAGAAGTGAGGGAGTGACTCCTGTGGCAGCGAATTACCAAGGTTGGTATCTGATAGGTCTCTTGTGGTTGGAGACTCTAACACTTGCATTTAACTGTGCATGCTCAATGCTCATAGTTAAGTATCCAGCTCATGAGCTAGCTCATTGTACAGTTTGTTTCTTAGCTTGTTACATTTTGTGATTGCATTTAAAAGTTGATAATTACAAAACATTAATTGCCCTTATTTCAAGGATCTCATTTTGATCCTTGGTGGAATCATTCACGGTTATTTTTCCCCTACCAATATTGGAAGATTCTGTGGGACAACTTCAAAAGAAGAAGAGTTGGAGAGAGAGAGAAACAGACCACTAATAACCACAGAACTTGAAGGTACTCCCACGATGGAAGTGGGTATCTCAGTTTACTAGGGAAATTCTGTGGGTTTGTACATTTGTCTCTACGCTTTTTAACTCAAGGTTCCTCATTCACTTCCTACTTCTCACTTTCCCCCCATTTTCCATCCTCACATTTTTGTTTGATACACAAGATCCCACATTCGACTATTGTTAGAATTATGCCTCACTGACACTGGAATATTCTTTGGGTCTTTGATAATAAGTATTTATGAATAAGTATCCCTAATGGAAATCTTTGTCTGACAATATATAAATGTGTGTCTGTGTGTGTCTGTGTTTAGAAGCCACTGGATGCTACACCAGTTTAATAACCCTTCTGCAAAACAGTGTGTCTTGAGTAGACATCTGTATGAAATATTATGTTATTTGCTGGTCTTGTGAGTCTTGATAGTACATAATTATTAATAATATATACTTTTACATCCCATTTTAACATGCACTTTGTTAGTTATTTTTGCTGTGTTGGTGCAGTTGTTCTTTCTATGTTATCTTTTCTTGGTTGGTTCTGCACAATTCAGTCATCAACACACACATTCTCAAATGCGAGGCCTTATAGCTGTGACAATTGGAAGTCAAAATGAACATACAAACAAAGAATTCTCTAACTATCAACTACCTCCAATACACATGCTAAATTTCCCCACTGGCACTAGCTACATGCCACACAGCTCGACCGGTATAATTATTAGGGTGTAGAGAAAGGAAGTTATTGAGAGGAAAATGGAACTTTTTATAAATATCCTACTAATATACAGAATGAAATAGTTGAAATAATTGTTGATCATATCAGACAGAATAATAAGTGAAATAAAAGAAGCCAAATATTATGTGACGAAGTGAGTGATGTGTCCAATAAAGAGCAACTTTCTGTTGTTTTAAGATTTGTAGATAGTAGTAACTGGATACGTGAAGAATTTTTGGATTTCATCTCCCCCCAAAAAATCAGCACATTCTAGAAACTTTTATAGATTGTTCTGCACCTCCTACAATACTAGAGATAGCAATAGAAAACAGCCCCCCATCTGCCATACTTTTCTAAATTTGTTAGTATATTATGTGACATCTGATAGTGTGCTGAAGTAAACACTCAGCAAAGTTTCTGTTACTGCACTTTTTTGCATCCCCTAAACTTGAATTGTAAGGGAGAGACACAAACCCACTCATTCTGATTGATGCACTATCTATAGATGACTTGTTGCATTATCTATAAATTGCAGTAGGGAATTTATTGGTGTATAGAAATTTGTAAGTTGCGCAGCACAATCTATAAATGGGCCAGATTTCTAGAACAGCAAAAATATTCAATGGTTGTTTGCTTGGCCCACTTGCAACCTTCAAGTTGCAAGTAAAGCAGTTACTATGAGCAAATAGGTGTCTAAGAACATGTCAGCTACAAACTAGCATAGCTTATCAAGTTACCTGTGAGTAGAATGGCTGACGAATATCTGTCTGTGGACCAACAATGAAGTTGTTATCAAGCCCTTCAAAAATGTGAAGAAAGAGAGCTAAGAAAGTGAATAGATCGAAAAACTCGCAGGTTATTGCCACCTGTTATAATTTTGTGAACTATTACATGATCTCCAGCACTGCATGATAAAATAGTAGGACACACACTAAATTTGTGTTTGTTCTAGGATGAGTTGCACGACTATAGGCAGTTAATATAACAAATAATAAACAGGGATGAAAAGTGGATTTCATCACATAGATGGCAGTTTCTAGGCCTGCAATTTTTCCCAAACAGAGTTATAGTAAAAACTGGTAGTGTCTTGAAGTTCAGATTTTGACCACAAAAAGAAATGCCTTTGCAATAATTTCACAGACCCCAATAGGTCCAACCTCTGTTAAACATAATATGTCCAAAAAGCAATGCAATGGCAGGCTAGTAAGAATGAAAGACCCCTCGCATCCACATAGGTCATGAAAAATCTTTTGGCCACTTTTTGCCAATTGAACAAACGAGTGGAACGATCATGAGAAGTAGTCTTGAAAGATGCCTCCAAAAGTGTGCTTCAACCCAGAGGAGCTGGTAGCCCTATAAATGTGAGCAGCAGAACAGACCTATAACTGGGCAAGCTGTGATGAGATGTTGGCATTTCAAAAACTGTAGACTTCTCAACAATCAACTTGAATTTTATTCTCTCAACGTTTCGACTGGATGCTCTAATCTTCATCAGGAATTGTTTTAGATGAACCATAACTATGGATTGAGTCATTGAGGTGCAGCACACTCCTCTCAATTTTTGTGGGTCCAGTCATAAGTCTGTGTATATCTTGCCCCAATGATTTAAACATTGTGGGGGAATGTTATATAATCAGGTGACCAAACGTTCCTCTTTGGCATGCCTTTCCTCCTTCCATCTCTCTTCATATTGCTTTTGCTTGGGTCTCCTTGCTTCCTCAGCTTGGAACCATATCTCGGCTTATTTCTCTCATTCCTGATGGTGGGTCTCAACTCTCCCATGCTCCAGTTGCCTGGCTTCTTCTGCAGGGTCTTGTTCCAGCTGTCAGGCTTCCATTGCCTCCCTTCGACATTCCTCTCTGTCAGCCTGCTGCATTTGGAGGAACATGGTCATCATTGCAGCCAGATCTCCTGATGGGCAGTATCCCTTGACAGTGGCTTCAGAGGAGGCAGAGGATTCTTCCCCCAGGGACTCCTCCTCCATGGGTGGTTGGGTGCCAGCCTCAGTCAGGTGTGATAGGTAGGTCATTGGGCCATCCGTCTGCCAGAGTTCTTATCTTTCATTGCTTTGGAAGCCATAGTACAAGTCATCTGGGGTGATGAAGAGAGAATACACAGTTCTGCAAATTCAATGAAAGTCAGCTCCACAAGTTGGACAGGCAGTAGTCTTCAGAGGTTGGAGTGGGTTGGTTTCTTGTCACTGTCACCATTGTTAGTGATCAGGGGATGGTAGCGAGCTAAGATGGGGTGTTTTCAGGGAGAGAGGAGAGGAATATAATGAAGACTCTTATAATTCAAAACTAGACTGGCTCTGACTGGCCCCTTCGCTGGCTCCTTTAAGTAGGCTGCCAGCCAGAGTCCCATTGATGACATGGCAAAATGCTTAATTAAGTGGTGTCTTGGTGCTTGGTATGTGCATTCTAATTACTCTGAATCTATCTATATTAAGTTGTGTTCTTGAGTTGTGGGTGTCCACTATGATTGGGGAGCCCCGACAATTAAATAGGCACATGTGTCTACTGTGGTAATAAACATGGTAAATAATGGCATCTATGATCGGTTAGTTCTGTGTTAAACTGAGTAAATTCTTCTGGGTGACTGCTTGACTATATAGCTAAAAACAAGACAAAATGAAATCAAACAAGAATTTACCAATATAGGCAACCTACGTTTACATGCCTAATAAGATTAATAGGTAAAGGGTCCTATAAATGTTTGTTATCTACATTGGAATTCTTGTGCATTTCTTTTTTGACAATATATATATAATTGTTTGTATTGTCCATGTATTGTCCATGTATACACCGTATGTTCACCCATATAAAATATCAATGGTTAACCTGCCTTAAATATAGCAGGCTTATTTTGTAAAGAGGGAATGATCATTGTAGTTAAGAGAAAGATTGGGGAAATGGCGGCAGATTTGAAGTGCAGGAAAGATAATTGGGAAGTGTTTCATATTAAAATGATCTGTTCCCCTCTTCTGTTATATATCCCCATCACACTCCATTCAATGCTTTACAGTCATTACTACTAGTAGGCGCGCGAAGCGCTCATTTAGAAGTTGGATAGAAAAGTTTGTATCTCTCCACATGGCATATATATCTGCATATGTACCTATGTATTGTAGGATAACATGTAAAAAAAAAGAGATTTACTTCCCCCCCCAATAGTGCGCACTTATGTAAACTGGGAATAGTTGTCGTAGTGAACTAAATGATCGAGAAAACAATAGCAAATTCTAATTTAGAGGAAAGAAAACTGGCTGCCTGGCAAGTGAGAATGGGATACATAAGTATCAGAAAGGATGCTGGAGTTTCATTCTGACATAGCTCCTCATTCATCAGCATGCTTTAGCTGTGGAGGTACGATACTGCCATATATAAAACTGGTTTCCTAAACTGGAAATGATCTTTTAAGTGAATCTGGAGAGTATCTGAGTAGCATCTTGCCTCAACCTAGGGATATCTATAAGGAATATACAACTTGCCTAAACTAAGCATAGACTATATGATGATATTGAAGCGGCTCCGATTGATATATTTCTTTGGTAAAGATATCACAGCAAAATTAGAGCAGCTTAATCAAACATCACATGTAGTCATGAGTCTACGAGTGAGTTAAAAGTAAAATCATGTGACTTCGTATTGGCGCAATCGGCAGATCGTTCTGAGCCCGAAAGTGTATGCCACATGACTCCCCCCAGATCTGTTGATCAGCCTTAATTGAATCTTGATCGTCGGTGGATTTCATGGCCAGCTCATATTTGCGGTCGTGGTTGCTGCACAGGAACTGAGACTGATATGTCTACACATGGTGGGCAGCCTTGAGGCATGGTTAAGCCACCCACACTGATCTATTGACATCCAGATGCACGGGCTTGAACCTATCGATGGAGATGATCTCTGGTCGGCTCCCAAAGTTGATCTGGAACAACTTGTCACCACTTTGCAAGACTCAAAATGGTCCCTCATAGGGATTCTGTAGTGGCGTGCAATGTGCGTCACACCGGACAAAGACAAACTTGTATCTGGTCAGCTCCGGTGGAACTGAGGGTCATTCCATGTCATGCTGAACCGTCAGAACAGGTGACAATGACTTGACCTTGTCTCAAAGTTGTTGGACATAAGTAGAGGTGTTGGGTGGCTGTGTGGGTGTCTCCACAAAATCTGCTGGGACACTGAGTGGCAAACCATAGACCAGCTCTGCCGACGATTGCCATGCAAATTCCAAGAAGTACCCATGGAAGTTCGTCAATCCAATTGCTGTTGGTGAGGCATACCCGCAATGTTGACTTCATGTGTTGGTGGAAACGCTCCACCAAACCATTGAACTGAGGATGGTAGGATGTGGTGCAATGCAATTTTGTGCAGAGCAGTTCGGCCATGGAGGAACACAGCCAGGATGTAAACTCCAGACCGCGGTCAGATGTCAGGTCGGTTGGGTGGCCTAAACAGGCAATCCAGTGTGCAATGAGAGCACGGTCACATGCAGCTGTGTCAGTGTCCTTGAGTGGCACTGTTTCTGGCCACCTCATGAAGCGGTCCACAATGGTGAGAAGATGTGTCTAGCCTTCGGATGGTGGTAATGGGCCAACAATGTCAACATTGAGGTCGTCAAAACTGTGAGGTGACTTCAAAAGTGGCAGTGGAGCTCGCACATGTGGCTGAACCTTGGCCTGTGGCAAGGATGCACACCTTTGCCCATGTGCCGACCTCCTTGTACAGTCCATGCCAAACTAATTTTGCTGCCCCGAGCTTGCTGGTTGTCCTGATGGCAGGGTGGGATAGATTATGATTGGCACCGTGTCATCACAGCATAATCAATGCCCTCAGACAGCATTTTGATAATCACTTAGGACAGAGAATACCAACCTGGTTGTTCTTTCCTGCTACATGTTGGACACCGGTTGTGATGTGGGCAAGGTGCCTTTCTGTTGGGCTGACCACCGGTCAGACACCTTGGACATGGCAAAGGTGAGTGGTTTGTGGTCCATGAAGGCCATGAACTGTCGACCCTAAAGGAAAAACCTGAAGTGTCTGACACTAAGGTAGAGAGCAAGGAGCTTGCGATCAAATGCGCTGTACTTCTGCTCAGCTGTCCACTGAAGAAGGCGAGTGTGCCATGTTCTGCCCTGCACCCATTGCTCGAGAACAGCACCAACAGCCACATCTGAAGCATCGACAGTGAGCACCAATGTTGCATTCGGTTGTGGATGCAGCATTTGCCAGTGCTGCCTTGGTCTGGTCAAAAGCTCTCATCATGTCCGGTGTCCAGGTGAAAAGTCGATACTTGGGTTTGCCATCCAGGTAGACGAAAATGAAACCTAGGCCTTGGCAACAGTATCCATAAGTCATTGGAAAGCTTGTGCTGGGTTCTTCAGGCCAAACGGTATTTGCAGGAACTCATACAGTCCGAAAGGAGTGAGATGGCTCTCTTGGAAATGTCTTCTTCTGCCAGGGGTTGATGGTACCCACGCACAGGGTCGATTTTTGAGAACATGTGCGTGCCAGCCAGATGGGCTGCAAAGTCTTGTATGTGAGGCACTGGGTAATGGTCTGGTGCAGTGATATCATTTAAATGACAGTGGTCACCACAAGGATACCAACCACCATTTGGTTTGGGCACCACATGTAGTGGAGAGGACCATGGGCTGTTGAAACGTTGAATAATGCACATGGATTCTATTGCATCAAACTCAGCCTTAGCTACAGCGAACTTGTCCGGAGCAGTCGCCTGGCACGAGCATGTATCGGTTGGCCCTGTGTAGGAATGTGCTG
Source organism: Cladorhizidae sp. MBARI D1340-BT2 (assembly GCA_028752905.1). Classification (NCBI taxonomy): domain Eukaryota; kingdom Metazoa; phylum Porifera; class Demospongiae; order Poecilosclerida; family Cladorhizidae; species Cladorhizidae sp. MBARI D1340-BT2. The sequence continues at coordinate 11,642,635 of JAQNBH010000010.1, forward strand.
CTTGACTCCATGTTTCGGTGTGGTCTGGGAGAAAGTTGGGGCAGTAACTCCGGGTATTCTGCCAAGAGTTTTTGCAAAGTATCATCACCTGCAGAGACATGGCCAAGAAGGAGTGCGGCAATCGTGACTTGTTTCATGGGGACAGAGGCATAGGTCTCTGCATTGACCAGTCTCCGTCTGACATCGACAAGAAGTGAATTTGCTCAAAGGAAATCAGCACCAAGCAGAGGACGTGACATATTTAGGATGAAAGGACATTCATAAGTTTGGGACCCGAAAAACAGGGGCACATTGCGAGTGCCAAATGTCTGGATGGAGCTCCCATTTGTGGCGACCAAGCTGGGTCCTGCTGATCTGGAGGCGTCATCCCGAGTTACGATCCTGGATGTAGAGAAGGCAGTGCCGGCCGCAGCAGCCACTACTGGCGGCTGGCTTAGTCATTTCCCGGAGCCTTGCTGCATGGGCTGTTTGGCCATATCACCGAACCTGTTGTGGTTAGCAAAGGTCTGGATCAGATTTAGGCTTTGTTCGGCGCGATGGTTTGTCATCTGTGTCTGCATTGGTGCTAGTTGATGACTCTCATGATTCCACCCAGATCTTGTCTGTGTCAGCTGCCATCTGGGCATAGTCCGTCATGCGAGGATCGTGTCAGGTAGCTGAATCTGGTGGAAGAGGACCTCTGGCTCTGCTGATCCCAATTATCTTATCCCGTCCAACAGGGCAGAGGGTTAGTCATCACTAAGTCCAGGCTTGTGCAGGAGTCTAGCATCATGCTTGTATTCATCTATGGTGAAAGTGGCCAGTAAAAGAGCATTGTAGTTGTCTGCAACCCGGTGGTGAAGTCTAGGACCATTGTGGCTAATTCCTGGTCGAGAGCCGCGATAACGTAATGGTATTTGGTGGTGTCAGACATTGACTCCTATATGTATGACAAAGATTATTACTCCGTGAATGACCAGGAAGCCTTCAGAGTCGAATACGATAGGTTGAACAAGTCCGTGCCCGCGCATGGTAAAGAGTAACTTTGAGAAACGGAAGAGAGGAGTTTTGAGCGAGTGACAGAGATAGCGAGTTTTAGACGTTTAGTAAACTGAGCTAGTTTAGTTTTGAGACATACATACAGTATTGGTTTGAGACTAGTGTATGATTATTTAGCACTATTTATTTATGTTTATATTGTTAAAGTATTTAAACCTACTACAGTTCTTAATTATACTCTTCGTGAGTGGGAGACAGCAGGAAAGCTGATTTCGGCGTAGACAGAGTTTTGTTGTTTAGGCGTCGCAGGATACTAGACTACTTAGAGATAGTAGAAATTTTGGCCTGACAGTGGTGGCAGCGGTGGGATTCTCTTAGTGACAGAGAACCCAGATAACAGTTTAGCTAGTCTGTAATAGTACAGGGGAAACAACTCAGGCTAGGCCTAGAGAGTTTGTGAAACCAAACCCTGGGTCAGCTAGGCTAATATTGTTTTCGTTTTTTTTGTTGGTAAATTTGTTTTTAGTGTGTTGAGGTTGTCATGTCAGAAGAACGACAACATAGAGAATCTCGTCGTCTTCGGAACACCAATCCAGAGGCTCTTCCCCCTCTAGAGTCTATCTCTGACATAAATGAACCCTTAGATCGGTTTATGGCTCAATGGCTTCAAATGGATCAACGGAGAACAGAGAGGGAGGAACAGAGGCATGGGGAGGATAGATGACAAGCAGCCCAGCAACAAGAGAGGTTGTTTCAACATCTGGTCGAGTTCCACAGACCATCAGTGGTTGAGCCACCTCCACCCACTCCTAAACTACTAAACTCTGCAGAAATTTCAGGAGGGCGTGGATGACATGGGTGCTTTTCTGCAAACGTTTGAAGTCATGGCTCAGGCAGGACGATGGCCAGAAGAACAATGGCCTGTATTCCTCCGAAGCTCACTATCCGGAGCAGGGATGACAACCCTAACCTCAACAGAACAAAATGACTATCAGATCATTAAAAGCACTCTACTAGCAATGTACCAAGTCACTACAGAAACGTACAGAAAGAGGGTTTTTGAGAAGACTTTTGATGGAAGCAACCCTGATGCCTGGTTAAGGGGGCATCAACAAAATTTCCATCAGTGGATCAACTCATCCGAAAAAGGGGCTGAGACTTTGATGCTGATGGAAGTAACCCTGAAAAAACTACCGCGGTGGCTGGAGATACAAATGAGAAATTTAGATCCTAGCACCTACGAGGAGTTGAGTGAGGCGATTGTGAGGCATCTAGGAAATCAAAGGAGAGAACCAGATGTACCCAGACAATCTGATAGAACAAGACCAAGAGAGAGCTCAGAGAGTGACACTCCTACTCGCCTACGAGTACCAAATTCAAGACGACTAGAAGTAAACCTATCCGTACCAACAAGTGAAGATTCTAGCAGACATTCTTCCTGAGATCTAAGCCAGATCGAGTGTTTTCGTTGCAGCAAGAAGGGCCACCTAAGAAGGGATTGTAGAGTGAAACTTGAAAAGGTTCACCTCACAAGCACCACAAGCACCCCTGATGGAAGTAAGACTTTGCCTAAATGGACCCGTAGGGTGAAGGTCAAAGATAGATCCATTCTTGTCTTTCTAGACACAGGCTGCTCAAAATCAATTGTCCACCCTAGATGCATTCGAAAATCGGACTTCCTTGATTGGAAGATACCTTATACTACTGCCAGCTCTAAGAAGACATGGTTTCCAGCAGCCAAGATCCAGCTGCAAGTGGAGGAAAAGTGCATTGAGTTAGCAGTAGGGGTATCTCCCCACATCGGAATCGACATGTTAATGGGACGAGATGTTCCTCATTTTCAGAGATTTCTGAAAGAGGAGCTGGACACTGAAGTAGAGTTAACCACAGTTCATGAAGAAAGAAAGCAGACAACACTGGCACGTGAGCAAGTGGTAATGATCACAACCAGAGCACAAGCAGAAAAACAAAGCCAACTTAGCCAGAAATAGGAACAGCAACAAGAGGATGACAACCCAGTTATCCAACCAGTGGAACTAGAAGATGAGCTAGAAGAAGATGTTGACATGGAAAGTAGTACTACAACCCTAGACCAGAACACAGAAAAAGATGAATCAATTTTTGAGACAGTATCTCCGGAGAAACTAAGAGTACTACAGAAACAAGATCCTACCCTAAATAAAATCAGAGAAAAAGCTAAGGAGGGAAGCAGACTTTTCTTTTGGGAGAATGAATTACTGATGAGACAGTCCTATCACCAGAATGGAAAAAAGCTCATTATCGTTCCCAAGGCTGCCCGTACTCGAATTCTACAAATGGCCCACAACTCTCCCGTGGCAGGACATTTTGGCCAGACTACAACTCTTGAAGCTATCAGGACCAGGATGGATTGGCCAGGTATTGCTAAAGACGTGGGAATAATGTGTAAATCATGCCCTGTGTGTCAGAGAGCTGGACCAGCAGTAGCAGGTAGAGCCCCATTGTATCCCCTACCTATAATGGAAGCACCCTTTCAACGCATTGCCATGGACATATTTGGGCTTCTTAAAAGAACAACTGCTGGGAATAAATATGTCCTTGTTATAATGGATTATATGACCAAGTGGCCAGAGGCTTTTCCTCTGCGTAATATGACAGTCGAAACAGTGGTTAACTGTTTAATTGAATTGACCTCTAGACTTGGGGTACCTCAAGAAATATTAGCTGACAATGGCACTAACTTTGTGTCAAAGACCGTTAAACAGTTTTGTGAGATGACAGGGATCCATCAGATCAGGATCTCCCCATACCACTCCCAAACGGATGGTATGGTGGAGAGGTTTAACTAGACAATGAAGAGGCTTCTGAAGAAACTGACCTCCACTCATGGAAAAGAATGGGACAAATGCCTACCTTTTGTCTTATGGGCATACAGCACAACAGGATTTCTCCATTCCACCTGCTCTTTGGAAGAGAGATGAGCTTACCTTTGGACGAACTTGCCAAATTCTGGAAGAATAAAGAGGAGACAAATGATGTGAACATGGTAGAGTACATCACAACCCTAAAGGAGAACATACAACTACTACAGCAAATAGCAATAGAAAATGAGACAAAGGAAAAAGAGAGTCACAAATATTACCACGTCAGGAAAGCAACTCATCGAAAATTCGAAGTTGGAGATTTTGTTCTCGTATTCAGACCCAGGAAAGCAGACAAATTGAGTAGCGAGTGGCAGGGACCCTACGTTGTCACAGAAAAGATTACTCCAGTGACCTATAAAGTAGATTTAAAAACTACAAGGAAGAGGTTCCATGTTTTCCACATCAATGGTATGAAGTCATGGGTGTCACCTACTCCAGCTGTGTTTCTCGCATTGGATGACGAATTAGACGATCCCTTCATGGAAGATTCGAAAGTGGAGAACAAAGAAAAAACCCACCTCTCATTGGAACAGCAGCAACAACTCACAGAGTTAAAGAAGGAGTATCAGGATGTAATCCAGGATGTTCCTGGGAGGACGAGCTTTGTGGAACATTGTATTGTTACGGGAGATGCTGTACCCATCCGACTGCCTCCATACAGACTCGCACATAAGTCACAGGATTTTTTGAGAGAGGAGATTAAGAACTTGTTGGATCAAGGAATCATCGAACCATCACGTAGTCCATGTGCTGCTCCCATAGTACTGGTACCAAAGAAGGAAGGATCGATGAGGATGTGCGTTGATTACCGGAAACTGAATGCTGTCACTCGTGGAGATCCTTACCTGCTACCACATATTGACGATCTGATTGACGGGATAGGAAAGGCAAGGTATATAACCACATTCGATTTAACTAAGGGATACTGCCAGGTACCTATGGAAGAGTCTAGTAAAGAAAAAACAACTTTTGTCACTCCATGGGGCAAGTATCAATTTATTACCATGCCCTTTGGCCTTGTGTCAGCCCCAACAACTTTCCAGAGGTTAATGGACCAAGTACTTGAAGGTTTATACACTTTTGCAAGTGCCTATTTAGACGACATCCTTATACATAGTTTGTCCTGGGACGATCATATGAAACATTTGCGACAAGTCTTTACCAAGATCAGAGAGGCAGGGTTATGCATTAAAGAAGAAAAAAAGTAATTTTGCTGTCAATGAGTGTGTGTATCTGGGACACATTATTGGAGAAGGAAGGGTGAAACCAATGGAATGCAAGATTCAAGCGGTGAAATCTTTCCGGAAGCCACAGACCAAGAAGGAGGTGCGATCCTTTTTGGGACTATGCGGGTATTACCGTCGTTTCATTCCTAATTTTGCAACCATAGCCACTCCCCTCACTGAACTTACAACAAAGAAAATGCCAAACAAAGTAAGATGGACAATACTATGTGATCAGTCATTCAAAAAATTGAAAGATGTTTTGACAAAATACCCAGTGTTGACCACTCCAAATTGGAATGAACAGTTTATTCTGCAGACAGTTGCCTCTGCAACAGGCATTGGCTATGTCCTAAGCCAAAAACATGAACAAAGAAATGAACATCCCATCGCTTTCGGTTCAAGGAAATTATTACCAAGGGAGCAAAGGTATTCTGCTATCGAGCGGGAAGCTCTAGCTATAGTTACAGGAATTCGTAACTTTCGAGTGTACTTAGATGGAACGAAGTTTCTAATCGAAACAGATCACGACCCTCTCACCAAACTCACTGGTATGAAAGATAGTCATGGACGTTTCGGACGATGGGCTTTGGCTTTACAACCCTACAATTTCATAGTAAAACACAAAGCAGGAATAGCCAACAGAAATGCTGATGGGCTTTCTCGAGAACATGGTTCTCGAGTTAAGGAAAGGGAGATGTCAGACATTTACTCCTATATGTACGACAAAGATGATTACTCCGTGAATGACCAGGAAGCCTTCAGAGTCGAATACGGGAGTACTGATTGGTTGAACAAGTCCGTGCCCGCGCATGGTCAAGAGTAACTATGAGAAACGAAAGAGAGGAGTTAGGAGCGAGCGAACAGAGATAGCGAGTTTTAGACGTATAGCGTAAACTGAGCTAGTTTAGTTTTGAGACATACTTATTGGTTTGAGACTAGTGTATGATTATTTAGCACTATTTATTTATGTTTATATTGTTAAAGTATTTAAACCTACTACAGTTCTTAATTATACTCTTCGTGAGTGGGAGACAGCAGGAAAGCTGATTTCGGCTTAGACAGAGTTTTGTTGTTTAGGCGTCACAGGATACTGGACTACTTGGAGATAGTAGAAGTATTTGCCTGACACCCACCTTCCTCTCCCATTTTCAGTTTCCATTTTAGCCCTCTCACCCACCAATCCTTCATCACCCAAATGACTAGAGGATGAACTCATGTATGAAACTTGAGAAGCTTTCAAAAAAAAAAACTTGCTTTCTTCCAATCAATCTTCCAATATCATAGCAGTAAACTTGGCTTAGCTCCAACATGAGCAACTCTGAAATTCTACCCACAAAATATACTATGTATCGAAGGGACAGGGGTTCTCAAGGAGGTGGAGACTTACTGGCTGTGTCCATTATTCCTCTTTGCTCCATCTGCTGAATTAATTAATTGCAAAATCTTCTTTAAAAAAAACACATTTCTGTGATGTGCATGCATATTCTCTCTCTTCCTCTTCTTCTTTACATCAACAAGAAATCTACCCCAAAAAGCTTATCTTCTCATAGTTGGTGACTTGAATTTACCTGGTGTAAACTGGTCCACCTTATCGCCCTACCATGTTATTTGTGACACACATTTCTCCTTTAACTTAGCTCAATCTTCTACTCACCGAAAGGGCCATATCTTAGATGTAGTTATATCTCAATAGTGTACGCTCTCTCCCTGTAGACAATTCTATCTGTTCTAAATAAGATTATTTATTTCCACCTGTACTGTCCTACTAATCATCACTTTCATACTTACCAATTTCTCTACAATTATTCTAAAGCTGACTTTGAAAGCTTAGCAGACCACCTTTAGTGACTTCCTGTGCTAGCATGCCTCCATCTTTTCTGATGTGAGTTGTCTGGCCTCTCATCAAGTCTGAAACAACATGTGCATGTGATCACTAAATTTAAATCATCACAAGACAAATGTCCAAAGTGGTTCAACCCAGAAATTTGAAATGTGCTGGGAAAAAATCACACTTTGCATCACCTCGTTAAGAAGAAATACTGTTGGTATAGAGATCATAAACTGTCTGACCTAGAACATAAACTTAACTAATGTCATCTAAGGCATGATATGAACACGAGTAAGCTTTAAACTTTTTCAAACCCATATTGATTAAATATTTACGAGATCTATCAAAGGATAAACATATCCCTGCCCACATGATTCGTAACTCTTCTCCTGTATGTCACTCCGCTCTAAAAGGATCAACGATCCCTGCCGATGATACATAACTCTTCTCCTGTATGTTACTCCACTGTAAAAGGATCAACATATATATCCCTGCCCACATGATTCGTAACTATTCTCCCGTATGTTACTCCACTCTAAAAGGATCAACAATCCCTGCCGATGATTCATAACTTGTCTCCTGGAAATGATTCTGCTCTAAAAGTAACAATTTTCAATGCGATTATTTTAATTCTGTTTTTACGAAAAGCAACTTTGCTCTTCCTCATATGAACAAAGTTCCTCCTCCCCAGTCCCAACTTTCCAGTTTTAAGATCAGCTCCTCGGACGTTTTTGTGTCTCAGCAAATTGGGTCCAACCAAAGCCTCGGGCTATGATAATATTTGCCCTTTAATTTGGAAGAAATGTGCTGAATGCCTCTGATAACCTGTGGCATTATTTTAAAAAACAACATCAGATGCACCACTAAAGTAGACCACCACTGATTTATGGGCTCCCTAAGATCCATAAACCTGAAGTTCTCCATAGTCCAATTGCACCTTGCATACATGCACTGTCGCATAATCTTACCAAGTTGATAGCACATTTGATATCACCACTAGCTGGCGATACAAGTACATATGTCAAGGATTCTGGGAAATTTATCAAGGGTATTCAAGGTGTATGTTTGGCATGGGATGAGTGTCTTGTCAGTTTTGATGTTTCCTCTCTTTTTACTAATGTTCCTATAAATGAGGCGGTGGATATCATTTTTGGAATGTTGGTGAAAGATGAGAGCTTGCATAACGGACTGAACTAGGTGCTGACAGGATTCCTGACTGTTCGAGTTGTGCCTAAAATCCACCTACTTCAGGTATCAAGAAAAATACTACGAGCAGAAAGAGTGCAGCAATGGGCTGTCCAGTATCTGCCAACCTTTATATGGAATTCTTTGAGGAATTGGCACTCACAACTTCACCAAGAGAAATGCGGATGATACCTTCTGCATTGTGAAGAAGGAAAGTGAGCAGGAGTTGTTCTCATCAGGCCATCCGTAAAGTTTACCATGGAGCTAGAAGTGGATGGATCGTTGCCCTTTCTGGACTGCCACATACACAGGAAGGAAGATGGAAGGCTAACTGCAACCATTTACAGAAAATCCATGCATACCAACCGGTTCCTATAGATCACATCATCCTATACATGTCAGAAGAGGAGTGGTGAAGAGCTGGCTGATAGAGCCAGGAGAGTAGTGACTGAGAAGGTGGACCTTTGGAAGGAAGATCATTTAAATAAGTTCTTTATAGAGAATGGTTATCCACAAGCCTTCATCAACCTTTCATCTGCAGATATATACATCTAAATGCAGAAAGGAAGATAAGTACGGGCAATGAGGGGTGGATCCTATGTATGCAGCAGGGATGAGTGAAGACATCAGTAGGGTCTAGGAAGTTCAACATCAAAGTCATGTTTAGATTGGGAAGAACTCAGAGGACACAACTGAGCAGAGTTAAGGATGTTTTACCACCTAATATGTACTCATGCATTGTGTTCTGCATCCCTTGTAGCTGTGGGAAATGCTGCACTGGAAGCCACCCTTTACATGGAATTCTTTGAGGAATTGGCACTCACAATAGTCCCCCTGAAGCCAAGTATGTGGATGATACCTTCTGCATTGTGCAGAAGGGAAGCCAGCAGGAGTTGTTAATCTTAACAATCAATAAAGTTTTCCATGAAGCTTGAAGTGGACGGATTGTCGCCCTTTCTGGATTGCCACCTACACAGTAGTTCCAATTTAAAAAAAATTTTTTACACAGGACACGGAAACTTTCATTGAGCACATATAAGCAAGATCTTGGCATATCAGAATAAGGAGTCTGTTGTATGATTATGTCAATCAGATTTATGTAACTCACTTCAGTGTCAAGACTCTGAATTAGAGCTGTTAATTATGATAGTCATTAAAAACCAACTGTATTGTAAGGACAAAGGCCTGCCTTATAGGCTAGATCTTGGCAAATCAGAATGTACTGTTATGATAATGGCTAAACTACTATTTGGGCTATTAAGAAGTTGCATGCATGTTCCTATACATATGAAGTTAGAATAGGGTTTGGTGATGGGTTAGTTATATTATTACTAACATTAATATATACTCTCAAGACTAAACATTCTTTCATTACAATAATCATGCTAGACCAAACTTTGCCATTAATTTTAGACATACGTAGACTGATATTAAACTTTCTATGTAATGATTACTGCACATAATATTATATATAGATTCATCCAACTGGTTGAACTGTGTACATAGTTTTCTAATGTAAAGTTTTTTTAACGAGTCAATCCATTACAGTTGTTAGTTTATTGATACTCTTGTCAACATAATACACTAATATTTCTTAAGGTAACAAGTATTAGTGAGTATCACAACAAAAACAGGAAACTCATCAATTGATGCTATATGCAGTTATAACCATATAATGATACATATTATTTCTGCTGCAGAGCTCTATATAACTTGTGTCGATATCAAACAACTGAGGACTAAGTTTGTTCCATAGTTAGTCTCTTAAAATCTCAGAAGTCACTCGAGATCTATATAATTGTGAAAATGCTGAACTATTTACTAACTTCATTGCTACTTCTGTTTTCTACTGTAGAGGCTGGACTAGAAGTAGAGGGAAGAAGTCAAGTTTGGTCTCGATGCAACGCTAACAATTCATGTTCTTGTGGTGATGACATAAGTGAAGCAGTCCAGTGCACAGATACTGCAAACTTGCTCTGGATCCTGCCTTGCTACTGCATCTATTATGATCAAAAAGGGAACACATCCATTGCTGGGACATGTTTGTTCACATGCTTCAAATATACGATATCCCATACTGGGAGTAGGTATTACCCAATCCAACGGTACTCAGTGCAAAATGCGTCCATGTTTAACACTGCTGTGTGCAATATTTCTGCTGACTTGCATCGTGAGGGACGTTTTTGTGGCAGATGCAAGCAAGACTATGGCCTGGCTGTCTACTCCTACAACTACATCAACTGCATACTTTGTAAAGAATATGGATACAGAAACTGGCTCAAATTCATTGCAGTTGCTTTTATTCCACTTACTCTCTTTTATATTCTCGTAGTGAGTTTGAAGCTTACGGTTACCTCTAGCCATCTCAATGGATTAATGTTTGTCATTCAGTGTGTCATGTCTCCTTTACAGACACGAGTCATAGCTGGAATTCTTTATACAAACATAAAAAATGGATTTATTACCAGCAGTGAAGCTTCGGGCATGAAAATGCTATTCACTTTCTTTGATATATTTAACTTGAACTTCTTTCGTGCTTTCTTTCCTGATGTTTGCCTGCATCCTCACTTCACCATCCTCCATGTGTTGTTGCTGGACCTGCTCGTGGCACTATACCCATTTGCTCTCATATTTCTTACGTACATCTTGATAACAATGTATGACTCCAACTATCGGCTACTAGTGTGGGCATGGAGGCCATTCAAATGGTGCCTGCAGCATTACTGCAGCCAGCTTCAAGTGCAGACATCCCTCATAGAAACATTTGCTACCTTCATTATTCTATCCAGTGTTAAAATCCTAGGGGTATGTTTAAATATTTTATTAACAAGTAGAGCATTTAGTGTAGAAGGAAAAGCATTACCCACCAGATATTTGTATTATGATGCTAACATTGAGTATTTTAGTGGTGAGCACATTCCATTTGCTGTGCTTGCAGTTTGCAGTGGCTTTTTATTTGTAGTTCTTCCCTTCTTTCTGCTCTTGCTCTATCCTTGTCGCTGCTTTCAGAGATTCCTCAACCTATTAGGATGCAGGTGTCAAACCTTGCATATATTTATGGATGCCTTTCAAGGGAGCTACAAGACAGAGCCTTACGACCTGCGCTACTTCTCTGCATATTACATGTTTCTGCGAACTCTATATTTTATTATATGCTTCAATGTTCAATCTGTATTCCTCCTTCCTGTTTATTCAATAGTGATGGTGTTAGGTGCTCTGATATTTGCAGTATTTCAGCCCTACAAGATTAGCAGTCACAATAAATCTGATGTCATATTCATGCTGTTGGCAGGATATCTTTACTTGACATGGACTGCAACTTTCATAGCATCTTTGATCGATCACTACTCATTGCCAACTTCCGAGTTCCTTTTAATTTCTTCAATAACTGCCTTCTATGGTGTGTTTACCATAATGCTAATCTGGAGGACACAACTACCTAAAAATGTGTGGAGACGATGCTTTGAAATTTACAAACATAAAAGGAGGAATCACCAAGAATTCTGTGAGACTTTGGATAGGAGTGGTAAACTGGACACAGAGAATGAAAATTCTCAATTAATCCATTGATAATGTTTTTTTAATAAACACAAGTAGTATGCATAAACTTTGTTAATGTTTAGAATTTGTTGTTATTATTTGTTTCACTGTGTATATAATAATGATCAATTAACACATGCATAGCAAAGTTATGGCCGGTGTGGTTTTTGCCAGACCACTTTTTTCATTATGACATCACATATAACTCAATGCTCATAGTTAGTATCCAACAATGAGACTACCTCATTGACAGTTTGTATCATAGCTTGTTATGATTTTTTATTACAATTGTTCCTATTATAAAAGTTGGTGATTAATTCCCCTTATTTCAAGGATCTCATTTTGATCCTGGATGGACTCATTCACGCTTATTTCCCCCCTACCAATATTGGGAGATTCTGTGGGACAATTTCAACCATAAGAAAAGAAGAAGAGTGGGGGAGAGAGAGACAGACCAAGCCACACAGCTTGAAATTACTCCCACGATGGAGGGAGTTATCTCAGTTTACTAGGGAAATTTTGTGGGTTTGTAAATTTGTCTCTACGCTTTTTAACTCGAGGTTTATCAGTCACTTCCTGCCTCTCACTTGTTTCCCCTTTTCCATTCTCACATTTTTGTTTGGTGCACAAGATTTCCAGTTTGATGGTTGTTACCTAATGACACTAGAATATTCTATGGGTCTTTTACAAAAATGAATAATAAGTATTAATTATAAGTATCCCTAATGGAAATCTTTGTCTGCTGACAATATATATATGATGTGTGTGTGTGTGTCTGCATTTAGAAGCCACTGGATGCTACACCAGCTTGAAAATCCTCCTGCAAAACAGTGTGTCTTGAGTAGACATCTGTATGAAATATCATGTTATTTGCTTGTCTTGTTAGCATTGATAGTAATATAAACTTTTACATGCCATTATAACATGCACTTTGTTAGCTGTGTTGGTTTAGGTTGCAGTTGTTCTTTCTATGTTATGTTTTCTTGGTTGGTTCTGCACGATTCAGTCATCAACACACACATTCTCAAATATGAGGCCTAAATATAGTTATAGCTGTGACAATTGGAAGTGAAAATGAATACAAACACACAAAGAATTCTCTAACTATCAACTACCTCCAATACACGTGCTAAATTTCCCCACTGGCACTAGCTACATGCCACACAGCTCGACCTGTATATCAGGGTGTAGAGAAAGGGGGAAAATGGAAGTTTTTATAAATATCCTACTAATATACCACAAAAAATCAGCTCCTTCTAGAAACTTTTATAGATTATTCTGCACCGCAAACAATACCAGAGATAGCAATCGAAAACATTGCACCATCAGCCATACTTTTTATAAATTTGTGAGTACATTATGACGGCATATGATTGTATGCTGAAGTAAACACTCAGCAAGGTTTCTGACTGAGTTATTACTTACTTTTTGCATCCCCTAAACTTGAATTGTGAGGGAGAAACACAAACCCAGTCATTCTGATTGATGCAGTCTCTATAGATGACCTGCTGCATTATCTATAAATTGCAGTCGGGAATTCATTCTATCTAGAAATTTGTAAGTTGTGCAGCACAATCTACAAATGTGCCAGATTTCTAGAACAGCAGAAACATTCAAAGGTTGTTTCATGGCCCACTTGCAACCTTCGAGTAGCAAGTAAAGCAGTTACTATGAGCAAATAAGTGCACAAGAACCTTTCAGCTATAATCTAGCATAGTGTAATCAAGTTACCTGTGAGTAGAATGGTTGAGGAATATCTGTCTGCTGACCAACTATGAAGTTGTTATCAAGTCCTTAAAAAATGTATCTTTTGTGAAGAAAGAGAGCTAAGAAAGTGAATAGATGGAAAAACTCGCAGGTTATTGCCACCTGTTATAATTTTGGGATCAATTACAGCACTGCATGATAATATACACTCAATTTGTTGTTAGGCAGTTAATGAAACAAATAATAGACAGGGAATGAAAAGTGGATTTCATCACATAGATGCCAGTTTCTTGGCCTGCCATTTTTCTCACAGAGTTATAGAAGTTCAGATTTTAGCCACATAAAAAAATGCCTTCGCAATAATTTCACAGACCCCAATAGGTCTAACCTCTGAACATTTGTCCAAAAAGCAATGCAATGAACAGGCTAGCAAGAATGAAAGACCATTGGTGTCCAGATAAGTTGTGAAAAATCTTTTGGCCACTTTTTGCCAATAAAACCAATGAGTGGCATCTATCATGAGAAGTGGTCTTGAAAGATGTCAAAATATCCTCCAACAGTGTGCATCAATTCCATAGGGGCTGATGGCACCCTTTGAACAGTGAGCAGCAGAACAGATCTATAACTGGGCAAGCTGTGATGAGGGTGTTGGAATTTAGAACTACAATGACTTTTCAATAATCAACTTGAATTTTAATATCTTGACGTTTCCACTGGATGCTCTAGTCTTCATCAGGAATTGTTTTAGATGAACCATTATCTATGGATTGAGTCATTGAGCTGCAGCACACTTCTCTTAATGTTTTGTGGGGCCAATCATAAATCCGTGTTTATCTTGCCCCAATGTTTTAAACATGGTGGGCAATGTTTTATAACCATTTGAGATGTAGTCTGATGTAATGAAGTCAATGGGAGGAGGTATTGGTTGGAAGTGACCATGCTCATTCATACCACTCTGCAATTTTCGGGTCTGTAAACACACGCATATTTTTGCACTTATAAAAACTTCATGCCAGCCTTGAATCCTTCGTGAAGTAAAGTAAACTGATACTACCAAACATAAAAAACTGTGAAATTTGGTCTTCAAGATCTTGTGTCTAGCTCTCTGTTCTTCTCCCACACATAAGGTGCATATAGTAGCTATGTCCATTAATGGTAATTTTACTATCAGAAGACTCCAAACTATGCAAAAATGAAACCATTTCTAGATTCAGCACTAATCCCTTTCTCTACTCAGCCAAGCACCTGAAGATTCGTAAAGGAATATCAATGTCATAAACATGCTTGTTAATATCCAGTCTAGATGAGCTGAGTCATCAGCACTGCATGTTTTCATACAAAGAAGTTATTGGTTGGTTTCCTCAGAAGTTTACTCCTGAGACATAGTTAACAGCACAGACCTTCAACACAACTAGGCAACTACTTGTAATGCCATGTGTATGTGTATTATTGTTAGGGATCAGGAAATGGTAGAAGAGGTGTTCTCAGGGAAATAGGAGAGGAGTATAGTCTAGACTCTCATAATTGATGACTGGACTGGCTCTGACTGGGCCATTCAGGACCTTATATGGTCAAATGCTTAACTGAGTGGTAAATCTGGTTTCATTAGCATTTAGTCTGTGTATTCTAATTAGTCTGACAATGGTCTAATACATGACTAAGTAGGTAGGTCTGATTTATTAGCACTTAATGTGTGCATCCTAATTACTCTCCATATTAAATTGTTTCTTGAGTTATGGGGGTCCACTATGGTTTGGGATTTCCAACACTCCTCCCCTACTCCTCCTGCAGTGAGACTGTGGTGTGGTCATCAGGTTCAGGTTGTATCGACCAAGTCTGTTGAAACAGGCCATCTGTGTTTCCATTGGAGATACCTGGACGGTCATGCTGCTTGGTGAGCAGCGTGTGGAGTTCTTCTGTGTGAAGGGAAGAGTTCTGGGTTCAGTTCAGGAGGGGTTGAGGAGGGCCTGGTCGACCAGGTAGGTATCTCTTCATGATTGGGTACTGACAGCCGATGGCTGACTCCCAGCGAGTTGGACATATTCACATGAAATGTGCATGATGGCTTCTTTGTGCCAGACATCTTCATATTTTAGATGGTGTGTGATCAAATTTTGGAAATTGTTAAGGGCTCTTCCACTTGGCAAGGAGTTTATTGGTCGATATGGGGAGCAAGACCAGGACCTGGTTGTCGACCACAAAGGACCTGTCTCTGGCCTTAGAGTCATACTATTATTTCATAGCAATCTTGAAGGCAGTTTCTGCAATGCCTCGGGTTGCTTGGAGCTTAGAGTACGTCGACAATAAATATGACACAACATTCTCCGGGCAGTCTGAGGGCTCCTGCCATTCTTCCTTAAGTACACGAAGAGGGCTTTAGGGTTGCATCTAAACACAATTCAAATGTGCTGAACCTTGTGTGAGTAGGCTCCCTGAATGCAAATAAAAGATACGGTGTTTGAAGGGGTTTTCAATCACAGGGAGAAGTACCAGAGGAACATTGGGGTGGTTGCTCTTGGGGCAGACAGCTGGCAGGTCTGGCATCTCAGGCTCGTATCACATCCCAATGAATACATGGCCTAAAGAACCGGCATAGAATCCTGTCCATGTTCGTCATTCTCCCGAAATGGCCTGCCCACGGGGCTAAATATGTCATTTGGAGGGTGGTCTCCCTATATATAGAAAGCAAAATATGCTGGCCTACCGGCTCACTCTGTTTGATTGAGGTCCAGTCTCTGAACATGACCCCATTTCTGGTGAAAAAGAGTGACACCTTGGCTGCACTCTCAGTTGATATCCATTGAGTGGTCAGAGGCTTGAGCACATCATATTTGTGTAGATCTGCCATCCAAAAGTTCAGGCTGTTCCCAGATTGTTGCATATCTCTTGCAGTGCAGCCTTTTCATTTGTCTGAGCTAGAGGGTGTGGTTCAGCGCCATCACTCTCCAATGCATGCCCAGGAGTTGGAGTAGGAAGGTAGTCATCAGAGGACAAATGTCTGAGTCAGACGTAGGGGACCTGGAAGGGGACTTGGCCTGCCTCGACCAAAAGTTGGAGTAGTGTGCTTATCTGAGTTAGAGTCTGAGATCCTTTCAGCATAGTTGATCTGGCATCTATAGCGGCAGAGCAGCCTCTTGGGAATGGATGCATCCTCATACCATGGATCTGTATCGGGGACAAGAGCAAATAGGTAGGGGATATCGGTACCCAAAGTACCATCAAACTTAATGTTTGGGTTGACTGGCACCTGCAAAGCTAGCTGCTTCCCTTTCATTTCCAGCTCCACCACAGTAGTCGGGTAACGTCAGGTGGTGAGGTTTGGGCCAGTGTTGTTAACCTGCTCCAGCTTGTGGTAGTCAACCAGCCAGTGTGGGTGAACCTGAGATATGTTGCAGGTGGTATCGACCAAGAGTCGCTGGATGCTCTACACCATTGATTGTACCTGGGAGGGTGAGAAAGGGTGGGTTAGTGCAAGTCATACTTACCAAAGTCTTATTTGGGCATTTGGCTGCTACATGTCCGTACTCCTGGCAGTGGAAACAGTGAGGACCCTTCACTTGATCAAAGATGTGGAGCTTGGGGTTGCTGCCTTCCCTGCCAGTGACGGCCATCAATGTTAGGGATCAGGGAATGGTAGCAGGGTAAGATAGGGTGTTCTCAGGAAAATAGTAGAGGACTATAATGAAGACTTTTATAATTCACAACTAGACTGGTTCTGACTGGCCCCTTGGCTGGTTCCCTTAAATAGGCTGCCAGCCAGAGTCCTATTCAGGACCTTATATGGTGAAATGCTTAATTAAATGGCATTGGTGTGTGCATTCTAATTACTCTGAATCTATCTAAATTAAATTGTGTTCTTGAGTTGTGGGTGTCCACTATGGTTGGGGATCCCCGACAATTATATGAATACGCAGGCACGCGTGTCTACTGTGGTAATACACATGGTAAATAATGGCATCTATGATCTGTTAGTTCTGTATTAAACTGTGTAAATTCTTCTATTGACTGCTTGACTATATAAGAACAAGACAAAATGAAATCAAACCAATATAGGCCACTAACATTTATGGGACACTTTACCTAATATGATTGATAGGTAAAGGGTCCTGTACATTTTGTTATCTACATTGGTTGTTGCATTTCTTCTTTGACTTACCAATTCAATATATATATATATATATATATATATATAATTGTTTGTCTTGTCCATGTGTACGCATGTTCACCCATATAAAATATCAATGGTTAACCTGCCTTAAATATAGCAGGCTTATTTTGTAAAGAGGGAATGATCAACATAGTGAAGAGAGAGTGAGAAAATGGAAATATATTTCAAGGTGCAGGAAAGATAACTGGCAGGGTTTCATATTAAAATGATCTGTTCCACTTCTCTGCTATCCCCATCACACTCCACACATCTCTTAATGCTTTACAGTCATTACTACTAGTAGGCGAGCGAGGCACTCATTTAGGAGTTGGATGGAAAAGTTTGTATCTCTCGACATGGCGTATATCTGCATATGTACCTATGTACTGTAGGTTAACCCATAAAAACAGTTACCTCCCTTCCCTCTTAAATACTGCACGCTTATGTAAACTGGTTGTCGTAGTGAACAAAATGATCGGGAAAACAATAGCAGATTCTAATTTAGAGGAAAGAAAACTGGCTGCCAGGCAAGTGAGAACGGGATACATGGGCATCATAAGAAAGAATGCTGGAGTTTCATTCTCTCATAGCTACTCATTCATCAGCATGCTTTAGTGTGGCGGTATGATACCGTCTAATAAAAAATTGGTTTGCTAGATCTTTTTATGAATCTGGAGACTATCTGACTAGGATCTTGCCTAAACCTAGGTTAAGTTTGGAATATCTACAAGGAATATGCAACTTCCCTAAACTATGCATAGGCAATATGATGACATCAATACTGTCACAGATCTTGTCATCCTCTTCTAATAGGAGTTTTAGGTAGTTTCAATCTTGACGCCATATCTAAAGCAATGAGCAACCATTTAGAATGATGTTGGAAGATTGTGACCACGTAGGTCATATTTTGCACTGACCAAGTGCTTCATGTACAATGGAGTCGGTCGAATATCGGACAATCAAAGCCCACTGTCCTACAGGAATTCCGTCCTTAAGCCAAACCCTATTTTCTTCCTCCAAAGAACAAGATCTTTGTATTTCCTCTGACTGTGAGGGAGTCCAGATGCTGGGCCACTTTTCCTTGCAATGTTCTGTGTGCAAGGTCTTGATTGCCTTTGAGGGTTTTCCTATTGAAGGATTGAAATTATGGCATTGCCAACCCATACACTTTCAACTTACCCTCACACCCCCCTCTCCTTCCTGAGGTCATGAGGACTGATGAAAATAAAATGAAATTGGTGCAAAAACTTGAGAGAGGCGTCAAGCTCAAATATCCAGTGGGTTTTCATATCAGACGAGGATAATTTTAACTTCCTTGATGTAGTAGTCATGACAATACTCCCACTTATGTCAGCAAAAATTAACATGCATCTCAGCCATACCATGTAGAAGATTAGGGGAGATTTTTCATCACAGCAATCAATCCACTATATGTTTGTAAAGTCCTCTCTTATCCCCGCCAGTAGGTGTGAAAACACCATGTTCAACTTCACAAGTTCTCTCCTCCCCATCTTCATGTCAATTGTAAATGGCAGAACATTTTCTAGAGCTATAGCTCGGTCAGGTATAGATTAAATATCTGTACATTGAAATCATCTTGGCCGACTACTCCATAAATCAATTGCTTAAATATCAAGAAGATACCCACCATCTCTGTTGGCAGAGGCAAGTCTCAATGATCCGCCCAACTGTACTCCTTCTGAACTCAACCATTATTATTATTATTGTCATTATTTTGTGTTGTTTTTAGAAAGTTATTATTTTATTAAGTTAGAATAAGTGTTCAAAAATCCTGCTGTTACAGAAGCTCTGAGTTGGAATTTGTAGCTGATTTGGTGTTGTCCTCCATTGCTCAGAATAGACCTTGTAGAACTCTGTAGTCATCCGTTGCTCAAATGTCACAGTCCAGTTCTGTAGTTATCTAACAATATACCACTGATAGGTCACCTGGGAACAAAACAGCAGACCGAATTCTGCAGCAGTTCTACTGGTACAATTTACAAGGATGTGGTGAAGTACTTACAACTCTGTGAAATCTGCCAGAACGCAGCACTAAAGGGGACTCATAAAGCACCATTGGTTCCCCTACCCATTATGACTGAACCATTTCATGCATAGCTATAGACATCATAGGACTACTATGAAGGAGCCAATCAGGAAAATGGTATCTTATTATTATTTGCGATTATGGTACTATATACCCAGACGAATACCTCTGAAATTGCAATGCTGAGCATGTTGCAGAGGAATTGGACACACTGTTCTCTTTAGTGGGGATACTCAAGGAGATACTGAGCACAGCACCAACTTTACCTTGTAACTCCTCACAGAGATCTACAGAATGCTCCTCCTGCATCCAATATGCCATACCATCCACAGCCATGGGGTTGGTAGAATGATTTAACATGACCTTGAAGTCAATGCTGAGAAAGACAGCCAAGGAAGAAGGAAAGGACTGAGATAAGCTCATATCCTATTTTCTATTCGCACATCGAGAGGTTCCACAAGCAACAAGATTATTTCCCTTTGAATTGTTGTACGCCAGACATGCTTGAGGAACCTAAAACAATCCTGTGTAGCTGAGGAGAAAAACAAAGAGAGCATGCTATCTCATACTCTCGCCATGACAGACAAAATGGAGAAGATGATGGAAGCAGTAATGGAAAATCTTGAAATGGCTCAGACACATCAGAAGACCTGGTATGATCGAAATGCAGGCTGCATGAGTTGGATGTCGATATGAAGTGCTGGTGTTACTACCTACTGATACTTCGAAGCTATTGGCTCTACCCTACAAAGTAAGGAAGAAAATTTGTAATGTAAATAACCCAATAGAGATGCACGGCTGAAAGAAAAAGTACCAAATTGTGCATATTAATATGTTACGGAAGTTTCATTCTCCCAGTGACCACATACCTGACTGAGGATGTAGGTGATGCCGTGGAGGGAAATAGAATTTCTCTGTGGTCAAGCAATGTTTTAGACTTTAGAGGATGAGATCCCAAAGATAGGAGATCAGTTAATGCAAGAGCAATGAGATGATCTGATGATGATGTTGGATTCGTCAATGCTGAGAAAGAGAACTACGAAAGAAGGAAAGGACTCAGGGGTCAAGGATAGTAATCCAGGAAGGACCGACAAAATTCTACATGGGATCGAGTCGGGAAGTGCAAGAGCTGTACAGCTAACCCCATACTGGCTGCCACACGCATATCTAGATTCAGTAAAATAAGAGTTAGGAAAATGCTGAAAAGTGGAAGCATCACACTAACATCCAGTGAGTGGAGTGCACCTGTGAAGAAGAACGATCTTCTCCCTATAACTCTGTGTGGACTACAGATGGCTGATTGAAGTATCTAATTCAGAAGTCTACCTGATGCCTGCAATGATGAGTTGATTGATAAGTTGAGTCAAGCCAGGTATATATCCACTCTGGATATTACCAAATGTTATTGGCAAGTCCCATTGGCCCGGGAAGCTCGAGCGTAACTTGCTTTTTGCGACTCCATTTGGCTTATTCCAGTGCCATTTGGTCTCCAAGGAGCTCCTGCATTTCAAAGACTAATGGACATGATCATTTGTGAAATGTAGTTTGCAGCATCATAGTTGGATGACCTGGTGTTATTCAGCAGCACATGGGAGAAGCATCTCACGTACCTTCAAGAAGTTCTACATCGACTAGATGAAGCAGGTTTGAGAGCAAAGCCAAAGAAATGTACTTTTGGGATGGACAGTATGTATTTCTTGGCCATGTTGTTGGAGGTGGAACCATTCAACCGGAACTATTGAAGATCAAAGTAGTCAAGAAATTCCCAACAACTGTTAAGGATACCCTACATACTACAGCACAGTGTGAGACTATGTAACAGTAACTAACACTTAAGAACAATCTATATTAAGTACAAATAATATCATAGTTATAAGTATCCCGCTGCCCAAGGAAGAGGGAAGGAGGAAGGGACCAAAGATCATTCCTCAGCTCACCATACAACAGTTCCCTTCTCCTCAGCCACCACTTCTGAACCCAATACATATACATCCACTTCCCCCATCACTGCATCACTTACTCCCTCCACACCTTTCCCCAACAGCAATGCTGCCTTTGCATTTTTATCCACTCTTCTATATTCATCCAGCCACTGTCTAGCCCCACAATTCTGCACACCTCATCCACCAGCAGCCAACCCCTCTTGACTCACACATTACCAAGAAATGTTCCTCATCTTCCTCTGCTCCACTATCACACATGATACACCTGTCATCCATAGTTATACCACATTGTTTCTTATCCTCTAATAACCCAGCTGACGATCTAAATTGCAACCGCACACCTTCCTAAACATGCATTGACCTCACATACCTCTCCACCATCCTTAGCCAATTCATAGAACTTCAGCATACTCTTGCCGTTTACTTCCTCCTCCTCCCAATCCTTCTCATTTCTTACCTTCATTTTCCCCTTCCACTTACTTACTGACCCAACCTCGTTGTTTATCTCATATTTTCTCCACAAGATCTCCCATTCTTCCCACCATCTGATTCCTCCATCCTCTCTTAGTTCATTAAAACTATTTTTTACCAATCTGCTCTGTTCCAACAATTCTAATCTCCTACCAAACAAAACCCTCATCTCTTCCCTCCTCTCCTCCAGCTTCCTCCACCCAATATCTCCCCGTATTGCTACTCCTGCTACAGTATTACTTGCCTCCAATAATCTCCTACCGACTCTCATATGTGCTGACTCCAACTTCTTGCAAGAATTATGTCCTCCTCTCCACCACACTTTGGCTGCATACTCCATATTAGGTCTCACTAGAAGCTCTCACAACTTCCTTCCTCTGTCTACTCAGGGAAATAAACAGTGAACTGTTCTTCAGGGAAAAAATCTGTGCACATAGCTGTGTGTTTTTTTGCATGCAAAATCCACTCGTATACACATGACAACTATTTCCAAATTAATCATACCTCCACAACTAGACAACAATAAATCTGTGGGATTCAGGGATGCTGTAGCAATTAGCATTGTAGTTTTTTATCAGTAAACTTCCTTCTTTATTCCTAGGTCCAGATCAGTGGAGATGCTAATAGAACTGTGGTTTTGTAGCTATAACCACTCTAGGGTCAAGAGCTGTATTGACAACCATAACGATTAAGTTGTGTGTACCTTAAGCTCTGGGTGAAGAAGTTAATATGATAACTTTGGATCATGCCTATTATCACGCTAATATAATTTATCATGCTTTAGTGACCGTTTTAAGCTAAAAAGCAGTTTTCATGGTTTAATTAATGGCATACTTTTGTGGCTCTCGTTCCCTTTTAGAAACATGGACAGATGGAGCGTAGAAGCTCAAACTTTGATAGCGAATGGGAATTATTATTTGATTCAAAATCCTAAGATACCATTATACAAATATTTATATACTATCATTTTATGGCTTATTCTATGCTCTATACTTTCATTGGAAAACCTTTTTACAAGTTATACATGAATGTTTTGGTACCAATTATTAATATATATATATACTGGTATATATATATATATATATTAATCCCACAAAAAAAATTGGGGGGGGGAGGTTGGTATTTTGATATTCTCTTCTGATCAACTGAAGTTGTTATTACTAATCTGAGAGTGGGAATTGTCTACTGCCCAAGGAAGCTTTTTCCCTTTGTTTTTCTAATACCAGTTTTTAGGTGTATGACCTTTTGCCAGTATATATTTTAAAGAACATTATATGTTTAGCATCAATAAATACATTTCTAGAAAGCATGTGAAAAAGTAGAAAATGTCAACAAAAATATGTGGTTGTGCTAAAATGTGGGTGGAAAATTAATTTTTGAAATTGATTTTCAACCAACTCACATTTTAGTGTTTATTAAAGAAAACACTTATTTAGTGGAGGAGGTCTTCCTCTAGCTGCTGGTACTAATTTCTACCTTATAGCATTTTTCACTTCGGAGTTACATAGAACAGTTGGAGGTATGGGCATTCAACTTTGACTGTCTGCACCTTGGTCATAGTTAAAATAGAGCAAACAGAGAATAGTTGCTTTTTTATTGCCTTCATTGCTAGATAGTGGTTGGCTTCATCCACCATCGAGAAACTTCCTTGGGTTCAAGTAAAACTTCTACACTTCTTCTGTCCGAGCATAAAAGAAAACAAAAAACATCTCACTTGAGAGAGCTAAAAATAAACAATCAATTATTAATGATGACTACTTGCTTTTTTTCATCAATTTGAACTTACAACCTCTAATGGTGTATCTGGAATTCCATGACATTATTTTACTCGAAGTTAAGCAAAGATCCAGTTGATAATTTTTATATTAGTAATTATATTGCTATCTTCACCTCCAGCACCATGTAAACTTTTCATGTCCAAGTCCCCCATCAACTTCAACCTCATCTCTTCATTAACCTGCATTGACATTTCCCAAACTAAAATAAATATTAAGTTTAATTTTTTCCTTGGCTATCACTTTATTGCAAACCTATACACCATTCACTTTGTATGTCTTGTATATAACAAATGTCCGAAATATCCCTTTCCCAAATGTTCAACCATTTACATGTCTTGACATGACA
The DNA here is from genome assembly GCA_028752905.1 of Cladorhizidae sp. MBARI D1340-BT2. Lineage (NCBI taxonomy): Eukaryota > Metazoa > Porifera > Demospongiae > Poecilosclerida > Cladorhizidae > Cladorhizidae sp. MBARI D1340-BT2. Next base: position 11,666,734 of record JAQNBH010000010.1, read on the forward strand.
TGATGACCTTCAGTGCATATATCTTTTCATTCATTTCTCTCTGTATCACCACTCACCATGTACTGCAAAGCATTAATAACAACAGCAAACAATAATGAGTTAGAGATCTGTTAAGATCAACTGTAGAATTGCCAACCCTAATTTTATGTATGGTAAAGCATCAGCTATGAAAAATAGTCATCATATCCACTCAACAATGAGGTTGATGCGCCCACCAAAGGACCTAAAAAGGGTCACCAAGCTGGCCTCCACAGCAACTAGAGATAGAGATATTGTGGTCACCAAGGTGAAGGGTTAGTTGGCCACCATAACACATCTCCAGACATGCGGACATGGAGGAAATGTGGGACCTCACTTCACCATGCAATTGAAGGCGGTAGAAAAGTCCAGGACTAGGATCCAGTTTTTCTCAGTTTGGATGTTGGAGTCCACCTGAACTCTAGTCATGGAGTGGGCAATGGATTCACATAACAGGCACTCCAACACCCACCTGGACTGGAGTCAGGATGTTGATGATGTGAGAGGCATTTGGAGACGAGGCAATGTAAAACCTCCCCCACAGCAATCAGACGAAGCCTACCACTGTTCTTCTTACAGGAATAGAGAGTGGCTCCAAATTGGTAAGGCACAACTTCAGGTGGGGCATAGCCAGCATATAGAAAGTTGATAACCTTGACCAAAGCCAGAAGACATTTATTAGCATGGTCTGGGGTGGGACAAAATATAGCTTCCTTGAAATGTTTGGCCGTGAAAAAGAAAGGTCCAGGGACTGAACAATTTGGCAAAGATCTCAAAGCTCCGGCAACTCCCTCGGTGGAGTTCAGGGTGGGATGAAGGTCTGGGTGAACAGGGATGACAGGAGAGGTAACTTGGGGGAGTTTGGATAGCTCGGAGTAAACCTCAGCAGAACCAGGGGCAAGACCATCTGAGATCAGGCCTGCATGGCATGCCCTCCTTGTATTTGGCATCCTCCATCCTACGAGCACATCTGCCATTGTATTCCCGCAAAGATTCCTTGGCATCTTTCTTGGTCTGCTATGGAGAAGTTTAAGCCATCCCTCTGCCAACTCAACCTCTGACCATAGACCCTGAAAATCATCAGCCTGCACCTCCTTATCAGAGCCTTTGGATCCAGATTGGAAAGGATCCACCGAGGTACATGAAAAACTTTATCCAGAGGGCTAGGGCAGAGGGTTCTACAGCGATGGCACTGAAGACTTCATCCACAAGGTTGGCCTAAGCATCCCTGGCATATTTTGGGACATGGTGGAGTGTGATAGATCTTGTCTCCAGAATTACCACAAGGAAGGGGATAAAGATGGGCCCCTGGGACTGGAGTAAAGGGTGGGAATGAAGGAAGATAAGTGGAATTGAATTGAATCCAAGCTCATCCGAGGTGTAGGAATCAGAGAAAACAGTGGAAGGTGCAATGGTGTTGTCAGGTACCATGTGGTGATCTGACAAGACAACATTGGAGGAGGTATCAAGGCCAGAAGCAAGGATGGGACATGGGTGGGAAAGTTGGTGTGGAGGACTGTAGGCCAGTGGAGGGAGTAGCTGCATTCCGACAATAACTGATACAGGAGGGCAGGAAGTTAATACAGGATTTCTTTGACCGACAACAGAGCAGTAATGGTTTTGAACTTCAGCTGCTCAAACAGACCCTCACCAGCATCAGAATTATTCATGATGCAAAAAGATAGACAAGGTTCTTTTTTATGCTGGGCAATGGACTTGGCTCCACTACCAGGAGACTAATGATTCAGTTCTTTGTTGCTATTGCTCACTGGCAGATTATTACTGAAAGATTTCTGCAGCAAACAAGAGGCACCCTTTATCAGTAAAGGGTATATATACTGGAAGGATGCTTGCTACATCTTCGGGTGAGTAAGATATAATATACATAGCTAAATAGTTACCTAAAGGCTGGCATCAGACATAAAAGTATTATGTAGAAGCTACCCAGGCAATTTCCATTCCACAAGCAGATGTTGCGGTGAACATCAGTTGTGATAAGAATGCTACTTAGAATGTACATGACTTAGGAAGAAAAGAACTTGTTTTCAGTAGGCATGAGAACAATGAAAGCAATTTCATACAGTTGATGAGGCTGAGAAGCCATGATCAGCAGGTGAGGATAAGGCCAAGTAAAGCAACTAATTTGAAGGTATTTTCCATTTACACCAAAAATTATTGCTTTATAATTTTGGACATTTGTTGAGGTGCTTTCGAATCAAAAATTAATCTATGTTATATGCAGGGTGTTACTGAGTGGCGTAATAAAAAGGCTGATAAGTACACTACTCTGGAAATTCAAAATGAAGTCATTGAATTGATGTTGCAAACTTTTCTCTGAGAATGCAACAGGTATGGTATTTTACAATCATGACTGATGTATGCGTTGATTCATCAGATCATGAACAGCTGGCTGACTGCATCATGCATGCAAATACTAATCTAGTGTTCCTTGAAAACTTCATTGGACTTCATTTATCATTATTTATCGATGCCCCGACTATAAAGCTAATACTATTTTGTCTATTGTGAAGAATGTATTCTTACGACATAATCTTAACTTGTCCATGTCGGGAACAGTGTTATGACTTGGGAAGTAACATGGCAGGTTTTTGGAGTGAAGTGTCCATTATGTTATGGATATGCACTAAGTATTGCTGTTGTGGCCTCGTTCAAACAGGTGAATTGTTAAATTAGCAATATTCACATAAAAGGCAATCATTATTTGAAATTATCAAAGCTGATATGTTGTCCAGCACTGTTAGATTTCGCACACTATGTCCTCCCCATTGGATGGTGTGAAATGAAATCTTTCACAGTATACTGGAGAATTATGATGCTGTGTGGGATGCAATACTAAGTGATTGTCCAAATGTATATTGGAGAAATATGACGTTATTTTAGAAGTATTGGATGCAATATTAAGTGATCATCCAGATTTTGAGACTAGGGCTCGAATTAATAGTGAAGCAAGTCAAATGAAACATTTGATTACTTCTTTGGAGCATCTCTTCTCCATAATATTCTGTGGCACGCCAACAACTTAAGCAAGACCTTGCAGCAAACTAACATGAGTGCATCACCACTAGGACAGAGTATTTCCAGGATGAACATTAGTACACTGCAGGTAAAATATTGATATCCCATAATTATAGTAGTGACAATTTTATATTTATAATTATTGTTGTAATTTTTTATATTTTATTCAATCAGATGTGAAGAACATTTCAAGCAAATGCATAACTGTGGAAGGTGGTAAGAGTGGCATTGAGGAACCAAAGTTGCCAAGGAAATGAAGAGCCCTAATACGTTTGATAACCGTAATAGTACTAGCACTTCACCAGATGAACGCTACCATGTCGTTTATTGAGAGGTCCTTGATACTAGTTATATCAATAGATTTCAACATAAGAGTTATCAAATATATAACAAACTTAAACTGCTCAAAAAAAAATGACAGTGATATTCACAAGTAGTTTACCACTCCCAATCCAACATATCATTTTGCCTGGCCAAGACTTGAGAGACCATTACATTGCTGTGGTATAATTGATGGATCCTCTATAAGAGTTATAAAATAATTCCATACATGTAGACATCTATACTAATTGTGATAGATAGTATGTTGGCGCAAGCATAGTATTTTTGGAGCTAATAATCGAAACCACTGTTTAGCTTTCTAGGAACCTGTCAAAACAAGTTCAGCTGATAATATATGTGTTCTGGACGTCAGCTATTTGGAAATACAGGACAAGCCCATAATTATAGAGATTGCATATTGCTATCTGATTGACTAGTATGATGAGAAAAAGAGCTCAATACCTTCACTATCATGAAACATGCATAGTCAGTGCTAGGCAAGACTTCGCCAAGTATTATGTTGGTGACCATTGCTAGGCTAGCATTGTCTCTATCTGTAGCCCTAGCTCTAGCTTTAGCCATTGCCTACCTAGCACTCTCACTGGTCCTGACGATGAGGATGCATATTTATTTACTTATGACATGACAACATATTATGCAACAATGCATATGTATTTGAGATTCTAGTCGAAACATGGAGAGAGTGAATTTAAAGTTGATTATTGAGGAAGACATTGTAATTTCATTGTCAACTGAGAGTTTGTAAATATAACAACCTCACATGACTTTCCTAGTCGAAACATGGAGAAAGTAAATTTCATGTTGATTATTGAGGTGATTGTATTTTCATTATGTCCACTGAGAGTTCCTAAATACAACATGATGACGAAAGTTCTAGTATTTCTTTATTCTCAGAGAATCGAGTCGAAACATCGGGAGAGTAAATTTGAAGTTGATTATTGAGAAGTTCATTTTAAATTCATTTTTGACTTGACAGAACATTATGCCACGAGTAAGTTAAGAGTAAGAGTGAGAGTGCTGAATCTGTAACATTCACTCTGATGGACTATCTGGCATGTAGTAATAGCCAGAAATTAGGCGAGGTAAAGGTATAATTATAGCACCTATCACAGGGAAACAAATTGCCTAGTACAAGGATTATTTATTCAATGAAATTTTTTACTACAGAAATTACTTTACTTCCTTAATTTGTTTTTGAAGTATAAAATGATGTCTATTTTAGGGACAGCATCATTCCATAGTCTTGGAAACCTTTGAAAATAGAAGTGACTTGTTGATGGAGGTAGATTCAAGTTATCCCATGGCAACTGTCACTATCAATATTAACAAGGAAGTGGCTACACTGTTGGTTGTGGTATCGCATGTATCGACTACAAAACTCTCCTGGGCATGGATGCCTCAGGGTCTTGTGCACAGCTCAGATGGCACAGCTCCAACTCATAGCCTTGAAAAAGCTCCTGAATCCCACTGACTAAGGGCTATGGAGACAAGTGGAATAGAGGGACATGCCACCCCAACACAGTGGAGAGAGCAACTCCACCTCAGCAGAATGCAGCAGCAATCCAAAGAGGATGACGAGATACCTTTTATTGGTTTGAGGTTGCCATGTTTGAGATGCTCTGAATGAGGAGCAAAATGTTGAGGAGTCAGAAACATCATAACAGAGAGAAGTTCTCCTCCATCGGCATGCCAACTAACATCTTGACAAATGACTGGATGACATAGCTGAGACTCAGGCAACTCACTGGCAACAGTCTGTGAGTCAGCAGATGAGTAAGGCAGCTTGTTTACTCAAGAACAAGGGGTGCTACAATGCAAGTAACATCCTGACAGCCACGATGAATTGGTGATGCAACTAGTCCTCCTGCAACAATAGAGGATGACACTACTGAGGCTGGCCAACTCCATTGTACTTGCAGGACACATGGAGAGAAAGAAGACCACTTGCAGAATCGTGCAGACAAACTACAGGCAAGGACTGCATGGAGACATTACAGACCTGTGCAGAAGTATCCCAGCTAGCCAAAGCAGAGCTGGCCACAAGAAGATCAAAGCACCCTGGTGCACCTGCCTGTGAGCTACCTGCCTTTCAACAGGATTGTCTTGGATATCGTAGGACTTCTCCAGAGGTTGAGAGAAAGCTACTGATATGTCCTGACTGACTGTGACTATGGCACAAAATACCTGGATGCCTATATACCTGATGGAGATTGATAGTTACCACATTGCATGTCGACATCTCGAAAGAAATCCTGACAGATAGTGGATCGAATTTCATAGTAAAGATAATGACCGAACTGTACAGCATCCTAATAATCTTCCCCATCATGTCCTCCACCTAACAACTTCAAACTGATGGTTATGGTGGAGAAGTTCATTGGCATATTGAAGGCCATGCTACACAAGCTATTGACCAAGTTCAACCAGAATTGGGGGGAGAAAGCACATCGTATCTGTTGTTTGTGGACAGGGAGGTGCAACAAGAAGCCACATAGTTATCCCCCTTCAAGCTCATGTATGGTCGATGAGCGAGGTGCCCCTTGGATGTACTGAAGTATACATGGGAAGGAGATAACATCACCAACAAGGGCATGGTATCCTTCATACAGACAATTCTAGACAAAATTGCAAGTACTGTCAAGATGGCAGAGACTCCCTTTAATTCCACCATGAATATGTAGTATAAAAAGACAGCGAGAGGAATGTCTTTCAGGCCTGAAAGAGCTGGTCTTGGCCTTCATATCAGTCACAGCATGCTCAACACATGGCAATGCCCATATGCCAAATTATCCAACACAACTCGCATACATGATCGGAAGAATAAATCCAGAGTATTTCAGATGAACCGGTTGGCCAGGTGGGAGTCTCCCACAGCAGCAGGTCTGGTGGATTCCCGGGTGGAGGATGGAGCAGGCACCAGTGCCAAGATACCAGACAACATCCTAACAAGGAACAAGCCGAGAGAAGAGAGCACAAAACTGATAGAGGAAGATACTGAGCCAACAGAGCTGAACCTGATGGAGATGCAGCCATCCCAGCTGTCAGACATCATTGAGACATTTGAAGAACTGTTCGAGGAAATGCCAGGAAGAACAACAGAAGCAGAGATGAAGATTGACACTGGGATGGCAGCTCCCATCTACCTACCTCCCTACAGACTCCCCAAAGTAAGGTATGCAGCAGTGCAGGAAGAGATGAAGCAACTGCTAGAGGCAGGGCTCATAGAAACCTACCACAGACCCTTAGCTTCACCAGATACACTAGTTCCTAGAAGTACAGGTTATGGTGCATCTGTATTGACTACTAAAAGCTAAATGTGATCACCATCTATACCCAATACCCATAGTGGAAGAATTTATTGACAGGCTCGGCCAGGCCAGACAGCTATATCTAGATGATTAACTTGTTAAATGACTACTGAGAAATGCTGGTGGAGCCAGAGTCAAAAGGCCAAAACTGCCTTTGTGATGCCACTGTGCAAGCATCAGGTGAAGCCTTTTGACATGGTGAGTGAGTGCACTAGCCATCTTTCAGCAAATGATGAACAGTCTGCCAGAAGAATTCTAGGACTTTACTAATGCCTACATGGACTAAGTTGTAAATGGACCGGAACTGGTAAGAACATCTTGCAAATGTGGAGAAGGTGTTTCAGAAACTGAGGGAAGCAGAACTGACAGCTTGGCATGACAGAGTGTAGCCATCTGAGGCATATCATGGGAAATGGTCAAAAAAAGCCAATGGGCAGAGCAGTGACAGAGTTTGAAGTACCCAGAAGGAGTCATATTGTTCCTTGGGATGGTTGTGTAATACAGAAAATTGTCCTTTACATCCACAGCATTTGTCGGACCTGACCCAGAAAGAGGCATCACACAGTGTAGCAGGGACACGATAGCACTGCAAGGCATTAGACAAGCTCAAGCAAGACCTCACCTCGAATGAAGTACTTATGGGGACTGTACTTTGACAAACCATTTGTGCTTGCAGAAAGACATTTCCAACATATGGATTGGTGCTCAGCCCATTGAACAAAGGGCAGAACAAACAGACCAGTGGCTTTCTATGCCAGAGGAACTAAGCCACAGTAAAAAAGAGTGCCTGGGTGTGGTGGAGGGAGTGAAACACTTCAAGATCTATAACTCATCAGGGTGCAATTCACCATATAAACTGATTATCACAAACTAGAGAGAACAAAGATGAAAATGGACATCTGATTAACTGTTCCACACAATATTGCATGGCTTAGGAACAGCCAACGGGAATGCTGATACTCAATCAAGCAGATATTCCCGCAGGAACGAATGACCAGTTTAAATAAGTGAAAGCGAGGGTCTTGTTACATTCAGGGCTCCCCGACACCAAGAAATTGAATTGTGAATGACTGTTTAATATTGTAGGTTAGACAGAACATTGTAATTAACTTATGCATAAATGTAGCAATCTGAATAGTACGATATTATTATTACCATATATGTTCATATTTTGTGGGGCAGCTCCAAGGAGACTGGCTGCCCAATACAGGTTGGATTAGTAACATTAAGGTTTAAGCAATTGAGAATGGTTATGGCAGTATAGGGCACAGTTAGACAGGTAGCAGCAGTAGGTGGTACGGGTGGAATTGCAAGTCACAGAGGCAGTTCCATTACACACCGATGTTGATTTTTCCTGGTATGTGTCACTGGAAATATTTTGGAAAATCTCACTTGCTGAGTTTGTTCCAAAGTTTAGTCTATCATATCCTTGTAATCCTTTGTGTAGTAAATATTGTTATGATGTAACTGCTCTCTGGTGGAAACAGTACTTGATGATATCCTTGTTGTAATTCCAGTTTTGTAAAAATGGTTGCACTATTCATGTTGTACTCAATAGTTATAGGCTTGGATAATATCTCCAGTTTAATTGCTGTTTGCTTTTTTCTCATGTCAACACACAAATGGACTTCATCATTCTTTGGGGAATTATGACCGCAGGGGAGACTCGTGTAATTGGTCCATCCACTTTCACAATGTTTCCTTGTTGTTTCAGGTCTTGCCACTTGTTTCCTTCTGTAGAAGGGAATTTGGGATGTACCTTGAGGGAGCTACACTCTCATCTGTATTTAGTACAACTTCTGCAAACCTCAGTTTGCCAGTGGCTTTGAACAATTTGGGATATTTTTGCACCAGCATTTCAAAGACTTTGAGCAGTTAGGGACATGCTTGATCTATACATCGATGAGAGCAAGGTTGCATGTTCTATTGTAGCTGAGCAAAGTTGCATAATTCCATGGTATTACATGAACCATCAATAGAACTGATTTCTATTTTGGTTCAACTGACCAACTACTGTAAGTTGCGAATCTGCACAATATTCAAACATTCACTTTGTTTAGGGTTGCCAAGTGTGCATATGGTATACTTTATACTATGGCAAAATTTCTTTCATCTATGATATCAATCGATTCTCCCATATTATTTATCATACCGATTGTAATTCCATTGATTTTCACACTCATATTTGGTGCCGTATTGCTAGTGTCAACAGAGTGTATAGATATTCATAACTGCTATCACTCTTTGGTTATGGCTCTGATGAACATGCGATTCTGGCCTGTGCTTAACTCATGATTTCAATTCACGTAATCCATCTTGACTTTGTCATTTGTCCTGCTTTGAGTGACATACTTTAGCAAGTGGTTATTTTTACCACATTCATTGCAACTTTGGCTATTTTTTGGATACAGTCCATACCCACACTTATGAGATGTCTGACCTGCATTTGTCCGTGGTGGCTGCCATTTCTTGAGTCTTCTCTTGCATTATTGAAGAAAATTTACTGCTTCTGATGTTAGATGCATCATCCATTTTATTACTTTTGCTTAACCTTCATTGCTTAACCTTCATTGCTTAACCTTCACTTACTTCTTGTGATCTTGCTTTGCTGAGTAGAGCCTTTAAAGATAGATCTTCTTGAAGTCCCACTCTTCTTAAATGCTTTGCCTGATGGTTCTGTATGATAGTTGCCTTCAACTCTTTTTCTCTGTGCATGCAAACTCACACTTACAAGTAAGCAGACTTAGTTTAGTTACAAACTGATCTACACTTTACACTTGACTGAAGGATGGATACACCTTGCACAAGAGGCCACTGCGCAGGGTACGAGGTTGGTAACCAGTACTCCAGATTCACCTTGAAACTGTGCATATGGGACTCAAATGTGTATAAGAAGGTATAAATGTTATCATTGGTGAGGGTAGCATTTGGTATGCCTTTCAACAAGCAACCAGAACCGGTCAAACACTACAAAAGTTGGCTAAAATGACTGTTGCGTACCTGTGGGATGACCAGACTACTTCTGAAACAGACTTAGCAGAACCTTCAAGTCAAGCTCACTCTAAATAGTTAGAGAAGTCTTATACCACATGCACTGTAATACCATATTCACTATAAAACAGAACAATGATATACTGGCTTATGAAGGTTACCAAAGAATTGTTAAAACGAAGAAGTTGCTCAAAAAAACAAAAAAGGTATTCTCGTTCTAACTCTTGTGGTACTTATCTACTAGTTACTTCCAAAGTTCTAGAACAATTAAATGCTCCATTTCAAACGTTGGTGGTTTAAGTCCAGGGATTTCCACTTGATTAAAAAAGCAGAGAAACCAACAAGGAATGCTAACCGAAGAGATAACTTTGTTCCTAACCTTGATGTAATATCATGATGTTTGAAAATCCATATTTTGTGGTTGCATAACAGTCATAACTTGGCTAGAGTTCGCTCACAAAACATTTGGGGATATCATTTGAGAGCTCTTTTAGTACTCATGCTGCATGAATCAGATTTTGTTTACTTCAAGTACTGTATGGCCAAGATATGGTGATCAGAAGGTGGCTTTTTGCTTGTCTTGCCAATGCAATGGGCTGCCAATCATTACCAATGCAGTTGTTATCAATTGTGGTCTATGGATATTGCTATGGGAGGCAGCAGACCAAATTTGGTTATTTGATAACCACCTGTTGGGCAGTTACAACTGCAGAGTTGATTATGTTTTGAGTTGACCTTGATGTTCCTGGATATATTTTAAAAGAAAATATGCCTATAAAGATATTCAACATACTTTGAGGACCTCCAACTGTTAGCACACAAGACCTACACCAACTTGGGTAGAATGCCAAGGAAACACTAGTATTAAACTCTTACTTCGCATATCCTGACAACAGCCATGTCACATTTTGTGTTAGCTGAAATCCATGCAGATACTGGACAAGGCTGTAGCAGCCATCCTGCAGCTCAAGTCGTACAACACTCCTGTGATGATGGTTGCAAGTGTTGAGAGGAAGCTCCTGGAAGTAGGCCAATTGGCACGGCGAGTATCCATGGCTCTGAAAGAGATTATCTCACTACTGAAATCGAGAAATTGATTGATAAGCTAAAGATGAATTATTCTGACTTGGAAGCAGTAGGCAGAGAGGTGAGAAGCCATGGACAGGAACAAACATGTCCATGATACTAAATGACCATGACCAGGGCCCAAGGAGAGGTTCTAGTCAGTACTGATGAGCTTGTTGTAAATGTGGTAGAAGTGGGCCCATATCGAGATATTGTCACTCTTCAAAAAAGAGCTATATAAATACTAGCAGCTTAGAGTGTGAAGGTCACACTGATTGCAGTGGGAGGAAATGGCCTCTACTAGCTGGGCACTAGCCAGGTTGCAAGGGCAGAATGAGATGCATTATTCAGCACCAGCTTCTCCAGTCAATAGTATCCCAAAACTATTAAACATTCACGAACAAACTAGCTGGAACTGCTACACACTAAGCAGGTGCAGGAAGAAAAATGCGGGATATTTGGAATCAACTGTATTTGGCAGTTCACACTATCAATCTTGTCTAGGACAGTCTATGGACCATGCCCAGAGAGCTGTTTGTTAGTAGCTAGTGAAACTAGTGTTTCTGTGTCTGTTATCTGTTAATCTGAGAGGAAAAGCTTTAACCAACTAACCTAAAAAATGTTGGTCATGACAAGGATATATTTTCTTCCTTTCAACTTGGAGGTTATGGATCCATAATATCCAAGATAGCTTCTAAAAAGGGTGGTTGAGGTGTCAAGAGGTGCCTGTGGACCATGTTGAGGATGATTGCATTTATGGCACATCTGATAATAATGTACCCAGTTTTTTATAACTGACTAGCCAATACAATTGTCCCTTTGTAGTTCTCTATGTGTCCTGCCTAATCATGGGGTGGTTGGAGAACTGCCTCCTTTGTATTGATGGGGATTACCAGTCGTGAATCGGCTGATAATGACCCTCAAAATTTGCAGCACCAAAGTCCTTCTTGGCATCTTAGTCCAAGAGGCTGAATCTGTATGTGGAGACTTTCCTTCCATAATTGCTTTAACAAAGGGCGCAAATTGCCAATCTGCAAGTTGGTTTGCCCTCAGTGCTTTCATATTTGTGCTCAATTCTTGGATCACTGGAACTACTTCATCAATAGAAAATCTTCTAGATATGACATATGCATTGCCATTGTTATTCCTGATCTGTTCCATGTGGAAATCCAACTGCTGAGCGAAACTCATCCACCTAGTAAGATGCCCTCCTATAGGCTTAAAGCCATACATGTATGGGTGGATATCCTTAATACTGACAGTGTGACCAGAGCTGTCCTAGATATGTTTCTGCAATTTTTGGCTCAGTAGATTCTTAACCCACTCTGGGTTTGGCTGAAGACACTAGCAATGGCCTTATCATATGCATCAGTGTGCAACATAAACTGTTGAATGAAATGTGGGAATGCAAGGATGGGCTTTAGTAGTCCTGTTTGAGAATGTCAAAAGTTCTCTGGCAATTTGATTTCTAGTGGAGGTTACCCTCCTTCCTCAGAGGTCTCTGGATTGGTAGAGAAAACTTCGAGTAGTTGGCTTAAATCAGCAGTAGTGGTTTTCTAGTCTCTAAATCGCTCCAAGTCTTTGGTATTCTTTGGTATCGGGTACAAGGAGTTATCTTCTACCTTTGCAGCATCTGGTGGCAGATACTACATGTTCCAGGCACATATATAGATACCTTCGTTTTGATTAATTGACAATTGGTTCTATTCAGCTTGAAGCCAGCACTTTATGAGTTCAACCCTCATTGAGAAAGAATGTAATTTTTCTTCATAATTGTGATGCATACTGACTTCATTCGTTCATTGATAGTTTTGTATGACAAATTCTTATAACTTTACAGATAAGAGCTGTCCTCACAGAGAGAACCAAGAATTTTCACGCATGGCACATGGTTATATATTTTGTTCCTGTAGAGAGAGATATATAGAGAAAGAAACACACACACATGCACACAACAAACACACACATGCACAGCTAAACTGTAAACACAACATGCTTGTGAGCGGGAAACTTTCATTTGTGTAAAACTTCATGTTTTTCATGGCATGTGCTCATCATGAAATTAAAACTCATGAAAATATTCGTAGAGCTTTCTTCTCACTATACATGTGAACATTTTCCTTCTTATCATCACATGAATGATGCTTTTCTTCTGTCACTGGTCATATCCCTATATTCAAGAAGAAACTACCAGTTGATGACAGCCATGTAGGCCCACTTTCAGTCAAAGTTAGTACTAGATACCACAATCAAGATTCATGGTTGTGGTTACGTGTTTATACACTCTAACCAGAAAGGTTTTATACGCTGCCATAAATATGTTTAAGTAGTTTAACAGCACAGAATACCAGGTGTATAAGTATTTATGTATAATGCAGGTTGTATACATATATATAATTATGAATATTTACAGGACTTTATATTTCCGCATAGCAGTCTGAATAAAATTTTAAAAATGAACGAATCTCATCAATTCAGTCCTGTGTTAATGTTTAATAAGATCAGTATAAAAATTATTATATACAAATTGAATTTTAAAAATTGGGGATAGATTGCCTTATGTTTTTACAGTACATGCTAACATTCTTGTATAACCTTATAGCATTGGGATGTAATATTGTTGCTGTTGTGGATCGACTTGTGCAATGTTTGTGCAGACTTCTGAAAGGTGCCACCTCCTGCAGTCACTAAACATTTACCAGATGCTGCCAAATTCTTTTGCAGAAGGGCCACATATCCGGGAACCCGAAAAGAAGAAACTTCATCTAAAGAATCGTCCCATTCTTCCAAGGATAATTTCATTCCATAGCTCTTGAGTTCACGAAATAACATCTCCACCACAGTGTCGAGCAAATCTTGATCTGAACTATTTTTTATCTCCCTTGAACCGTATTTTCGACAGTCTACAGTCAAAAACACGCCTTTGGTTTGGTATAATTCTTGCATGGTGCGAACTTGATTTATAATTCCCTGCACACAAGTTGAATACAGTAAAACCTTCTCCTCTTGTGACTTGATTTCTCTGAAGTTGTGATTGATGCCAAAATGCTCTGTTCTTAGCATCACACTGATGTAGTCAGAGTCACTGTTTGGCATGTACCGATCCAAATATCGCCTGCTGTCTTCAACGATTTTTGGACTGCTCTCCAATAAAAAGTTGGGAAATGAATTGCGGATGCAAGGTTTATTGTCTGATATAGCAATGCGACCCTTCCTTATTTCTGGTACAATGCCTCCCCAGCTGTTGAACAGCACCACAGACTTTTCTGGTTTATGATCTCCATATATTATGTTTTGAAACTCATCAAAGGAATGGAGTTTGTTCTTCAAGTGGACGGATCGGACTATATCAAAACGATGCTTTTTGGCAAACTGTGAAGCAACTGTGATGAATTGATCATTACAGCTGTTTCTTTCAGGTGCTCTGCATGGCTTGCCAATGACTATTAGATTCCTCGGGGCAGACTGTAGAAATAGCTTCCAGCTCTCAAAAGAAGAGTAGCTTTGCCCCCTCAATTGCTCTTCCCAACTCTCCAAGCTCAAGACATCTCGCAATCTCAGCATATTGCTGCCTTCTACTGCCTTCTCAGATGTTTGGGTAGAAATGTTAGATCTATTCAGGGAGACCCCAAAGCCAGATTCTCTGTGCACAAATGGTTCCACAACCTTGAGGGATTTGCTAACAGCTCTAGCCCAGCATTGCAATGAGAGAATGTTCTTGGAAGCATCGGTCATCTGGTCAAAATAACTGCTCGCCAAGATGTAACCAAATTGGGAAGCTCTCTTTGGTCGTATTGTTCTGCGTATCCTTCGCATGTATTGAACGTTGTCTTCGGAAGCAAGAGTGGAAGTAGACATGGTTGTTCTTCTTTGGTGGATGAATCCCTTGTTAATCATCACAATTAGGGCTGTGAGACAGAGGGCTGTGAGACAGAGAGCTGCTACAATTGAATATTTCATCATTTGTTTGCAAATGACCATCTTCAATCCACTGGCTGAAGAAACTGAAACTGTGCTGTGCAACTCCACTGTGCAACTCAAAAGGTTTTAGTTGAGAGTGAAGGGACACCACTTGAACACAATAGATTAATGATTTTAGTCCCAGCAGACCATTTTTATAAGCTGAAAAAAATAGGAATAGCAACAAAACAGCGGATGTTTATGCTTCAACACCCACACATTATATTTGCCCACACGCATATAATTTCTAGGTATCTAGCGGTACTATTTGTGGGTGCTCTAATCGAGGCCGGACTCTCTAATTATGCCGCATATTTTTATCTATCTAAGCTGTAATGCTATACAATGACGATGCCCATAATTAAATTTACAATCCTGCAGTATCAGTTTCGCAGTCAAATTTATCCAGACATTTCAGTTAACCATCCGAATCCTATTATAGCGGATCCAAGAAATTAACCCCCACATTCCTATGGTTCATCGCGTAATCGAATAGCTAACCTGGAGAAGATCTTCTGTTAGCGGTAATGATCCTCCTGTGCACGACATACTCATGTAACATTCCTAGAACAGATATATTATCAGAGCTGCATCCCCACCACTAGGTGCATAATATGGATGTGTAGCTTAAAGCATTATTTTCCACTTTGGCAGTTTGTTGTAGTTTAGTCATCTTATCTTATTCCATGTTAATGCTTAAAATCTTACAATAATGTATATATATGAGTTTCCTGAATTCCTGAGTGCAAGTGGTCAATTCCAATTCGATGCTATGGACTGTGTGTGGACTGGTATTGGGTAGAGTGAAGATAATGATTACTCAAGCTTCTTATTAAGATCTGGCATATTGTACATGGCTTTTAATTTAGGAATCCATGACAATATTATTCTAACAGTATTGGCTTAATTAAATGATAGAGAGCTAAGTATCATTTTTGAGAATGGTAAAAATATATATTAAAAAGCCCTGTTATGTCATACAATATCTGCAATTAAAGGTGCCAACGTTAACTGAATCTTAAAATAATCTAAAAAGTTTTCTCTGTGGCTATTATACCAGGATGCAACTATTACTATCATTGTGACTTCCAAGCTTATCAGCATGGTAAGACTCTGCCATGTGTTTCTGCTTAACTTCATTATTAATCAACTGCTTCACATTTTCTTTAGAAGAGGATACCATCCTGATTATTGGATTTATTCCTGATAGTTCTCTTTTGCGTGAGCTTGTTATTGATTCCTCAAATCTGCTGTAACACCAGCAATGAGGCAATAGCTAGATCATCGCGACCAGGTAACTGTTTGTGTGACTATTCCTTGTCTGCAATTCCTTCCAGGTCAGCTTCGTTCTATGCAAAAGCATTCTCTCAATGTCTTTATTGTGCAATTTGGATGTCTAACAGGTAATAGCAGCTGATGCACATGCTGCCAACAGATATAACTTCCCTGCAGATACATACTATTGAGGAGAGCAGTAGCACTGCCAATCAGAAAAAACCCACAAAGTTTACTTGGCTAAAACTTAGTATTATAAGTGGTGTCTTGACTAATTTGACCAGCCTCACAGAAGCCCAACTCTGCTTGTTAAAAAATCAAAGAGATTGGGCAGGCTGCAGACTGTCCTGGCTGTCCAGCTGGAGCTAATGGCTTGCAGGCCTTAGTGTACTTATCTTTCACTGTAAGAGAATACAGTGGTACATACTTGAAGTATCTGGCAGACTGACAAAACCGTAATTCTACCCAAGTGATAAAATCCTGATAAATGGTGTCTCTGGATTTGAACAAGCTCAAAAGAATATTTTCATGATGCAAATCTTGTATTTAATGTGCAATGAGTCAACTGATACCAAGGCAGAGGATACCATTTATACACAAGTTATATTCTCTAAAAATATTACGAGCTGAGAGGTGGTGCTCTTCAGTATCTGCAGTGGTAGCCAATCTTTATATGGAATTCTTTTAGGAATTGGCACAAACAACTGCCCCACTGAAGCCAAGGCTTTGGAACAGATACGTGGATGATACCTTCTGCATTGTGAAGAAGGGAAGTGAGCAGGAATTGTTGGACCATCTGAACAACATCAGGCCATCCATAAAGTTTACCATAGAGCTTGAACTGGATGGATCGTTGCCCTTTCTGGACTGCCACCTACACAGAAAGGAAGATGGAAGGCTAACTGCAACCGTCTACAGAAGAACTGACTTTTCCAGGAACTGTTTACTCTTCCAATTACCAGTGTTCCTTGAAACAAGTTTAAATTACCTTCGTCCTGTGACGTCCTAGTTAATTAATTATCACTGTTTGAGAACCCATTATGTATTTTAATGGACTTGCTCTAAAGTTCAAAAAAATATTTACCACAAGTTGGACCATACCCATCACATCTACCAAACTGACTGCCATCAGTGGTCACGAGGATATCGTAAGCCTGTCCAACATAGTTTTCCCCTCTCACTCTCTCCATCACGACATCAGTTAATTTCTTGCATTTGTTTGGTGAGTGAAGCAAGCCTTCAGTGGGGAGTTGGATGTAAAACTTAGTAATGCCATACTTGGCATTGCTGTGTCCGTATCTATCTATGTATTTATTGTACGTTCACCTGTAAAAATACTGCGATCCAAATAATTCCCGAATCTGACATTTCCATGACACTTATCTTGCAAAAAGTTACCTACTAAGAGGCTCTTTGAGTCCTCACCAAGGAGCTCTATCATAGGCAGACAAACATATACATCCTCATAGTAAGCTACATATAACATACTTGCAATATTATCTGGTATTCAGCTAACCTATTAGGGCAGGAAAGCTCATAACATTAGCTACAGCCAGATGCGTTCTTCAACTTCATTTGAGTGACATTTTGGGAATAATTATGGTAAGTGGAAGTCAAAGATTTTGCTCGGATCTGTCAGCATTCTGCTCAGAACTCACTACCAAGTATATAGCTAGTAGCTAGATCACTGGTTTGTGTTAGTTATTCCAGGAGCATAACTGAATTGACATTGAAGTTCAAGCATGAGAGAAGTGTGCAATGGTTGTGAAGAAGCACAGCAGTGTAGATGTGTGTTACGTCTGCATTTCAACCTGTACTTGAACTCCACTACATCAAGTAAACCAGGATCATGTCCATTCAGTGATGCTCCAATAATTAATTCTTACCCTAGACAGACCAGTACACTGCCACATGCCCATTAGTTTTGAGCAGAAAGCTCACAGGTAGTTACTAACAATACCATATGTGTCTATATCCAGATTATAGTAAATTCTGTGAATTTCCCAGCCCCGTAATTAGGTTCGTATCTACTGCTTATCTACTGCATAAAGCAGGACAAAGTTCATGGATTCTTTGAAAAGCTTGACTGATAATACATTTCTTATGGATTATGGGGAGAGAATCTAGTGAGCAAAGCTGAATGAACATCATCTAATAGTGCATGTCTTCTACTTTCTGACTGTGTTCTGAACTAGTTGAGAGGACCTCACCTCCATATCAACAAGAGACTGAAGTAAATTAGCCTTCATTTTTAGCAGCTCAAGCATCTAGAAAACATCCTACTTGATTTTTCTGGCTTGGGTGTGTCCTGCAACTTCTGTTGAAACCAACTCAATTCTCTAGAAGTTTACTCAGCTTGAGTAAAATAGTTCTTGAATGAGAGTTTATAAAAACCCAACTAAATTCCGATGACTTTACGAGAGAACAAGTTTTGTCATGCATGGCAGAAAGTAATAAAAATAAGATATTTCATTCCTAATGACAAGCATAGCTCTGTATGTAGCTATGCCTACACTAGCAGACATAGATTTCACACACACACACGCATATTATATTAAATGGACATACTCAAATACTTTACACTGTTTAGCATACTACAACAAACTGTAAAATTTTTTTTAATGAGCAGCTCCGTGAAATTGTCTGGCTGAAATCCAGCAATTACGGATTAAACCAAAACAAACCTCAGCTTGAAGGCCATAGTTAGGAGGCTTCCATTCATACACAGACTGCACTTCTTAAGGGTTGAGAGCCACCTGGACTGATTGGTGGCTCAAAATTATCATCCCAAGAACACATGCAGGATGTGGGGGTCTAATTATTTGTGAGTTGAACATTATAACAGAACAAGGAAAAAGGAAACACATTTCACATAGTAAAATCTGAAGTGTGCATGACCCACCTTCACCTTGTCACATAGTTACCAGTAATTATAAATCAAGCCCATATGCTAGAAATTAGGACTGCTACCTATGTAACTATGCAGCATGGATTAGTAGCTGGCTAACCTTGTTAAGAAGTTATCAGTTGGTATTACAAAATGTACACCGCCTTTTATCAATGAGTGATACTTCATTCTGTGACTATAGTCACACATTGCCCTGGCCCTAACCCTGGCCATTACTTGCTATAACCACAGTCATCACCCATTGACTTGGCCCTTCACCCCAGCCACTACATGCAGTAGCTATAGTCAAATTGTCCTGGCTTAAACCTAGACACAACATGTTATAACTATATTCACCCACTGCCCTGACCCCATCCCTCCAACCCTATCCAGTACAATAATCACCCATTGCCAATCCAAATCCTAGTTGAAGTTAATGATCTTAGTATTGAACATAAGTGTGTGTAATGTGGGGAGAGCGGCGGTGGAATCTCTACTTTCTGTGCGTCTTTCTTGGAGTATGACAGCCATGAGGGTTCTGAAACAGAGCTTTTGTGGCTCCTCCTATAATGACAGCACACCTTGAAAGCATAACTATTCATGAAACATAAAGCTCCCTCATTAGTTATGCAAACTCTCATGATTAGTCATGGCACACATGGGGCTAAATAAACAAACCCACCACAACATAACTGTACTTCAATTATTTACTACTTCAAGGCCTAGGTCCTAGAATAAGAAGGCCCAGAAATCTAAAAATCTTCTAATGAAGCTGGGCCTAGATATCCTACACACCATCACTTGTCAGTGATGTACTGCATTGGTCTGAGCTGTTGTAGGGAAGCATGCCTCATGACATGCACATTGTACCTATAATAATGTTCTTTTAGTTTCCATAAAACATATATTATGAAGCATACTGAATATGTGAAGTTATGGCCCTGACCTGAAGTTTGGCATGCATGTGTAGCATGTAGCAATTCTCAATAGCATGACAAGTGGAAGTCAATTGATAACTGTCCACGGATGCACACTAAATGGACCGAATGCTTTCTTAAGAACCATGTCAATCCTTACACATGGTTAAATATCTGTTCCCTAGCAAATAATTCAAGACATGCTGGAACTGTTCGGGAACAAATAAGTACTAAAACCACAGTTTAGGTGTTTAAAAAGCTGCCAAGTGAGTTTTAGAGATATTATTACTGGGGGTGGGGTGGGGGGAGCCTTCGCATTGGCATCAAATTCATAGGGGAGTAACCATAGCATCTGACTTTTCACTGGAGAAATTTAACTCGTATGAGTTACTTAAAAATAAGGTAGCTGATACTTCAGAGAAGGATGTACTAATGATACTAGAGGTGATTCTTCTCAAAGTTGCATCGGTAATATCTATGGAGTTCATTTGTCATAGCAACAATAGCAGGTACTAAGAATTATAGATCATTGGTGAGCTCTAACCTTGTTTGCAAGGAATTAATACTGTGATGCTTGCTGACTGCATTTGGAAATAGTTGAGATATACCTCTACACACAAACACATATACATACTGTATAGCCATGTTTTTCATGAGTACGTGCGTTATCCTGTAATCAATACCCATATTCATATAGCTTCCTTCTCAACATGCATGTGAAAACTTCCTGCTCATCATCACATGAATGGTACATGATTTTGTTGTCACTAGTCATGTCTCTATATAACTATTTCAAGAAAGTACTGCATTGCTAATCCTGTAGGCACACCTTCAGCTATAGTCAGCACTAGGATGCGAATAAAGCAAGATTGAAGAGTATTGCCACATATTCATATGTTCTAACCACAAGAGATCCATATTATGTCCTCTAATTAGATATCACCACAGACCTTCGACAAAACAATGTAAGGAGTTCTGTATGATGCACGTTGTATATATAAACATTTACAGGACTCTTATCTATGACTCTTATAATAGAGCTTTTAAATAGATAAGGGTTTTCTAAATGTTTTTAATTTTTTTTGTCTTTTGTCAAGCAGCCCCCCACAAGAAGTATATAACAACAGAACTAAACAATATTACATGATTATTGCTAGAGTAGACATGTTGTTATATACACATAGACACATGCACCATACATAAGTACGTACTAAGTTTTGTTGAAGGTCTGTGCTGTTAACCACATAATTGTGTTTATGATATTGAAGATCTTTTATGATTTTCGGGAGTTTCGCTCAACAGAGAAATGGATTAGTGCTGAATGGAGAAACGGATTGCTACAGAAATACATTGAACAGTTTGGAGTCTTTGGTTAGTAAAATTAATAAGAACAGACATTATACGCAAGTTATGCATTGGAATAATATTAGATAGATTCACATTTGGATAATGGGTGGTGTGTGTGGGGGGGGGGGGGGGGGCCTTTCCCACCATTTTAACATATTGGAGTGCTACAGGAACATTAATATTTTCTTAACGCACTTGGCCTAACATTTGGGTAATGACTCAGTCTGCAGAAATACTTCAGTTTTCATTGTTTCCTAAATGTTTGAAATGTTTGAGAAGCTAATTTCCTTCAGTCACTTGATAAGGAAGAGAAATCCTCTCAAATAATAGAGAGAAAAATCAGAAAGTATCAGGAATTGGGGACCTGCACTATTATGTCACTTTGATAAGCCATGCCTACTTATGG
Source organism: Cladorhizidae sp. MBARI D1340-BT2 (assembly GCA_028752905.1). Taxonomy (NCBI): domain Eukaryota; kingdom Metazoa; phylum Porifera; class Demospongiae; order Poecilosclerida; family Cladorhizidae; species Cladorhizidae sp. MBARI D1340-BT2. The sequence goes on from JAQNBH010000010.1 coordinate 11,688,286, forward strand.
ATTCAATAAAAATTCTATGCACCATAGGAAATGTATTTTGATTCAAGATTTTCAAAGACTCACTCCATGAGCCCTGTTCCTGCATTATGCAGTATGTAACTATGAAGCAAGTGATACGGCCTAGAAGTTCCCAAGTTTTGCTCCAATCTGTAATATGGTACTGAGCCTACTTGCAGTGGCAGTTTACTTGTTGTGTAAGAAAAGGTTGCTGGAGCATCAATGGGGAGAGAATTTATTGAAACCATAAGTGAGAAAGGCTGAGCGATCATGACTTAATAAGACAGGTCTTCTATTGGTGATACTTTCTGACTGTATTCTGTACTAGTTCAGAAGATTTCTCCTCCGTATCAAACGAGACTGAAGTAAATTAGTCACTGAATCATTCATTTCTTGCAGCTCTAGTATCTAGGTAACATCCTACTTCTTTTCTGGCTTAGATGGGTCTTGCAAATTCTGTTGAAAACAAGGCTCAATTCTGAATAAGTTTATGTAGCGAACTTCTTGCTGGAGTAAAATAGTTCTTGAATAAGAGTTTGTAAAAACGCAACTAAATTCCCACTGCTTCACAGATAGTAGCTGTACACTGTACACACTGAGAGAACAAGTTTTGTCATGCATGGCTGTCAGGGAGCATCCTGACAGCTGCCTCTGACACCTCTGGGAAAGGAGGAACAACCTGTGGGAACCACTCCTGATTACTCACCTACATCAGAAGGTGTAAAACCACAGAGATCAGACTACCCACAAACCACTACGTGAACTGTGATAGAATCTATAAAAGAGAAGAACAGCAAAGAGAGAGAGAGAGAGAGAAGAGAAAAGACAAGAGTACTAAAGGAACTGTATAAGACAGTTGGTGTATGATACAATTGTGATTCTATGCTATTATTATTCTTTACCTTTATCACTTATCAGAAGGGTGGAGATTGAATTGGTCAAGCTAGGTTTATTGATAAGAGTTGCGGAGTATCTAGGTCAGTAAAGAAGAGGTTGGCATCGCAGGAGCTGCAAGAGAGTGAGCTTCTCCTGACATTACTGGCACCGACGACATGGGTGCCTACCTAAAAATGTTCGAGGTGACAGCCAGCGCGAATGGTTGGGCAAGGGTTGACAGCAGTGGCAGCTCTCCCAGCACATGATCAGACTGACTATGGGCTAGTCAAAGAAGCCTTTCTAAATGTCTACAAGGTGAATTCTGAAACCTACAGAGCCAGGGTATTCGACCAAACGTTCGACTTAACCTACCCTGACGGATGGTTCAGAATGTACAAGCAGTTATTCCATCAGTGGTTGGACTTCTCCGACAAGACAGAGCGAGATACCATTCTTTATGAGCTCACACTGAAGAGTCTTCCAGGGTGGTTTGGAGGGCAGATGCGACGGCTGTAACCTGACACCTACGAGGAACTGGGTGAAGCCGTTGGACGTTATTTGTCCAGCCAGCGCCAAGGGGGAGGAATGCCTCAAGACACCCAAACAGAGAGAGGACTTTCGACCGAAGCCAAGAGACACTCAGAACCGCCCCGGACCACTGGAACCGAGGTAGAGAGAAACAAAGGTGTCTACTCTCCACCTGTTAGGGACCTGAAACAGATCGAATGCTTCAGGTGCGGACACTTTCGAAAAGATTGTCGGGTAAAGATGGAAAACGTCAACTTTGGTCACAGTATGTACATCCGAACCAATTTACCAACTTGGACAAGAATGGCCAAGGTCAATGGTAAGTCTTTAGTTGCATTGCTTGACATGGGCTGTTCGAAGTCAATAGGGCATCCAAGGTGTATTGACAGCAAAAACTGAATAGAGTGGAAGATCCCCTACACCACAGCTAGTACTCGAAAGACTTGGTTTTCCGCCGCGAGAATTGAGCTACAAATACACGGGAAGACACCCGAGCTGGCAGTAGGTGTCTCACCTCACATCAACGTGGACATGCGCTCTTAGGAAAAGATGTACCACACTGCAGGAAGCTACTACGAGAGATGCTTCAGGATGATGTCGATGAGGAGACACAGCCAACAGAGGAAGCGAGAACCTCTGATGTGGCAATGGTGACCACGAGAGCCTAGATTCAGCAACAAGAGAAACAAGAGGAAACAACATCGACACAGCAAGAAATTGACGGAGCAGAGATCCAGGGTCTAGACGAGTCCAGTGGAGACAAACCTGAGGAGGAGTTGGGTCAATTGTTCAACTTTTCTCATGATATGTTTGCAGACAAGACTTAAAGAACACAACCTACCATCAGCAATGAGGAAGCAGAACGAACAGACGTGGAGAAGATTTCTCCCTCGCAACTGTGTTCACTCCAACTGCTAGACCCATCATTGAAGGATGTGAGAGCGCAGGCTGAGAAGAACACAGGAGACTTCTTCTGGGAGCAAGCTCTGTTAATGAGAAATCCTTATCAGAACCAGGATGAAAAATTAGTTGTGGTTCCCCGAGAGTGTAGATCTGAGCTGCTACGCATGCACAATTCGCCCACATCAGGACATTTCGGCCAAGTCCGAATGCTGGAGACTCTTAGATTGGCCACACCTGGTGAGTGACATAAAGAAAGTTTGTCAATCCTGTCCTCCTGTATGTCAATGTGCAGCACCTGCATCGCTGGTGCGAGTACCACTCAGACCCTTACCAGTGATATCAACACCATTCCGAAGGATAGCCATGGATATCTTTGGACCACTATCACGGACCTCCGCAGGAAACAAATACGTCCTTGTCGTCATGGATTATGCGACAAAGTGGCCGGAGGCATTTCTGTTGAAGAATGCAACCACAGAAGCCGTGATTAACTGTCTAATTGAGATGACAGCTCGACTGGGGGTACCCGAGGAGGTACTAACTGACAACGGTACCAATTTTATATGAAACAATTCTGTACTTTAACAGGAATCAAACAGATTCGGACTTCACCCTACCATCCCCAAACGGATGGCGTGGTTGAAAGGTTCAACTCTAGCATGAAGTGATACTACGGAAGCTGACACAAAAGAATCAGAAGGAATGGGACCAATGCCTTCCTTACGTTTTATGGGCCTACCGAGGTATGGTTCATGCATCCACGGGATTCTCACCATACGAGTTGACGTTTGGGAGAAAAATGAAGACGCCATTGGACGCTCTTACAGGTAACTGGACGAAAAAGGAAGAAGAAAACGACATCGAGGTTGTTGAATACCTAAGGAGATTATGTGAAAAAATAACCATCGTCCGAGAAATGGCCCAAACAAATGAAGAACAAGCCAAACGAAATCATAAGAAACACTATGATAAAAAGACAGTGAGTAAAATATTGTGTGTGGGTGACCATGTGTTTCAACCCAGGAAACAGAACAAATTAGCGAATGAATGGAGAGGACATGTCATAATAACAAAGAAGTTATCAAGTTACGAGGTTGATATGGGAGAAGGTCGGAAGAGACACCAACTCTTCCACATCAATGGACTGAAGAAGTGGAATGCAACGGTAGCTGCGGTATTCCTTGCGGAAGAAGAGGAAGACGAAGTGACATCAGAACATCAACCAACAGGGTCAATACTGACACCCTCACAGGAAAAGGAACTAGATGAATTACGTCACTCATTCAAGGATGTGATCAGAAATGAACCAGGACGGACGCACCTGATACACCACGCGATTGACACGGCTGACACCAGCCCGATTAGGCTTCCACCTTACAGACTTCCACACACTGGTCACGAGTATCTCCGAAAAGAGATCAAGACACTGCTAAAACAGGACATTATTGCACCCTCTAAAAGTCCTTGGGCAGCACCCATCATTTTAGTGGACGGAAGTAAGCGTCTTTGTGTAGACTATAGAAAGTTGAATCTGGTAACACAAGCTGATCCCTACCCGATCCCTCGGGTAGAGATTTAATCGACGAGGTCGGGAGTGCCAAATACATTACAGCATTGGACCTCACCAAAGGCTACTGGCAGGTGCCAGTTGATAAGGAGAGCCAGCCCAAGACAGCTTTTATCAGCCCATGGGGGAAATACGAGTTTAAGACGATGCCGTTTGGTTTAGTGACTGCAACTTCGACGTTTCAACGATTGATGGACCAAGTTCTCCAGGGAATACATCATTTCACGGCCGCATATTTGGACGACATCCTAATCCACATCAACAGCTCGGAAGAAGACATGAAGCACGTGAATGAAGTCTTCACAAGACTACGAGACGCAGGCCTAACAGTGAAGAGGAACAAGTGCAAGTTTGCCTGTAATAGTTGTGTATTTGTGACATGTGGTGGGTCATGGACAAGTACATCCTATGCAGGCTAAGATTAAAGCAGTCCAAGCCTTTGCCAGACCCCTTAAGAAGAAAGATGTGAGAGCTTTTTTAGGCTTAGCAGGGTACTACAGGAGATTCATCCCTAGGTTTGCTACAATTGCCACACCCCTCTCTAACTTAACAAGGAAACACATGCCTATTAAGATAACATGGAATGATACTTTGGAGAACGCTTTCACTCAGCTAAAAGAGATGCTATTTACTTATTATTTTGAACACCAAAATGGGACATACCTTTTATCCTGCAGACAGATGCTTCTGCCACAGGCATAGCATACGTGCTGAGTCAGAAAGATGAACAAGGGGAGGAGCACCCGTTAGCCTATGGATCTCGAAAGCTTCTAAAACGTGAACAACAATACTCCACAATTGAAAGGGAAGCATTGGCGATTGTTGGAGGTAAAGCACTACCGAGTCTACCTGGAAGGTTCGAGGTTTGAAATTCAGACACCATTAACAAGACTGAGTCATCTTATCGATATGCATGGATGTCTCGCGAGGTGGGCATTATCATTACAACCATTCGACTTTACAATCACACATAAGCCAGGCACCCGAAATGGCAATGCAGATGGTTTACCTCGAGACGTCAGGGAGCATCCTGACAACTGCCTCTAACACTTCTGGGAAAGGAGGAACAACCTGTGGGAATCACTCACCTGATTACTCAGAAGGTGTAAAACCACAGAGATCAGAGAAGACAGACTACCTATGTGAACTGTGATAGAATCTAAAAGACAGAGAGTGAGAAGAGAAGAGAGAGAGAGAAGAGAAAACACAAGAGAACTAAAGGAACTGTATAAGACAGTTACAATTGGTGTATGAGACAATTGTGTTTCTATGCTATTATTATTCTTTACCTTTATGACTTATCAGAAGGGTGGAGATTGAATTGGTCAAGCTAGGTTTATTGATAAGAGTTGCGGAGCAACTAGGTCAGTAAACAAGAGGTTGGCATCGCAGGAGCTGCAAGAGAGTGAGCTTCTCCTGACAATGGCACATAGTAATAAAAATAAGATATTTCATTACTTTCTTTCCTAATGACGAACTTAGCTCTGTATGTAGCTATGCCTACACTAACAAGCAGACATAGATATACACATACACACACATATATTAAATGGACAGACAAAAATTATTTACCCTGCTTAGCATAGCACAACAAAATGTTAAAAAGAATGGCTCCATGGAATTGTCCTGCTGAACTCCAGTTATTATGCATTATACCAAAACAAACCCTCATCCTGGAGGCCATAGTGAGGAGCCATTCTTACCACAGACTGCACTTCCTAGAAGTTACGTATAAGAGACTTGGACTGGTGACCGAGGAATTATAATTATCAGCCCAGACCGCATGCAGGGGAGTAATTATTTGCAAGTAATCTAATTACAGAGGAAGGAAGAGGAAACACATTTCACCTGTAAACTAACAAGTATGCAAAACACCATCATGTTATCGCATTGTTACCTGTAATTATAAACCAAGCCCATGTGCTAGAAATTGGGGCTGAAATGAAGAGATGTCACCATGCAGTATGGATTAGCAGCTGGCTCTCAGGTGTTAAGAAGTTATCAGCTGGTTTTAGAATATGTATACCACCTCTTATCAGCCAGTGATACTTCATTCTGTAACTATAGTCACACATTGCCCTGGCCCTAACCCTGGACTCGCTATAACCACAGTCACCTATTGGCATGGCATTTACCCTTGCCACTACATGCCATAGCTATAGCCACCCATTGCCATGGTTTAAACCTAGCCACAAGATGCTGTAACCTTGTTCACACATGCCCTGATCTAACCCAAGTCACTACATGCCATGATAGGGTCATCAACCATTATCTTTCTACTAACACTGGCCTCTCCCTGCTGTAAATTACAGTCACCCATTGACTTGACTCTTACCCAAGCTACTACATGCTATAGCTATAGTCATCCATTGCCCTGGCTTAAACCTAGCTACAAGATGATACCCTTATTCCCACACTGTCCTGACTCGAACCCTCTAAACCTAGCCACTAGATGCCATAACTATAGTTATCCATTGCCCTGGCCTAACCCCAGTTGAAGTTAATGATCTTTGTATTGAACAAAAGTGTGAAACAGACCCATAAATGTGTGTAATGTGGGGGAGGCTGGGCTCAGGGTATCTCCACTTCCTGTCTGTCATTCCTGGAGTATGACTGCCATGAGTGTCCTTCAAGCACAGCTTTTGTCACTCCTCCTACAGTACAGCACACCTTGAAAGCATAACTTTGCCTGATACGTATACTTCCCTGTTTAGTTATTGCAACCTCTCATGATTAGTCATGACACACCTGGGGCCATATAAACAAATCCACCACAACATAACTGGACTTTAATGCATTGTTTACCACTTCAAGGCCTAGAGGTGCAATGAAGGCTTGCTGGACCTAGGTACCCTCCACACCACTTGTCAGTGATGTCCTACATTGGTCTAGTAAAATTGAGCTGTTGTATGTAAGCATGAACATCGTACCTGGATTTTCTTATATTGTCTGTTGTAGAAATATACTGAAGTATGTGAAGTGATGGACCTGACTTGAAGTTTGGCATGCATGTGTGGCATGTAGCAATTCTCAATAACAAGACAAGTATAATGCAATTGACATATATCAATAACTGTCCACAGATGCACACTAAATGGAATAGTTAAGAACCTTGTCAAGTCCCTATACATAATTATCTCTGTCCCTTAGTGAAGGATTCAAGAGATGCTGGAACTGTTTTGGAGCTAATAACTACCAAAAATCGCAGTTTAAGTGGTTAAAAAGCTGCCAAGTGAATTTTAGAGATATTGCTACTGGGGGTGGGGTGGGGGGAGTCTTTGCATTCACATCAAATTCATATCAGCAGTAACCATGGGGTCTGACATTTCACTGAAGAAATGGAATGCATATGAGTTACGTAAAACATCAATAATTAAGGTAGTTGATACTTCGAAGAAGGATGTAATAATCATACCAGAGCTGATTCATCTCACAGTGTAAGTTAGATAATTGGCGAGCTGAAACCTTGTTTGTAAGGAATTAATTTATATTGTGACGCTTGCTGACAGCATTTGGAAATAATTGAGATGAACTCTCCTACATATCTGAACTCTTGTTGGGAGAGTAATAATCTCCAAAATTGAAAATTATGATGCTTGCTGACTGTACTCTGTAGTTGAGATAACTTCTCCTCAGGAGACTGAAGGAAGCATCAACTCTTATCATCTCCAGCATCTAGATAACATTCCACATGATCTTCCTGGTAGAAATGGTCTTGCAAAACCTGTTGCATGACTGACCTCTATTCGCTGGATCAAACTTATTGCATGAGTTATTGATGAGAGTTTTGTAAACTTTACAGATGAGAGATGTCCTCACAGAGAGAACCAAGTGTTGTCATGCTTGATACAGGATTATATTTCATTTCCTAGAGAGAGAGAGGGGGAGAGAGGGACACACACACATACAGAGACATAAGCACACACAACTAGCTACACCTCTACACACAAACACATATACATACTGTATAGTCATATTTTTCATGAGTATGTGGGTCAACATGTAATCAATACCCATATTCATATAGCTTTCTCCTCAACATGCATGTGAAAATCTTCCTTTCATCATCACATGAATGGTATATCACTAGTCATGTCTCAATATAACTTTTCCAGAAGAATGTACTGTCTAGGTCAGGTGCAGTAGGAATGCAAGCAATATATTGTTCTCAATAAATCAACTTAATTAAATTTGCTCTTGATATTTATTCTAGATTCTCTAGCAATGATCAGAATTTTTTCTTTCTTTTCTTAATAAATCTATTCCTGATGAAAGCTAGAGAATCTAGCTGAAACATTGAGGTGCAGATGATTATCGAGAAATTCATTCATGTCAACTGAAGGTTCTGAAGGTTTATTGAAAAATAAAAAATTAATTTCAGGTTCCCAAATGCCTTCCGATCGATGACTGAATCTATGCAGGATATTTTGGCACACTAATTAATTTGGACAGAACTCTGCCTCCGAATCTGGCACTGTGTTCTATGGGTCTGTTATTCCACAGTTTCGTGTGTGCCAATCTAATGAGAACGATGATCATCAGCTGAATAAACAGTTATTGAGGAGAAGATTAACTGTTTACACAGGTATGTGGGAACTGCTATGCTAGCTAAGGCTATAACATTAACACTTCACCAGGTGATACTGTGTTAATGATCCTAACCCATGAATGGATCAGATTAACACCACCCACATGTGTGCATGCGGGCATGCATGTATGTGTGGAAGGGATTATTAGCATTTACAATTTGGTTTAATTGTGATGTTTAACATTTCACAAGAGGTTATGGGGTCTGATGTAAACTTCTTTGCTAATCTGAATCTGTCAGTCTTTAACTCAGCCCCACTTACTTCCTAAAGGTTGGTTTAGTGAGTTTCCAGTATTATATTAAGTTTGGGTACAGATGGTTTCTACAGGCCAGCCATGTAATGTGTTACTAAATGCTACATCACGTTGACAATTTCAAGTTCATTATTGAGAAGATTATTGTAATATATATATATATGTATATAACGTCATCATACATAAGTGCTCATATTGAAGGACTGTGGTGATATCTACTTAAGGATGAAATATGAATCTCTTGTGGTTAGAGCTTATGAACATGTGGCGACACCTTTGAATCTTGCTTTATTAGCACGCTAGTGCTAATTATAGCTGAATGTGAACCTACAGGATTAGTGCCAACATGTCAGGAGACATAATTATAAGTAGGGTGAAGATTGCCTATGGTGTGCATTCTAGGAACCATAATTTAGTTCTACTCACTGCTTATGGAGGTAGGTTTTCATCCTACATATTGGGACTCACCATAGTTCAAATATGCAAAAAGCCTAAATAGCATTAAGAACGCATGAGCTGGATGGAATTGTGGGAGCTGGAATATTCTTGGAGGAGTGTGAAAGGGTGGGCACTGTTACTTGAGGGAGGTGCATGCAGGATGTAAGTAACCAGGTGATGATGGAAGTGCGTGGATGCATTTTACAGTGCGTAGAGAAGTGTTGGCAGAGGAGGAAGGGATTGATTTATACCCCCCCCTCACCCTTTCCCACCCACCGCTCCCAAACTCCACCTCCACCAAAACCACTCATTTAAGAGAAAGAGATCAATAAATATTTTTCAGGTTCGAAACAATGCTGAAGCTTCATTATGACTTAGCTAACTAATTCCTCGGCATAAATATGAATTTTTGTCACAAGATTCAAGACTGAGCAACCTTACGATCTGCCATATAAAGATCATACTGACTTATGGAATACAATTGATGGCTAACAGGGGCGGATCCAGGAATGTTGAATTGGGGGGGCCCATTAATATTGGAAATTTGGAGGATCTTGCATCAGGGAGGGTGTGGGAGGCATACCCACGTAAATGTAAAAGTGAGCATATTAATATAACTAGCAATATCAGGCCTGCTATGTGGGCACTGATACTAACCCGTACATTTCTGTGCAAGAGTTGATATACTATCTATAATTATAGCCAATAGAATCTGCTCCTGGGGGTGCTTCCATGGCATGACCCACATTTTAAAAAACCTCTTGACCTTGGGCATGTCTTTTAGGCCTGGTTTTGTGGAGATTCCTGGGCATCATCAGGTCCTAGAGACACCAGATAATGCTTTTCAGGTGTTAATCTCCAAGTAATATATGTGTTGACTGCAGGAAATTAACACCTTAAAACAATTTTGGTAAGCTTTGGTTATCAACAATGATCCTCTTTGCCCATGTACAGGTTTGCCATGATAGGCAGTAAATTCCATCCTCCCTAGTGGAGTAAGAAATAAATGGGTAGATTTTAAACCATTCATGCTGGCAGCAATACCGCTTCTTAATACCCACTTAATACCCATAGAACTGTTTTTGTCCTTATAAACTTTATCTGGAAATTTGAAAGTTTTGTCAGGACATCTCTCTTTGAGTAGCAAGAGTTTAGTTTTTTCTGGTAGGCTAGCACATTCCAGGTAGTCACTGATATCAATAGGACCCTCAGGCTCTGTCCTAACAGTGAGAACTGCATTACATGTACCTCCAACTGAGCCAGGGTTGTGATTTGCTAAAGGGTCATCATCAGGTCTCCATCTTTTCTCAGCAACCTCTCCAGTGGCACAACAAAGAAATCAGTAATAAGTGTTCTTTTCATCTTGCACTCAGAAAGTCAAGGGTCAGAAACTGAATGGCAGGCCAGCTGTCAATATCACACACGCTGCTGCAGCTGTCAACTCTCATCAATACATAGACTGAGTTTGTTAATTGATTATTACAATCACTATCAGTATGATCAACCACTAACTTGTAGAGTAAGCTATAGTGACAGACACTAGCTTTGATCATAATAATGGGATAAATAATTTTCTACATATTTTAGGGGGGGCCTGGCCCCCTGGGCCCCCCTCCTGTATCCGCCCATGGCTAATGAGTTTGTTAGTGAATCTGACTATGAAAATTCGGACACTTTAATCCTTTCACTGGCAGATTTACGGACATAATTTCACATTTTATTTTATTTTTAATAGTGATGGACCATATGAAGAGTAGTACCCAACAACTATATATCAGGTGATAGCTGATTCATGAAGGGACGTTATGGTAAATTTTAGTTGCTTAGCAACAAACCACAGAAATGTGAATATTGTTATAAGAGACAGGAAGTAAAATAAAAGGCTTTATATCATCTCAATTTCATATTACACATAAAACCAGCCGGTCAACTGTTTGTCAACAACAACTGTTGTCAACAACAACTGTCAACAACAATTTTTTGGTTGATTATAACAAACCACAATGCTGTGAATATCATTATAAGTTTAAAAAAGGCTATTTCAGCTCGGTTTCATACACATGAAATCAGCTGTTAGCTAGTCAACTTTTGGTCAACAACAACTATTTGTCAACAACAATTTTTGGTCAATTATAACAACACAAAGATGTGAATATCATTATATAACAAAAGAGGAAGTAAGGGCCCATAGTTTGGAAAAATAAATAAATGTATGTGCAAAGTGTGCATTGCTTGGCACTGTGAAGGTCTGCATGTTCAGCATAACTCAGAGAAACACATAGTGCTACATTATTTAAAAAAATAAAAATATATATAAATAATAACCTCTCCTCCTCTGCTGCTTCCTCCTCCAGGTCCATGAGTGAAACTAACTTCCCAGGAAAAATAGTTGTTATTATTATGCTAGTTACTAGGCCTTACTTTACAATTCTTACCTTGGGGGAAGTCTTCATGATCATCGCTATCTTCTGAAGCTTCGCTTGGCAGAGTAGGGTGACCTATATCTACTTTGAAAACTTGCTTCGTGGTCGGTGCCAACAGCTTCTGTCTGCCATAGCATCACCGTCAACTACGCCACTTCCCAGGTAAGCAAAGGCACCTTCTTCCTCTTCTTCACTAACATCAGGCCAAAGTCATCCTCAAAATAGGAAGTCGTCTCTACTAAAACGGGTCGCCATTTCTTCTTCGAGACCGGCCATAATACTCTCACACAATGCGCATGCGTAAATAATTATTCCTTCTGTCCCACTAGATCTGCGGTACGGAGGTACGGTTTACACGAAAATTTGTGATTCCAGTCATGTGATATTTCCGGGGGATTGGGGGGGAACTAAGTGCGTAGGGTTGTTATCGATGGTTAGAAACTGCTGCTTGGAATGGATACTGCTTGCTAAACAGCTGTGATGGACTTAGCTAGGCTGCTCTATCGTGTGCCGTGTTAGTATAAACATTGCTGCTTGGACACAATAGCTTGCTAATGCTGAAGACTGTATCACCTCCAAAAGCCCTTGAAAGTTTTGTTCCCACCCTAGCCCCAGCCCCAGCCCTAGCCCCAGCCCCAGCCCTAGCCCCAGCCCCAGCCCTAGCCCCAGCCCCAGCCCCAGCCCTAGCCCCAGCCCCAGCCCCAGCCCCAGCCCCAGCCCCAGCCCCAGCCCTAGCCCTATATTCAAGTGCCAGTGCCATGAGATTCATAAAAACGCTATTGTGTCAAAGCAGCAATGTTTATACTATCACAGACACGATAGAGCAGCATAGCTACAGTCCATCACAGCTTTTTAGGCACCACCGACCACGCCAGAACTTTTCCCCGCCGTAAATTTATCACATGACTGGAACCACACCTTTTCGTGTAAACCACACACCCGTACCTCAGATCGAGTGAATTTAGCAATGGCGCACTGCCATATTACTCGCAATGCGAAATCTTTATTTCCGGAAGTGCCAACTCTGCACTTGTCAAATTACTCCCCAGGAGATGGTTCTGCCACCAGACGACGGCAGTAAGCTACGCAGTATCTATGGTAGGGTCACAGAACTTATTCGATAACTACCGGTATGTAGTTGTTGTTTTTTAATGAAAGAAAAACATGTTAACCAAACAATAAAATAACAACATAATAAGTTAGTACAAAAAAACCGAGTCATCCAACTAGTTTGCTGCACACAGTTTTTAAAATGGTAAAAGTTCGTATATATATAAATGAGTACAATCCTCTTTCCTCATTGATGCCAATCCATTTATTTGCTTGTAAGAAATTTAATAACAACCACTAAACAAACCTGTTCTTGTTTCTAGTTAGTTGGCTCATTCTGGTTGTTCATTTAATAACTTCTTATGTGACAATGGAGATTGGTGCTCTAGGTCCCTCACTACCAAGCTCAACATTGGCAGTGAAGAAGCTTTCATTTTGCATCAAAATGAAGCTTCTTGATGTTGCATCCATGGTCACCTATTCATTTTTAGAGCTAGGAGAGTACTAGCATGGAACTACAATCATCAACTCTATCTATGACACTCAGAGTTGTATTCATGTCCTGTATAATTATTATGAAGCCCTTGCCTAGACTACTGGTCAATCTGTCTATTGAGACCCTTGATGCCCTAGAGCAAACAAGGCAAGTGGTCGAGTAGCTCGGGAGGGATGGTAGCGTGAGGATTTTCCCCTTGCTCTGTAGCCACAAATCTTGTCATCCTCTCCTAATAGGAGTTTTAGGCTTCTGATTAGTTACTATCTTGACACCATATCTAAAGCAATGAGCAACCATTTACAATGATGTTGGAAGATTGTGACCACATAGATCATATTTTGCACTGACCAAGTGCTTCATGTACAAGGAAGTCGGTCGAGTATTGGACAATCATAGCCCGCTCTCCCTAATGAAGTCCTACAAAGAACAAGGTCTTTGTATTTCCATTGACTGCGAGAGGGTCCAAATGTTAGACCACTTTTCCTTGCAATGTTCTGTGTGCAAGGTCTTGATTGCCTTTGACAGGGTTTTCCTATTGATGGATTGAAATGATGGCCTTTTTGGCACTGCCCACCCATTCACTTTCAACTTACCCGCACACTCCCCTTCCTGACGTCATGAGGACTGATGGAAAATAAAATGAAATTGGTGATGTCAAAAGAAACTTGAGAGAGGCATCAAGCTCAATTGTGCAATGGTCTTTCATATAAGACGAGGATAATTTTAACTTCCTTGGTGTAGTAGTCATGACAATACTCCCACTTATGCCAGCAAAAATAACATGCATCTCAGCCATACCATGTAGAAGATTAGGGAGATTTTTGATCACAGCAAACAAGTCCACTAGATGTTTGTAAAGTCCTCTCTTCTCCCCACCACTAGGTTTGAAGACACCATGTTAAACTTCACAAGTTCTCCCCTCCCCATCTTCATGTCAGTTGTAAATGTCAGAACATTTTCTAGAGCTATAGCTTGGTCAGGTATAGATTAAATATCTGTACATTGAAATCATCTTGGCTGACAACTCCATAAATCACTCCCTTGAAAATACCCACCATCTCTGTTGGCAGAGGCAAGTCTCAATGATTCGCCAAACTGGACTCCTTCTGAACTCAACCATTATTATTACTACTGTGTTATCGTTGTTGTTTTTAGTATTTTTTAAAATAATGTTCAAATACCGTTGTTAAAGAAGCTTTGAGTTGGAGTTTGTAGCCGATTTTGTGTTGTCCTCCATTGCTCAGAGTAGACCTTGTAGAACTCTGTAGTTGTCTGCTATTGAAATGTTACAGTCCAGTGCTGCAGTTACCCCTCAATATACCAATGATAGGTCACATGGGAAAGATCAAAACAGCAGACCGAATTCTGCAGCAGTTCGATTTAGTACAATTTACAAGGATATGGTGAAGTACTATCAACTCTGTGAACTCTGCCAGAAGGCAGCACTAAAGGGGACTCATAAGGTACCATTGGTTCCCCTACACATTATGACTGAACCATTTCAATTCATAGCTATAGACATCATAGGACCACTACCATTAGCAGATCACGAAAATGGTATGTTCTTGTTATTTGTGATTATGGTACTAGATACCCAGAGGGAATACCTCTGAAATCGAGCAATGCTGAGCATGTTGCAGAGGAATTGGTGGCATTGTTCTATTTAGTTGAGATCCTCAAGGAGATACTAATGGACCAAGAATGAACTTTACCTCAAAACTCCACACAGAGATCTACAGAATGCTCCTCGTGCATCCAATATGCATAACCCTGTACTATCCACTGCCATGGGCTGGTAGAAAGATTTAACAAGACGTTGAAGTCAATGCTGAGCTACGGATGAAGGAAACGACTGGGACCAGCTCATATCCTAGCTTCTATTCTCATATCGAAAGGTTTCACAAGCACCAACAAGATTTTCTCCCTTCAAATTATTGTACAGCAGACAGGTTTGAGGTACCCTTGATGTCAATCCTGGGAAGCCAAGGGGAAAAGCAAAGAGAGCATTTTATGTTTGGCCGGCAGCTTTGCTTGGAGTAGGATAATACTTGGAGCAATGTGAAAACTATTACACCTTCACTCGCCACACAATCCCTTGCTATATATATATATTGGGGAATGCGCAAAACAGTTGACTTTCTCTCATGATCAGAGCAGAGCAATAATGGTCGAATGACTCCAGCTGCTAAACAAGACCCTCACCAGCCTCAGAATTAGCGGTCTTTCTGGACAAAATGATAGACAAGGTACTTTTTTAAGCTGCTTGGTTTAGGCAATGGCCTTGGCTCCACTACCAGGGGAGTAACAATTCAGTTCTTTGTTGCTATTGCTCACTGACAGATTATTACTGAAATTTTTCTGCAGCAAAGTGAGGCACCCTTTGTCAGTAAAAGGTATATATACTGTAAGGATGCTTGCTCCATCTTCAGGTGAGTCAAATATTATATACATAACTATAGCAACTTATAGTTATCCTATTTTAAAAAAGTTGGCATTAGACATCGAAGTATCATGTAGAAGCTGCAGAGGCAATTTCAGCTCCACAAGCAGATGTTGCAGTTAAAGTTAGTCTACTTAGCTTCTTCAGAATGTACATGACCTAGGAAGACAAGAACTAACTTTCAGTAGGCAAGAGAACAATGAAAGCAATTTCATACAGTTGATGAAGCTTAGAAGCCATGATTAGCAAGTGAGGATAAGGTCAAGTGAAGCAACCAATTTGAAGATATGTGACATGGCATAGGGACTTTGATTTTTTTTCCAATTTATTTTTACTTTTTTAATATATTCCTTAGATAATGAAGAATGTTTTCTCAAAATATTATAGGTCAATACATTACCATTCTTAAGATATAAAATTTATTAATCGTGTAAACAATGATGTAATAATAAACAATGATGTAATAATCCAGATTTTACTAGTTGTGCATGGTCAAGGTGAGTAGTGAAAACAGAAAAAGAGATGGCAACTAAACACACATTTCTTGTAGTCACTGCTAACTCCTCACTGCTAACTTCCCACAGAGAAGACTTGAGCAGCTTGTATTATCAGGACCAAGCTAACAGCCACAACCTGTGGAGAACTGGTCCACTGTTTCTCTCTCATTATTGTCCTCATGACTGCTATCTAGCTCAGTGACTGGAGAGATGTTATCTAGAGTGAAATTAGATGGAGAGGTAGGAGTCTCCTCTGCCATTGTAGCTAAAGTTTAGTCCGACCAGCTAAAATAGAAAAAGACTACCTTCAGCTTTAACTTGCTGTAACTTCCACAATACGTACTCAGTCAACTCGAAACATAGACCAACTTTTAGACTTTTCAATACTCTTTTTAGTGCACGCCGCTATGATGACGTAAGAATTCAATTTAAATAAAAATAGCGATTGTTATGTCATGCCGTTACTAAAATTTACCGTCCCATCAATTTTCTCGCGTTTTACTTTTTTCTAAAGTCCCTTATTTTCCTATGCCGTGTCACATATTTCCCATTTACACTAAAAAGTATTGCTTTATAATTTTGGACATTTGTTGAGGTACTTTGGAATAATAAATTAATCTATGTTATATGCAGGGTGTTACTGAGTGGCTTAATAAGAAGGCTGATAAGTACACTAGCCTGGAAATTCAAAATGAAGTCATTGAATTGATGTTGCAAACTTTTCTCTGAGAATTGATTCAAAGAAGTGCAACAGGTTGATTATTTTACAATCATGATATGTATGCATTCATTCATCAGATCATGAACAGCTGGCTGTGTGTATCATGTATTAGAATACTAATCTAGTGTTCCATGTAGACTTCGTTGGACTTCATTTATCGATTCCCCGACATTTAAGCTAGTACTATTTTGTCTATTGTGAAGAACGTACTGTTATGGCATAATCTTAACTTGTGTCTATGTCGGGAACAGTGTCAAGACAGGGGTAAGTAACATGGCAGGTAGTAGAAATAGACCCGATATTACAGCAGTGCCCTGTGCACTGTCCACATATTGTTCTGGATATGCTCTTGTGGACTCGTTCAAACAGGTGAAACAACTATGGACACAACTTGCAATATTCACATAAAAGGCAATCATTATTTGAAGACATCAAAGCTGATATATTGTCCAGTAGTGTTAGATTACGTACACTATGTCCTCCCCATTGGATGGTATGAAATGAAACCTTTCATAGTATACTTGAGAATTGTGAAGCTAATTTAGATGTGTGGGATGCAATACTAAATGATTGTCCAGATGTATATTGGAGAACTATGGTGGTATTTTAGAAGTATTGGATTTAATACGAAGTGATCATCCAGATTTTGAGACGAGGACTCGAGTTAATAGTGAAGCAAGTGAAATGAGACATTTGATTACTTGGAGCATCTCTTCTCCATAATATTCTGTAGCACACCAACAACTTAAGCAAGACCTTGCAGCAAACCAGCATGAGTGCATCACCACAAGGAGAGAGTATTTCCTGGATGAAATTGCCAAGGAAAAGAAGAGCACTAATACATTTGATGACCGTAATATAGCTCTAGCACTTCACCAGATGAACACTACCATGTTATTTATTCTGAGGCCCTTGATACTTTAACTAGTAATATCAATGAAAGATTTGAACAGGAGAGTTATACAATATACAACAAACTTGAGCAACTCAAAATCAGTGATATCCACAAGTAGCCTATCCAACATATCATTTCACCTGGCCAAGACTTGAGAGACTGTTACATTCCTGTGGTCTAATTGAAGGTTCCTCTACAGGAGTTATAAAATAATTCCATATATCTAGATATCTCTACTAATTGTGATCGATAGCATGTTGGTGCTAGCATAGTATTTTTGGAGCTAATAACCGAAACCACTGTTTAGCTTTCTAAGAACGCGCCAAAACATGTTTAGCTGACTGTGTGTGTTCTGGACATCAGTTATTTTGAAATACAGGACAAGCCCATATAGAGATCGCATATCGCTATCTGATTGACTAGTATGACGAGAAAAGGAGCTCAATACCTTCACTATCATGAAACATGCATAGTCAGTGCTAGGCAAGACTTGGCCAAGTATTATGTTGGTGACCAGGGTTAGGTTAGCATTGCACCTCTAGCCGTAGCTTTAGCCATTGCCTACTTAGGACTCTCCCTAATCCTAATGATGAGGGTGCTTATTTATTTACTTATGACATGACAACATATGATGCAACAATGCATATGTATTTGAGATTCTAGTCGAAACATGTAGAGAGTAAATTTCAAGTTGATTATTGAAGAGGTCATTGTAATTTCATTGTCAACTGAGAGTTTGTAAATATAACAACCTCACATGACTCTCCTAGTCGAAACATGGAGAAAGTAAATTTAATGTTGATTATTGAGGTGATTGTATTTTCATTATGTCCACTGAGAGTTCTTAGAGAATCTAGTCGAAACATCGGGAGAGTAAATTTGAAGTTGATTATTGAGAAGTTCATTTTAAATTCATATTTATTTATTTATGACTTGACAGAACATTATGACACAAGTATGTTAACAATAAGCAGGCCCGTAGCAAGCAAATGTTGAATGGTCCGGCCAGGAAGTGGGTGTGGTTTTAAATGGGAGTGCCTGGGGCTGGATGTGGTTAATTATATATCAGTCTTTTTGTAACTAGATCCCATTTCTCTGACCGAGTAGCAATATAGTCATGTTTTTAGTCTCTTGTTTTTAATTGTCATGTATAAATTGAGTTCAATGTAAGCATCGTATCCTGTTTGTGCTGATTTTGTCATCTTGTAGCTAGCTCTATATGCTTAATTTCTATCTTATAACGACTGTCTTGTTCACATTGTTTTGCTTAAAAGCAACTCTGCTCTTCATTCTACGTGTAATTGTATCATGCTTATAATTCCAAATGTAGCTATATATATACTCTATACTCCTTAATTTGTGTGCAATGAAATTATTACAATTATATACAAGATTAATAGTGTGATGTGGAATACGAGATAATTATTCCACTTTAGCAAAGATATTTAATCTGTGGTCTGAATTTATAAATTCATTAACGAGAAGTTTGAGGTCCAGTTCATCTGTTTTATCTTTATGCACATGAAGAAGCATAAGGTAGTTGAGACGATCCTCATTTGCCCGAAGATGGGTTTTCAATCTCCTTAATGCACTGAAAGACCTTTCCGAAGATGCATTTGTGGCAGGCATAACTAGTATGAGCTGCATAAGGCATTTGCTACCAGAGATAGCTGAGCAGGAGAAAGTGAAAGTAAATAATTCTTCACATCAAAGATATTGATTTTTGTTGTAGGTTCTGCTGGTTTTTCTTGAACATGTTGAAAGTGCACAGCAAAGGTCTGAAGTTGAGTGCGCAAGAGCTCATGGTCAAGATCGTCTTTGTAAAATTGGCAGATAGTTTGCAAATCACTTTCAAATGTCTTCTGATTTTCAAGCTTTAAGCAGAGTTTCCAATGAGTGATACACTTTGTACCCAGGTTGATCAAATCGATCTTCAATGCAGCTGATAATTAAATCAATTGCTTCGTAATATTGCTGCTTGTAGAGAGACTTGGGATTTTCGTGATGATCACCTTCTGATGAACCGTCATCAAATCTTCGAGGACATTTCTGACGACGTGGTAGTTGAGGCTCATCTATACCAAGAAAGTTGGCTCTCTGGTTTGCCTTTAACCAGAACAGGTCAAATGACTCGTCACTTCTCAGCAGCTTTATGGTTTCCACAGTCATTTTAGCAACCGCCTGACCCTCGGCAGCTGAGAAACCCTTGTGCTGGAGAGTGCTGCTCCGATTATCTGCGTGTTTCAACAGCATTTCTCCAAGATGTTACCAAATAGGTAGTTGAACGTGGACATCATTACAGATACTCCACGGATTCTAGCCTTTGTTTCTGTGTCTCGTACCACATCGACAGCTTTCTCCCATGTTAATTGCAAAGTTTCAAAATTGCTCATGATACTAGCAAGGGTATTGGCCTTTATGGTCCATCTGGTTGGGCACAGAACTCTGATACCAGGATTGCTTTCGCCTGGTATAGCGGCGTTCAAACTGAAAAATTGTTTCTCTGCGTGGAGAATACTTGATAAGCTTAGTAATCTCGTGGGTAGTATCCAATGCATCCTTCATCACCTTTGATTTCTTAATGGTGTCACTGGCAGCCAAGTTTAGAGCATGGCCATAACAATGTGTGAAGATGGCCCTTGGTTCAAGTTCACTGATTCTCTTTGCAACACCACTCCTGCTACCACTCATAGCACTTGCACCATCATAGCACTGACCACGTACTCTTTCAAAACTCAAAATTCAATCTCAAAAAAACATCTTTGATCACTGAAAATAACATCTCAGCATCGATTGAAGGGACAGAACATAATCCTAGAAAATCTTCATGTACTTGCAAGTCATTGGTAATCCAACGAACAAAAAGAGTGACCTGTTCACAATTAGCAGCATCTGTAGTCTCATCAGCCATGATGGTCAAAAAAGGAGAAGTACGAAACTCTGTTGCCAAATTTCGTAGAAGCTTAAGCAATTGAGAATGGTTATGGCAGTATAGGGCACAGTTAGACAGGCAGCAGCAGTAGGTGGTACGGGTGGAATTGCAAGTCACAGAGGCAGTTCCATTACACACCGATGTTGATTTTTCCTGGTATATATGTGTCACTGGAAATGTTTTGGAAAATCTCACTTGCTGAGTTTGTTAGTCCATCATATCCTTTGTAGAACTTCATTAGGGAGAGCGGGCTATGATTGTCCAATACTCGACCGACTCCCTTGTACATGAAGCACTTGGTCAGTGCAAAATATGATCTATGTGGTCACAATCTTCCAACATCATTGTAAATGGTTGCTCATTGCTTTAGATATGGTGTCAAGATAGTAACTAATCAGAAGCCTAAAACTCCTATTAGGAGAGGATGACAAGATTTGTGGCTACAGAGCAAGGGGGAAAACCCTCACGCTACCATCCCTCCCGAGTTACTCGACCACTTGCCTTGTTTGCTCTAGGGCATCAAGGGTCTCAATAGACAGATTGACCAGTAGTCTAGGCAAGGGCTTCATAATAATTATACAGGACATGAATACAACTCTGAGTGTCATAGATAGAGTTGATGATTGTAGTTCCATGCTAGTACTCTCCTAGCTCTAAAAATGAATAAGTGACCATGGATGCAACATCAAGAAGCTTCATTTTGATGCAAAATGAAAGCTTCTTCACTGCCAATGTTGAGCTTGATAGTGAGGGACCTAGAGCACCAATCTCCATTGTCACATAAGAAGTTATTAAATGAACAACCAGAATGAGCCAACTAACTAGAAACAAGAACAGGTTTGTTTAGTGGTTGTTATTAAATTTCTTACAAGCAAATAAATGGATTGGCATCAATGAGGAAAGAGGATTGTACTCATTTATATATATACGAACTTTTACCATTTTAAAAACTGTGTGCAGCAAACTAGTTGGATGACTCGGTTTTTTTGTACTAACTTATTATGTTGTTATTTTATTGTTTGGTTAATATGTTTTTCTTTCATTAAAAAACAACAACTACATACCGGTAGTTATCGAATAAGTTCTGTGACCCAACCATAGATACTGCGTAGCTTACTGCCGTCGTCTGGTGGCAGAACCATCTCCTGGGGAGTAATTTGACAAGTGCAGAGTAATGGCACTTCCGGAAATAAAGATTTCGCATTGCGAGTAATAATTATGGCAGTGCGCCATGCTAAATTCACTCGATCTGAGGTACGGGTGTGTGGTTTACACGAAAAGGTGTGGTTCCAGTCATGTGATAAATTTCCGGCGGGGAAAAGTTCTGGCGTGGTCGGTGGTGCTGTGATGGACTGTAGCTATGCTGCTCTATCGTGTCAGTGATGTATAAACATTGCTGCTTTGACACAATAGCGTTTTTATGAATCTCGTGGCACTGGCACTTGAATATAGGGCTAGGGCTGGGGCTGGGGCTAGGGCTGGGGCTGGGGCTAGGGCTGGGGCTAGGGCTGGGGCTGGGGCTAGGGTGGGAACAAAACTTTCAAGGGCTTTTGGAGGTGATACAGTCTTCAGCATTAGCAAGCTATTGTGTCCAAGCAGCAATGTTTATACTAACACTGCACACGATAGAGCAGCCTAGCTAAGTCCATCACAGCTGTTTAGCAAGCAGTATCCATTCCAAGCAGCAGTTTCTAACCATCGATAACAACCCTACGCACTTAGTCCCCCCCCCCCCCCCGGAAATATCACATGACTGGAATCACAAATTTTCGTGTAAACCGTACCTCCGTACCTCAGATCTAGTGGGACGGAAGGAATAATTATTTACGCATGCGCATTGGGTGAGAGTATTATGGCCGGTCTCGAAGAAGAAATGGCGACCCGTTTTAGTAGAGACGACTTCCTATTTTGAGGATGACTTTGGCCTGATGTTAGTGAAGAAGAGGAAGAAGGTGCCTTTGCTTACCTGGGAAGTGGCGTAGTTGACGGTGATGCTATCATTATGGCAGACAGAAGCTGTTGGCACCGACCACGAAGCAAGTTTTCAAAGTAGATATAGGTCACCCTACTCTGCCAAGTGAAGCTTCAGAAGATAGCGATGATCATGAAGACTTCCCCCAAGGTAAGAATTGTAAAGTAAGGCCTAGTAACTAGCATAATAATAACAACTATTTTTCCTGGGAAGTTAGTTTCACTCATGGACCTGGAGGAGGAAGCAGCAGAGGAGGAGAGGTTATTATTTATATATATTTTTATTTTTTTAAATAATGTAGCACTATGTGTTTCTCTGAGTTATGCTGAACATGCAGACCTTCACAGTGCCAAGCAATGCACACTTTGCACATACATTTATTTATTTTTCCAAACTATGGGCCCTTACTTCCTCTTTTGTTATATAATGATATTCACATCTTTGTGTTGTTATAATTGACCAAAAATTGTTGTTGACAAATAGTTGTTGTTGACCAAAAGTTGACTAGCTAACAGCTGATTTCATGTGTATGAAACCGAGCCTTTTTTAAACTTATAATGATATTCACAGCATTGTGGTTTGTTATAATCAACCAAAAAATTGTTGTTGACAAACAGTTGTTGTTGACAAACAGTTGTTGTTGACAAACAGTTGACCGGCTGGTTTTATGTGTAATATGAAATTGAGATGATATAAAGCCTTTTATTTTACTTCCTGTCTCTTATAACAATATTCACATTTCTGTGGTTTGTTGCTAAGCAACTAAAATTTACCATAACGTCCCTTCATGCATCAGCTATCACCTGATATATAGTTGTTGGGTACTACTCTTCATATGGTCCATCACTATTAAAAATAAAATGTGAAATTATGTCCGTAAATCTGCCAGTGAAAGGATTAAAGTGTCCGAATTTTCATAGTCCGATTCACTAACAAACTCATTAGCCATGGGTGGATACAGGAGGGGGCCCAGGGGGCCCAGGCCCCCCCTAAAATATGTAGTAAATTATTTATCCCATTATTATGATCAAAGCTAGTGTCTGTCACTATAGTTACTACAAGTTAGTGGTTGATCATACTGATAGTGATTGTAATAATCAATTAACAAACTCAGTCTATGTATTGATGAGTTGACAGCTGCAGCAGCGTGTGTGATATTGACAGCTGGCCTGCCATTCAGTTTCTGACCCTTGACTTTCTGAGTGCAAGATGAAAAGAACACTTATTACTGATTTCTTTGTTGTGCCACTGGAGAGGTTGCTGAGAAAAGATGGAGACCTGATGATGACCCTTTAGCAAATCACAACCCTGGCTCAGTTGGAGGTACATGTAATGCAGTTCTCACTGTTAGGACAGAGCCTGAGGGTCCTATTGATATCAGTGACTACCTGGAATGTGCTAGCCTACCAGAAAAAACTAAACTCTTGCTACTCAAAGAGAGATGTCATGACAAAACTTTCAAATTTCCAGATAAAGTTTATAAGGACAAAAACAGTTCTATGGGTATTAAGAAGCGGTATTGCCAGCATGAATGGTTTAAAATCTACCCATTTATTTCTTACTCCACTAGGGAGGATGGAATTTACTGCCTATCATGGCAAACCTGTACATGGGCAAAGAGGATCATTGTTGATAACCAAAGCTTACCAAAATTGTTTTAAGGTGTTAATTTCCTGCAGTCAACACATATATTACTTGGAGATTAACACCTGAAAAGCATTATCTGGTGTCTCTAGGACCTGATGATGCCCAGGAATCTCCACAAAACCAGGCCTAAAAGACATGCCCAAGGTCAAGAGGTTTTTAAAAATGTGGGTCATGCCATGGAAGCACCCCCAGGAGCAGATTCTATTGGCTATAATTATAGATAGTATATCAACTCTTGCACAGAAATGTACGGGTTAGTATCAGTGCCCACATAGCAGGCCTGATATTGCTAGTTATATTAATATGCTCACTTACATTTACGTGGGTATGCCTCCCACACCCTCCCTGATGCAAGATCCTCCAAATTTCCAATATTAATGGGCCCCCCCAATTCAACATTCCTGGATCCGCCCCTGTAAAATAGCCATCAATTGTATTCCATAAGTCAGTATGATCTTTATATGGCAGATCGTAAGGTTGCTCAGTCTTGAATCTTGTGACAAAAATTCATATTTATGCCGAGGAATTAGTTAGCTAAGTCATAATGAAGCTTCAGCATTGTTTCGAACCTGAAAAATATTTATTGATCTCTTTCTCTTAAATGAGTGGTTTTGGTGGAGGTGGAGTTTGGGAGCGGTGGGTGGGAAAGGGTGAGGGGGGGTATAAATCAATCCCTTCCTCCTCTGCCAACACTTCTCTACGCACTGTAAAATGCATCCACGCACTTCCATCATCACCTGGTTACTTACATCCTGCATGCACCTCCATCAAGTAACAGTGCCCACCCTTTCACACTCCTCCAAGAATATTCCAGCTCCCACAATTCCATCCAGCTCATGCGTTCTTAATGCTATTTAGGCTTTTTGCATATTTGAACTATGGTGAGTCCCAATATGTAGGATGAAAACCTACCTCCATAAGCAGTGAGTAGAACTAAATTATGGTTCCTAGAATGCACACCGTAGGCAATCTTCACCCTACTTATAATTATGTCTCCCGACATGTTGGCACTAATCCTGTAGGTTCACATTCAGCTATAATTAGCACTAGCGTGCTAATAAAGCAAGATTCAAAGGTGTCGCCACATGTTCATAAGCTCTAACCACAAGAGATTCATATTTCATCCTTAAGTAGATATCACCACAGTCCTTCAATATGAGCACTTATGTATGATGACGTTATATACATATATATATATATTACAATAATCTTCTCAATAATGAACTTGAAATTGTCAACGTGATGTAGCATTTAGTAACACATTACATGGCTGGCCTGTAGAAACCATCTGTACCCAAACTTAATATAATACTGGAAACTCACTAAACCAACCTTTAGGAAGTAAGTGGGGCTGAGTTAAAGACTGACAGATTCAGATTAGCAAAGAAGTTTACATCAGACCCCATAACCTCTTGTGAAATGTTAAACATCACAATTAAACCAAATTGTAAATGCTAATAATCCCTTCCACACATACATGCATGCCCGCATGCACACATGTGGGTGGTGTTAATCTGATCCATTCATGGGTTAGGATCATTAACACAGTATCACCTGGTGAAGTGTTAATGTTATAGCCTTAGCTAGCATAGCAGTTCCCACATACCTGTGTAAACAGTTAATCTTCTCCTCAATAACTGTTTATTCAGCTGATGATCATCGTTCTCATTAGATTGGCACACACGAAACTGTGGAATAACAGACCCATAGAACACAGTGCCAGATTCGGAGGCAGAGTTCTGTCCAAATTAATTAGTGTGCCAAAATATCCTGCATAGATTCAGTCATCGATCGGAAGGCATTTGGGAACCTGAAATTTATTTTTCATTTTTCAATAAACCTTCAGAACCTTCAGTTGACATGAATGAATTTCTCGATAATCATCTGCACCTCAATGTTTCAGCTAGATTCTCTAGCTTTCATCAGGAATAGATTTATTAAGAAAAGAAAGAAAAAATTCTGATCATTGCTAGAGAATCTAGAATAAATATCAAGAGCAAATTTAATTAAGTTGATTTATTGAGAACAATATATTGCTTGCATTCCTACTGCACCTGACCTAGACAGTACATTCTTCTGGAAAAGTTATATTGAGACATGACTAGTGATATACCATTCATGTGATGATGAAAGGAAGATTTTCACATGCATGTTGAGGAGAAAGCTATATGAATATGGGTATTGATTACATGTTGACCCACATACTCATGAAAAATATGACTATACAGTATGTATATGTGTTTGTGTGTAGAGGTGTAGCTAGTTGTGTGTGCTTATGTCTCTGTATGTGTGTGTGTCCCTCTCTCCCCCCTCTCTCTCTCTAGGAAATGAAATATAATCCTGTATCAAGCATGACAACACTTGGTTCTCTCTGTGAGGACATCTCTCATCTGTAAAGTTTACAAAACTCTCATCAATAACTCATGCAATAAGTTTGATCCAGCGAATAGAGGTCAGTCATGCAACAGGTTTTGCAAGACCATTTCTACCAGGAAGATCATGTGGAATGTTATCTAGATGCTGGAGATGATAAGAGTTGATGCTTCCTTCAGTCTCCTGAGGAGAAGTTATCTCAACTACAGAGTACAGTCAGCAAGCATCATAATTTTCAATTTTGGAGATTATTACTCTCCCAACAAGAGTTCAGATATGTAGGAGAGTTCATCTCAATTATTTCCAAATGCTGTCAGCAAGTGTCACAATATAAATTAATTCCTTACAAACAAGGTTTCAGCTCGCCAATTATCTAACTTACACTGTGAGATGAATCAGCTCTGGTATGATTATTACATTCTTCTTCGAAGTATCAACTACCTTAATTATTGATGTTTTACGTAACTCATATGCATTCCATTTCTTCAGTGAAATGTCAGACCCCATGGTTACTGCTGATATGAATTTGATGTGAATGCAAAGACTCCCCCCACCCCACCCCCAGTAGCAATATCTCTAAAATTCACTTGGCAGCTTTTTAACCACTTAAACTGCGATTTTTAGTAGTTATTAGCTCCAAAACAGTTCCAGCATCTCTTGAATCCTTCACTAAGGGACAGAGATAATTATGTATAGGGACTTGACAAGGTTCTTAAGAATTCCATTTAGTGTGCATCTGTGGACAGTTATTGATATATGTCAATTGCATTATACTTGTCTTGTTATTGAGAATTGCTACATGCCACACATGCATGCCAAACTTCAAGTCAGGTCCATCACTTCACATACTTCAGTATATTTCTACAACAGACAATATAAGAAAATCCAGGTACGATGTTCATGCTTACATACAACAGCTCAATTTTACTAGACCAATGTAGGACATCACTGACAAGTGGTGTGGAGGGTACCTAGGTCCAGCAAGCCTTCATTGCACCTCTAGGCCTTGAAGTGGTAAACAATGCATTAAAGTCCAGTTATGTTGTGGTGGATTTGTTTATATGGCCCCAGGTGTGTCATGACTAATCATGAGAGGTTGCAATAACTAAACAGGGAAGTATACGTATCAGGCAAAGTTATGCTTTCAAGGTGTGCTGTACTGTAGGAGGAGTGACAAAAGCTGTGCTTGAAGGACACTCATGGCAGTCATACTCCAGGAATGACAGACAGGAAGTGGAGATACCCTGAGCCCAGCCTCCCCCACATTACACACATTTATGGGTCTGTTTCACACTTTTGTTCAATACAAAGATCATTAACTTCAACTGGGGTTAGGCCAGGGCAATGGATAACTATAGTTATGGCATCTAGTGGCTAGGTTTAGAGGGTTCGAGTCAGGACAGTGTGGGAATAAGGGTATCATCTTGTAGCTAGGTTTAAGCCAGGGCAATGGATGACTATAGCTATAGCATGTAGTAGCTTGGGTAAGAGTCAAGTCAATGGGTGACTGTAATTTACAGCAGGGAGAGGCCAGTGTTAGTAGAAAGATAATGGTTGATGACCCTATCATGGCATGTAGTGACTTGGGTTATATAGATCAGGGCATGTGTGAACAAGGTTACAGCATCTTGTGGCTAGGTTTAAACCATGGCAATGGGTGGCTATAGCTATGGCATGTAGTGGCAAGGGTAAATGCCATGCCAATAGGTGACTGTGGTTATAGCGAGTCCAGGGTTAGGGCCAGGGCAATGTGTGACTATAGTTACAGAATGAAGTATCACTGGCTGATAAGAGGTGGTATACATATTCTAAAACCAGCTGATAACTTCTTAACACCTGAGAGCCAGCTGCTAATCCATACTGCATAGTGACATCTCTTCATTTCAGCCCCAATTTCTAGCACATGGGCTTGGTTTATAATTACAGGTAACAATGCGATAACATGATGGTGTTTTGCACACTTCTTAGTTTACACGTGAAATGTGTTTCCTCCTTCCTTCCTCTGTAAGATTTGATTTCTCACAAATAATTACTCCCCCACATCCTGCATGTGGTCTGGGGTGATAATTATAATTCCTCGGTCACCAGTCCAAGTCTCTTATACGTACATAAGCTACACTTCTAGGAAGTGCAGTCTGTGGTAA
The DNA here is from genome assembly GCA_028752905.1 of Cladorhizidae sp. MBARI D1340-BT2. NCBI lineage: Eukaryota > Metazoa > Porifera > Demospongiae > Poecilosclerida > Cladorhizidae > Cladorhizidae sp. MBARI D1340-BT2. The sequence continues at coordinate 11,717,027 of JAQNBH010000010.1, forward strand.
GAAGGGAGCCTCCACTATGGCCTCCAGGCTGAGGGTTTGTTTTGGTATAATGCATAATAGCTGGAGTTCAGCAGGACAATTCCATGGAGCCATTCTTTTTAACATTTTGTTGTGGTATGCTAAGCAGGTTAAATTATTTGTGTCTGTCCATTGTGTGTAAAGTGTATATATATGTCTGCTTGTTAGTGTAGGCATAGCTACATACAGAGCTAAGCTCGTCATTAGGAAAGAAAGTAATGAAATATCTTATTTTTATTAATATGTGCCATTGTCAGGAGAAGCTCACTCTCTTGCAGCTCCTGCAATGCCAACCTCCTGTTTACTGACCTAGTTGCTCCGCAACTCTTATCAATAAACCTAGCTTGACCAATTCAATCTCCACCCTTCTGATAAGTCATAAAGGTAAAGAATCATAATAGCATAGAATCACAATTGTCTCATACACCAATTGTTCATACACCAACTGTCTTATACAGTTCATTTAGTTCTCTTGTCTTTTCTCTTCTCTCTCTCTCTGTCTTTTTTCTTTTCTCTCTCTGTCTTTTTCTCTTTTATAGATTCTATAACAGTTCAAGTAGTGGTTTGTGGGTAGTCTGTCTTCTCTGATCTCTGTGGTTTTACACCTTCTGATGTAGGTGAATAATCAGGTGAGTGATTCCCACAGGTTGTTTCTCCTTTCCCAGCAGTGTCAGAGGCAGTTGTCAGGATGCTCCCTGACATTCCCCTTTCCTTAGGGACGAGAGTCAAACTCTCGAGATAAACCATCTGCATTGCCATTTCGGGTGCCTGGCTTATGTGTGATTGTAAAGTCGAATGGTTGTAATGATAATGCCCACCTCGCGAGACATCCATTCATATCCTTAAGATGACTCGGTCTTGTTAATGGTGTCTGAATTTCAAACTTCGAACCTTCCAGGTAGACTCGGTAGTGCTTTACCTCCAACAATCGCCAATGCTTCCCTTTCAATTGTGGAGTATTGTTGTTCACGTTTTAGAAGCTTTCGAGATCCATAGGCTAACGGGTGCTCCTCCCCTTGTTCATTTTTCTGACTCAGCACGTATGCTATGCCTGTGGCAGAAGCATCTGTCTGCAGGATAAAAGGTATGTCCCATTTTGGTGTTCAAAATAATAAGTAAATAGCATCTCTTTTAGCTGAGTGAAAGCGTTCTCCAAAGTATCATTCCATGTTATCTTAATAGGCATGTGTTTCCTTGTTAAGTTAGAGAGGGGTGTGGCAATTGTAGCAAACCTAGGGATGAATCTCCTATAGTACCCTGCTAAGCCTAAAAAAGCTCTCACATCTTTCTTCTTAAGGGGTCTGGCAAAGGCTTGGACTGCTTTAATCTTAGCCTGCATAGGATGTACTTGTCCATGACCCACCACATGTCACAAATACACAACTATTACAGGCAAACTTGCACTTGTTCCTCTTCACTGTTAGGCCTGCGTCTCGTAGTCTTGTGAAGACTTCATTCACGTGCTTCATCTCTTCTTCCGAGCTGTTGATGTGGATTAGGATGTCGTCCAAATATGCGGCCGTGAAATGATGTATTCCCTGGAGAACTTGGTCCATCAATCGTTGAAACGTCGAAGTTGCAGTCACTAAACCAAACGGCATCGTCTTAAACTCGTATTTCCCCCATGGGCTGATAAAAGCTGTCTTGGGCTGGCTCTCCTTATCAACTGGCACCTGCCAGTAGCCTTTGGTGAGGTCCAATGCTGTAATGTATTTGGCACTCCCGACCTCGTCGATTAAATCTCTACCCGAGGGATCGGGTAGGGATCAGCTTGTGTTACCAGATTCAACTTTCTATAGTCTACACAAAGATGCTTACTTCCGTCCACTAAAATGATGGGTGCTGCCCAAGGACTTTTAGAGGGTGCAATAATGTCCTGTTTTAGCAGTGTCTTGATCTCTTTTCGGAGATACTCGTGACCAGTGTGTGGAAGTCTGTAAGGTGGAAGCCTAATCGGGCTGGTGTCAGCCGTGTCAATCGCGTGGTGTATCAGGTGCGTCCGTCCTGGTTCATTTCTGATCACATCCTTGAATGAGTGACGTAATTCATCTAGTTCCTTTTCCTGTGAGGGTGTCAGTATTGACCCTGTTGGTTGATGTTCTGATGTCACTTCGTCTTCCTCTTCTTCCGCAAGGAATACCGCAGCTTCCGTTGCATTCCACTTCTTCAGTCCATTGATGTGGAAGAGTTGGTGTCTCTTCCGACCTTCTCCCATATCAACCTCGTAACTTGATAACTTCTTTGTTATTATGACATGTCCTCTCCATTCATTCGCTAATTTGTTCTGTTTCCTGGGTTGAAACACATGGTCACCCACACACAATATTTTACTCACTGTCTTTTTATCATAGTGTTTCTTATGATTTCGTTTGGCTTGTTCTTCATTTGTTTGGGCCATTTCTCGGACGATGGTTATTTGTTCACGTAATCTCCTTAGGTATTCAACAACCTCGATGTTGTTTTCTTCTTCCTTTTTCGTCCAGTTACCTGTAAGAGCGTCCAATGGCGTCTTCATTTTTCTCCCAAACGTCAACTCGTATGGTGAGAATCCCGTGGATGCATGAACCGTACCTCGGGTAGGCCCATAAAACGTAAGGAAGGCATTGGTCCCATTCCTTCTGATTCTTTTGTGTCAGCTTCCGTAGTATCACTTCATGCTAGAGTTGAACCTTTCAACCACGCCATCCGTTTGGGGATGGTAGGGTGAAGTCCGAATCTGTTTGATTCCTGTTAAAGTACAGAATTGTTTCATATAAAATTGGTACCGTTGTCAGTTAGTATCTCCTCGGGTACCCCCAGTCGAGCTGTCATCTCAATTAGACAGTTAATCACGGCTTCTGTGGTTGCATTCTTCAACAGAAATGCCTCCGGCCACTTTGTCGCATAATCCATGACGACAAGGACGTATTTGTTTCCCGCGGAGGTCCATGATAGTGGTCCAAAGATATCCATGGCTATCCTTCGGAATGGTGTTGATATCACTGGTAAGGGTCTGAGTGGTACTCGCACCAGCGATGCAGGTGCTGCACATTGACATACAGGACAGGATTGACAAACTTTCTTTATGTCACTCACCAGGTGTGGCCAATCTAAGAGTCTCCAGCATTCGGACTTGGCCGAAATGTCCTGCTGTGGGCGAATTGTGCATGCGTAGCAGCTCAGATCTACACTCTCGGGGAACCACAACTAATTTTTCATCCTGGTTCTGATAAGGATTTCTCACTAACAGAGCTTGCTCCCAGAAGAAGTCTCCTGTGTTCTTCTCAGCCTGCGCTCTCACATCCTTCAATGATGGGTCTAGCAGTTGGAGTGAACACAGTTGCGAGGGAGAAATCTTCTCCACGTCTGTTCGTTCTGCTTCCTCATTGCTGATGGTAGGTTGTGTTCTTTAAGTCTTGTCTGCAAACATATCATGAGAAAAGTTGAACAATTGACCCAACTCCTCCTCAGGTTTGTCTCCACTGGACTCGTCTAGACCCTGGATCTCTGCTCCGTCAATTTCTTGCTGTGTCGATGTTGTTTCCTCTTGTTTCTCTTGTTGCTGAATCTAGGCTCTCGTGGTCACCATTGCCACATCAGAGGTTCTCGCTTCCTCTGTTGGCTGTGTCTCCTCATCGACATCATCCTGAAGCATCTCTCGTAGTAGCTTCCTGCAGTGTGGTACATCTTTTCCTAAGAGCGCATGTCCACGTTGATGTGAGGTGAGACACCTACTGCCAGCTCGGGTGTCTTCCCGTGTATTTGTAGCTCAATTCTCGCGGCGGAAAACCAAGTCTTTCGAGTACTAGCTGTGGTGTAGGGGATCTTCCACTCTATTCAGTTTTTGCTGTCAATACACCTTGGATGCCCTATTGACTTCGAACAGCCCATGTCAAGCAATGCAACTAAAGACTTACCATTGACCTTGGCCATTCTTGTCCAAGTTGGTAAATTGGTTCGGATGTACATACTGTGACCAAAGTTGACGTTTTCCATCTTTACCCGACAATCTTTTCGAAAGTGTCCGCACCTGAAGCATTCGATCTGTTTCAGGTCCCTAACAGGTGGAGAGTAGACACCTTTGTTTCTCTCTACCTCGGTTCCAGTGGTCCGGGGCGGTTCTGAGTGTCTCTTGGCTTCGGTCGAAAGTCCTCTCTCTGTTTGGGTGTCTTGAGGCATTCCTCCCCCTTGGCGCTGGCTGGACAAATAACGTCCAACGGCTTCACCCAATTCCTCGTAGGTGTCAGGTTACAGCCGTCGCATCTGCCCTCCAAACCACCCTGGAAGACTCTTCAGTGTGAGCTCATAAAGAATGGTATCTCGCTCTGTCTTGTCGGAGAAGTCCAACCACTGATGGAATAACTGCTTGTACGTTCTGAACCATCCGTCAGGGTAGGTTAAGTCGAACGTTTGGTCGAATACCCTGGCTCTGTAGGTTTCAGAATTCACCTTGTAGACATTTAGAAAGGCTTCTTTGACTAGCCCATAGTCAGTCTGATCATGTGCTGGGAGAGCTGCCACTGCTGTCAACCCTTGCCCAACCATTCGCGCTGGCTGTCACCTCGAACATTTTTAGGTAGGCACCCATGTCGTCGGTGCCAGTAATGTCAGGAGAAGCTCACTCTCTTGCAGCTCCTGCGATGCCAACCTCTTCTTTACTGACCTAGATACTCCGCAACTCTTATCAATAAACCTAGCTTGACCAATTCAATCTCCACCCTTCTGATAAGTGATAAAGGTAAAGAATAATAATAGCATAGAATCACAATTGTATCATACACCAACTGTCTTATACAGTTCCTTTAGTACTCTTGTCTTTTCTCTTCTCTCTCTCTCTCTCTCTTTGCTGTTCTTCTCTTTTATAGATTCTATCACAGTTCACGTAGTGGTTTGTGGGTAGTCTGATCTCTGTGGTTTTACACCTTCTGATGTAGGTGAGTAATCAGGAGTGGTTCCCACAGGTTGTTCCTCCTTTCCCAGAGGTGTCAGAGGCAGCTGTCAGGATGCTCCCTGACAGCCATGCATGACAAAACTTGTTCTCTCAGTGTGTACAGTGTACAGCTACTATCTGTGAAGTAGTGGGAATTTAGTTGCGTTTTTACAAACTCTTATTCAAGAACTATTTTACTACAGCAAGAAGTTCGCTACATAAACTTATTCAGAATTGAGCCTTGTTTTCAACAGAATTTGCAAGACCCATCTAAGCCAGAAAAGAAGTAGGATGTTACCTAGATACTAGAGCTGCAAGAAATGAATGATTCAGTGACTAATTTACTTCAGTCTCGTTTGATACAGAGGAGAAATCTTCTGAACTAGTACAGAATACAGTCAGAAAGTATCACCAATAGAAGACCTGTCTTATTAAGTCATGATCGCTCAGCCTTTCTCACTTATGGTTTAAATAAATTCTCTCCCCATTGATGCTCCAGCAACCTTTTCTTACACAACAAGTAAACTGCCACTGCAAGTAGGCTCAGTACCATATTACAGATTGGAGCAAAACTTGGGAACTTCTAGGCCGTATCACTTGCTTCATAGTTACATACTGCATAATGCAGGAACAGGGCTCATGGAGTGAGTCTTTGAAAATCTTGAATCAAAATAGATTTCCTATGGTGCATAGAATTTTTATTGAATCCATAAGTAGGCATGGCTTATATATCAAAGTGACATAATAGTGCAGGTCCCCAATTCCTGATACTTTCTGATTTTTCTCTCTATTATTTGAGAGGATTTCTCTTCCTTATCAAGTGACTGAAGGAAATTAGCTTCTCAAACATTTCAAACATTTAGGAAACAATGAAAACTGAAGTATTTCTGCAGACTGAGTCATTACCCAAATGTTAGGCCAGGTGCGTTAAGAAAATATTAATGTTCCTGTAGCACTCCAATATGTTAAAATGGTGGGAAAGGCCCCCCCCCCCCCCCCCCCCCCCCCCCCACCACCCATTATCCAAATGTGAATCTATCTAATATTTTTCCAATGCATAACTTGCGTATAATGTCTGTTCTTATTAATTTTACTAACCAAAGACTCCAAACTGTTCAATGTATTTCTGTAGCAATCCGTTTCTCCATTCAGCACTAATCCATTTCTCTGTTGAGCGAAACTCCCGAAAATCATAAAAGATCTTCAATATCATAAACACAATTATGTGGTTAACAGCACAGACCTTCAACAAAACTTAGTACGTACTTATGTATGGTGCATGTGTCTATGTGTATATAACAACATGTCTACTCTAGCAATAATCATGTAATATTGTTTAGTTCTGTTGTTATATACTTCTTGTGGGGGGCTGCTTGACAAAAGACAAAAAAATTTAAAAACATTTAGAAAACCCTTATCTATTTAAAAGCTCTATTATAAGAGTCATAGATAAGAGTCCTGTAAATGTTTATATATACAACGTGCATCATACAGAACTCCTTACATTGTTTTGTCGAAGATCTGCGGTGATATCTAATTAGAGGACATAATATGGATCTCTTGTGGTTAGAACATATGAATATGTGGCAATACTCTTCAATCTTGCTTTATTCGCATCCTAGTGCTGACTATAGCTGAAGGTGCGCCTACAGGATTAGCAATGCAGTACTTTCTTGAAATAGTTATATAGAGACATGACTAGTGACAACAAAATCATGTACCATTCATGTGATGATGAGCAGGAAGTTTTCACATGCATGTTGAGAAGGAAGCTATATGAATATGGGTATTGATTACAGGATAACGCACGTACTCATGAAAAACATGGCTATACAGTATGTATATGTGTTTGTGTGTAGAGGTATATCTCAACTATTTCCAAATGCAAGTCAGCAAGCATCACAGTATTAATTCCTTGCAAACAAGGTTAGAGCTCACCAATGATCTATAATTCTTAGTACCTGCTATATATTGTTGCTATGACAAATGAACTCCATAGATATTACCGATGCAACTTTGAGAAGAATCACCTCTAGTATCATTAGTACATCCTTCTCTGAAGTATCAGCTACCTTATTTTTAAGTAACTCATACGAGTTAAATTTCTCCAGTGAAAAGTCAGATGCTATGGTTACTCCCCTATGAATTTGATGCCAATGCAAAGGCTCCCCCCACCCCACCCCCAGTAATAATATCTCTAAAACTCACTTGGCAGCTTTTTAAACACCTAAACTGTGGTTTTAGTACTTATTTGTTCCCGAACAGTTCCAGCATGTCTTGAATTATTTGCTAGGGAACAGATATTTAACCATGTGTAAGGATTGACATGGTTCTTAAGAAAGCATTCGGTCCATTTAGTGTGCATCCGTGGACAGTTATCAATTGACTTCCACTTGTCATGCTATTGAGAATTGCTACATGCTACACATGCATGCCAAACTTCAGGTCAGGGCCATAACTTCACATATTCAGTATGCTTCATAATTGGAAACTAAAAGAACATATAGGTACAATGTGCATGTCATGAGGCGTGCTTCCCTACAACAGCTCAGACCAATGCAGTACATCACTGACAAGTGATGGTGTGTAGGATATCTAGGCCCAGCTTCATTAGAAGATTTTTAGATTTCTGGGCCTTCTTATTCTAGGACCTAGGCCTTGAAGTAGTAAATAATTGAAGTACAGTTATGTTGTGGTGGGTTTGTTTATTTAGCCCCATGTGTGCCATGACTAATCATGAGAGTTTGCATAACTAATGAGGGAGCTTTATGTTTCATGAATAGTTATGCTTTCAAGGTGTGCTGTCATTATAGGAGGAGCCACAAAAGCTCTGCTTCAGAACCCTCATGGCTGTCATACTCCAAGAAAGACGCACAGAAAGTAGAGATTCCACCGCCACTCTCCCCACATTACACACACTTATGTTCAATACTAAGATCATTAACTTCAACTAGGATTTGGATTGGCAATGGGTGATTATTGTACTGGATAGGGTTGGAGGGATGGGGTCAGGGCAGTGGGTGAATATAGTTATAACATGTTGTGTCTAGGTTTAAGCCAGGACAATTTGACTATAGCTACTGCATGTAGTGGCTGGGGTGAAGGGCCAAGTCAATGGGTGATGACTGTGGTTATAGCAAGTAATGGCCAGGGTTAGGGCCAGGGCAATGTGTGACTATAGTCACAGAATGAAGTATCACTCATTGATAAAAGGCGGTGTACATTTTGTAATACCAACTGATAACTTCTTAACAAGGTTGGCCAGCTACTAATCCATGCTGCATAGTTACATAGGTAGCAGTCCTAATTTCTAGCATATGGGCTTGATTTATAATTACTGGTAACTATGTGACAAGGTGAAGGTGGGTCATGCACACTTCAGATTTTACTATGTGAAATGTGTTTCCTTTTTCCTTGTTCTGTTATAATGTTCAACTCACAAATAATTAGACCCCCACATCCTGCATGTGTTCTTGGGATGATAATTTTGAGCCACCAATCAGTCCAGGTGGCTCTCAACCCTTAAGAAGTGCAGTCTGTGGATGAATGGAAGCCTCCTAACTATGGCTTTCAAGCTGAGGTTTGTTTTGGTTTAATCCGTAATTGCTGGATTTCAGCCAGACAATTTCACGGAGCTGCTCATTAAAAAAAAAAATTACAGTTTGTTGTGGTATGCTAAACAGTGTAAAGTATTTGAGTATGTCCATTTAATATAATATGCGTGTGTGTGTGTGAAATCTATGTCTGCTAGTGTAGGCATAGCTACATACAGAGCTATGCTTGTCATTAGGAATGAAATATCTTATTTTTATTACTTTCTGCCATGCATGACAAAACTTGTTCTCTCGTAAAGTCATCGGAATTTAGTTGGGTTTTTATAAACTCTCATTCAAGAACTATTTTACTCAAGCTGAAGTAAACTTCTAGAGAATTGAGTTGGTTTCAACAGAAGTTGCAGGACACACCCAAGCCAGAAAAATCAAGTAGGATGTTTTCTAGATGCTTGAGCTGCTAAAAATGAAGGCTAATTTACTTCAGTCTCTTGTTGATATGGAGGTGAGGTCCTCTCAACTAGTTCAGAACACAGTCAGAAAGTAGAAGACATGCACTATTAGATGATGTTCATTCAGCTTTGCTCACTAGATTCTCTCCCCATAATCCATAAGAAATGTATTATCAGTCAAGCTTTTCAAAGAATCCATGAACTTTGTCCTGCTTTATGCAGTAGATAAGCAGTAGGTACGAACCTAATTACGGGGCTGGGAAATTCACAGAATTTACTATAATCTGGATATAGACACATATGGTATTGTTAGTAACTACCTGTGAGCTTTCTGCTCAAAACTAATGGGCATGTGGCAGTGTACTGGTCTGTCTAGGGTAAGAATTAATTATTGGAGCATTACTGAATGGACATGATCCTGGTTTACTTGATGTAGTGGAGTTCAAGTACAGGTTGAAATGCAGACGTAACACACATCTACACTGCTGTGCTTCTTCACAACCATTGCACACTTCTCTCATGCTTGAACTTCAATGTCAATTCAGTTATGCTCCTGGAATAACTAACACAAACCAGTGATCTAGCTACTAGCTATATACTTGGTAGTGAGTTCTGAGCAGAATGCTGACAGATCCGAGCAAAATCTTTGACTTCCACTTACCATAATTATTCCCAAAATGTCACTCAAATGAAGTTGAAGAACGCATCTGGCTGTAGCTAATGTTATGAGCTTTCCTGCCCTAATAGGTTAGCTGAATACCAGATAATATTGCAAGTATGTTATATGTAGCTTACTATGAGGATGTATATGTTTGTCTGCCTATGATAGCTCCTTGGTGAGGACTCAAAGAGCCTCTTAGTAGGTAACTTTTTGCAAGATAAGTCATGGAAATGTCAGATTCGGGAATTATTTGGATCGCAGTATTTTTACAGGTGAACGTACAATAAATACATGGATAGATACGGACACAGCAATGCCAAGTATGGCATTACTAAGTTTTACATCCAACTCCCCACTGAAGGCTTGCTTCACTCACCAAACAAATGCAAGAAATTAACTGATGTCGTGATGGAGAGAGTGAGAGGGGAAAACTATGTTGGACATGCTTACGATATCCTCGTGACCACTGATGGCAGTCAGTTTGGTAGATGTGATGGGTATGGTCCAACTTGTGGTAAATATTTTTTTGAACTTTAGAGCAAGTCCATTAAAATACATAATGGGTTCTCAAACAGTGATAATTAATTAACTAGGACGTCACAGGACGAAGGTAATTTGAACTTGTTTCAAGGAACACTGGTAATTGGAAGAGTAAACAGTTCCTGGAAAAGTCAGTTCTTCTGTAGACGGTTGCAGTTAGCCTTCCTCCATCTTCCTTTCTGTGTAGGTGGCAGTCCATAAAGGGCAACGATCCATCCAGTTCAAGCTCTATGGTAAACTTTATGGATGGCCTGATGTTGTTCAGATGGTCCAACAATTCCTGCTCACTTCCCTTCTTCACAATGCAGAAGGTATCATCCACGTATCTGTTCCAAAGGGGCAATTGTTCGTGCCAATTCCTAAAAGAATTCCATATAAAGGTTGGCAGATACTGGAGAGCACCATCTCTCAGCTCGTAATGTTTTTAGAGAATATAACTTGTGTATAAATGGTATCCTCTGCCTTGGTATCAGTTGACTCATTGCACATTAAATACAAGATTTGCATCATGAAAATATTCTTTTGAGCTTGTTCAAATCCAGAGACACCATTTATCAGGATTTTATCACTTGGGTAGAATTACGGTTTTGTCAGTCTGCCAGATACTTCAAGTATGTACCACTGTATTCTCTTACAGTGAAAGATAAGTGCACTAAGGCCTGCAAGCCATTAGCTCCAGCTGGACAGCCAGGACTGTCTGCAGCCTGCCCAATCCTTTGATTTTTTAACAAGCAGAGTTGGGCTTCTGTGAGGCTGGTCAAATTAGCCAAGACACCACTTATAATATAATACTAAGTTTTAGCCGAGTAAACTTTGTGGGTTTTTTCTGATTGGCAGTGCTACTGCTCTCCTCAATAGTATGTATCTGCAGGGAAGTTATGGCTGGTGGCAGCATGTGCATCAGCTGCTATTACCTGTTAGACATCCAAATTGCACAATAAAGACATTGAGAGAATGCTTTTGCATAGAACGAAGCTGACCTGGAAGGAATTGCAGACAAGGAATAGTCACACAAACAGTTACCTGGTTGCGATGATCTAGCTATTGCCTCATTGCTGGTGTTACAGCAGATTTGAGGAATCAATAACAAGCTCACGCAAAAGAGAACTATCAGGAAAAAATCCAATAATCAGGATGGTATCCTCTTCTAAAGAAAATGTGAAGCAGTTGATTAATAATGAAGTTAAGCAGAAACACGTGGCAGAGTTCTTACCATGCTGATAAGCTTGGAAGTCACAATGATAGTAATAGTTGCATCCTGGTATAATAGCCACAGAGAAAACTTTTTAGATTATTTTAAGATTCAGTTAACGTTGGCACCTTTAATTGCAGATATTGTATGACATAAGAGGGCTTTTTTATATATATTTTTACCATTCTCAAAAATGATACTTAGCTCTCTATCATTTAATTTAATTAAGCCAATACTGTTAGAATAATAATATTGTCATGGATTCCTAAATTAAAAGCCATGTACAATATGCCAGATCTTAATAAGAAGCTTGAGTAATCATTATCTTCACTCTACCCAATACCAGTCCACACACAGTCCATAGCATCGAATTGGAATTGACCACTTGCACTCAGGAATTCAGGAAACTCATATATACATTATTGTAAGATTTCAAGCATCAACATGGAATAAGATAAGATGACTAAACTACAACAAACTGCCAAAGTGGAAAATAATGCTTTAAGCTACACATCCATATTATGCACCTAATATATCTGTTCTAGGAATGTTACATGAGTATGTCGTGCACAGGAGGATCATTACCGCTAACAGAAGATCTGCTCCAGGTTAGCTATTCGATTACGCGATGAACCATAGGAATGTGGGGGTTAATTTCTTGGATCCGCTATAATAGGATTCGGATGGTTAACCGAAATGTCTGGATAAATTTGACTGCGAAATTGATACTGCAGGATTGTAAATTTAATTATGGGCATCGTCATTGTATAGCATTACAGCTTAGATAGATAAAAATATGTGGCGTAATTAGAGAGTCCGGCCTCGATTAGAGCACCCACAAATAGTACAGCTAGATACCTAGAAATTATATGCGTGTGGGCAAATATAATGTGTGGGTGTTGAAGCATAAACATCCGCTGTTTTGTTGCTATTCTTATTTTTTCAGCTTATAAAAATGGTCTGCTGGGACTAAAATCATTAATCTATTGTGTTCAAGTGGTGTCCCTTCACTCTCAACTAAAACCTTTTGTGTTGCACAGTGGAGTTGCACAGCACAGTTTCAGTTTCTTCAGCCAGTGGATTGAAGATGGTCATTTGCAAACAAATGATGAAATATTCAATTGTAGCAGCTCTCTGTCTCACAGCCCTCTGTCTCACAGCCCTACTTGTGATGAGTAACAAGGGATTCATCCACCAAAGAAGAACAACCATGTCTACTTCCACTCTTGCTTACGAAGACAACGTTCAATACATGCGAAGGATACGCAGAACAATACGACCAAAGAGAGCTTCCCAATTTGGTTACATCTTGGCGAGCAGTTATTTTGACCAGATGACCGATGCTTCCAAGAACATTCTCTCATTGCAATGCTGGGCTAGAGCTGTTAGCAAATCCCTCAAGGTTGTGGAACCATTTGTGCACAGAGAATCTGGCTTTGGGGTCTCCCTGAATAGATCTAACATTTCTAGCCAAACATCTGAGAAGGCAGTAGAAGGCAGCAATATGCTGAGATTGCGAGATGTCTTGAGCTTGGAGAGTTGGGAAGAGCAATTGAGGGGGCAAAGCTACTCTTCTTTTGAGAGCTGGAAGCTATTTCTACAGTCTGCCCCGAGGAATCTAATTGTCATTGGCAAGCCATGCAGAGCACCTGAAAGAAACACCTGTAATGATCAATTCATCACAGTTGCTTCACAGTTTGCCAAAAAGCATCGTTTTGATATAGTCCGATCCGTCCACTTGAAGAACAAACTCCATTCCTTTGATGAGTTTCAAAACATAATATATGGAGATCATAAACCAGAAAAGTCTGTGGTGCTGTTCAACAGCTGGGGAGGCATTGTACCAGAAATAAGGAAGGGTCGCATTGCTATATCAGACAATAAACCTTGCATCCGCAATTCATTTCCCAACTTTTTATTGGAGAGCAGTCCAAAAATCGTTGAAGACAGCAGGCGATATTTGGATCGGTACATGCCAAACAGTGACTCTGACTACATCAGTGTGATGCTAAGAACAGAGCATTTTGGCATCAATCACAACTTCAGAGAAATCAAGTCCCAAGAGGAGAAGGTTTTACTGTATTCAAGTTGTGTGCAGGGAATTATAAATCAAGTTCGCACCATGCAAGAATTATACCAAACCAAAGGCGTGTTTTTGACTGTAGACTGTCGAAAATACGGTTCAAGGGAGATAAAAAATAGTTCAGATCAAGATTTGCTCGACACTGTGGTGGAGATGTTATTTCGTGAACTCAAGAGCTATGGAATGAAATTATCCTTGGAAGAATGGGACGATTCTTTAGATGAAGTTTCTTCTTTTCGGGTTCCCGGATATGTGGCCCTTCTGCAAAAGAATTTGGCAGCATCTGGTAAATGTTTAGTGACTGCAGGAGGTGGCACCTTTCAGAAGTCTGCACAAACATTGTACAAGTCGATCCACAACAGCAACAATATTACATCCCAATGCTATAAGGTTATACAAGAATGTTAGCATGTACTGTAAAAACATAAGGCAATCTATCCCCAATTTTTTTAATTCAATTTGTATATAATCATGTTTATACTGATCTTATTAAACATTAACACAGGACTGAATTGATGAGATTCGTTCATTTTATTTTTTTATTCAGACTGCTATGCGGAAATATAAAGTCCTGTAAATATTCATAATTATATATATGTATACAACCTGCATTATACATAAATACTTATATACCTGGTATTCTGTGCTGTTAAACTACTTAAACATATTTATGGCAGCGTATAAAACCTTTCTGGTTAGAGTGTATAAACACATAACCACAACCATGAATCTTGATTGTGGTATCTAGTACTAACTTTGACTGAAAGTGGGCCTACATGGCTGTCGTCAACTGGTAGTTTCTTCTTGAATATAGGGATATGACCAGTGACAGAAGAAAAGCATCATTCATGTGATGATAAGAAGGAAAATGTTAATATGTATAGTGAGAAGAAAGCTCTACGAATATTTTCATGAGTTTTAATTTCATGATGAGCACATGCCATGAAAAACATGAAGTTTTACACAAATGAAAGTTTCCCGCTCACAAACATGTATAATTATGTGTTTGTGTTTACAGTTTAGCTGTGTGTGTGTGTGTGTGTGCATGTGTGTGTTTGTTGTGTGCATGTGTGTGTGTTTCTATCTCTATATATCTCTCTCTACAGGAACAAAATATATAACCATGTGCCATGCGTGAAAATTCTTGGTTCTCTCTGTGAGGACAGCTCTTATCTGTAAAGTTATAAGAATTTGTCTTACAAAACTATCAATGAACGAATGAAGTCAGTATGCATCACAATTATGAAGAAAAATTACATTCTTTCTCAACGAGGGTTGAACTCATAAAGTGCTGGCTTCAACCTGAATAGAACCAATTGTCAATTAATCAAAAGGAAGGTATCTATGTGCTCCAAATGGTTATACTTTTAATACTCTCAATGCAATTTCTGATTTTCCTTTATACAATGATGGATGGTCATCATAGGATAAGCAAAATGCACTTGCATATATGAAGAAACTGGAATCTTTTCAATTTGTCTATTCAATGGTAACCCTTTTTCGGTCTTTATTATACCTTAAACAAAACCTACAAGGCAAAAATAAGGAGGTGTCTCCACTGTCATGCAGTGCTGTGAAGAGCTAAAAAAGGTGAGAGAGGATATTGAGGCTTATTCCCAGCATATTTATCTGCATAGTTGTAGAATTGCTGAGAAATCAGGTATATCTGATTCAATTCCTCGTAGAGCTTGGTGTCAGCAGCATCGTTCGAACCCTGAAAGCTCTTCAGTTGCAGATCACTTCAAAAAAGTGTTGCTATTCCATTCTTAGACTATCTTATTAGCGATATCTCTTCAAGATTCTCTAATCACAGTAAACAGGCAGCTTCAATTCAGGGACTACTACCTGTGAATATTACAGTCAACTCTTCAATTGTTGACTTGAATGAGGCAATAGCATTTTATTCTGAAGATCTTCCAAATCCCAACATCCTCGATGAAGAACTTTGTCGTTGGAAGACCAAAAGTGAAACAACAAGATCATTCAGAAACAATTAGTGACACACTGGAGCAATGTTGCTCCACTTCACTTCCCAACATTTTTACATTGCTTTAGCTTTTTGGAACAATTCCATTAAGCTCATGCTCATGTGAAAGATCGGCATCTGCACTCAGGCGACTTAACAATTACATGCGATGCACACAGTCAGAAGAGCGGCTAAGTGCTTTAGCCCTAATTCACATGAACTATGAATATGACATTAACATTGATCATGTATGTAAGCTGTTTTTCCAAAAATATCCACGTAAAATGGAAAAAGCAAGTTTACTTTTTTCTTAATTTGTATTAATATTATTTTTGACCATAATTAAACAGAATGATGTGTTTATGACTATTACATGTTAGTTTATGTCTACTACATATTTTGTCACCCCCCTTTCAAAAATCCTGCGTACGGGCCTGATGGCCTTCAAGCTGAGGTATGTTTTGGTTTAATCCGTAATTGCTGGATTTCAGCAGGACAATTTCACGGAGCTGCTCATAAAAAAAAAATACAGTTTGTTGTGGTATGCTAAACAGTGTAAAGTATTTGAGTCTGTCCATTTAATATATGCGTGTGTGTGTGAATATCTATGTCTGCTTGTTAGTGTAGGCATAGCTACAGAGCTATGCTTGTCATTAGGAAAGAATGTAATGAAATATCTAATTTTGATTACTTTCTGCCATGCATGACAAAACTTGTTCTCTCCGTGTGTACAACTTCTATCTGTAAAGTCATCGGAATTTAGTTGCGTTTTTACAAACTATCATTCTAGAACTATTTTACTCAAGCGCAAGAAGTAAACTTCTAGAGAATTTAGTTGGTTTCAACAGAAGTTGCAGGACACACCCAAGCCAAAAAAATCAAGTAGGGTGTTTTCTAGATGATGGAGCTGCAAAAAATGAAGGCTAATTTACTTCAGTCTCTTGTTGATATGTGATATGGAGGTGAGGTCCTCTCAACTACTTCAGAATACAGTCAGAAAGTAGAAGACATGCACTATTATATCATGATCATTCAGCTTTGCTCACTAGATTCTCTCCCCATAATCCATAAGAAATGTATTATCAGTCAAGCTTTTCAAAGAATCCATGAACTTTGTCCTGCTTTTTGCAGTAGATATGAACCTAATTACGGGGCTGGGAAATTCACAGAATTTACTATAATCTGGATATAGACACATAATTATGGTATTGTTAGTAACTACCTGTGAGCATTCTGCTCAAAACTAATGGGCATGTGGCAGTGTACTGGTTTGTCTATGGTAAGAATTAATTATTGGAGCATGACTAAATGGACATGATCCGGGTTTACTTGATGTAGTGGAGTTCAAGTACAGGTTGAAATTCAGATGCAACACACATCTACACTGCTGTGCTTCTTCACAACCATTGCACACTTCTCTCATACTTGAACTTCAATGTCAATTCAGTTATGCTCCTGGAATAACTAACACAAACCAGTGATCTAGCTACTAGCTACTTGGTAGTGAGTTCTGAGCAGAATGCTGACAGATCCGAGCAAAATCTTGGCTTCCACTTACCATATTCCCAAAATGTCACTCAAATGAAGTTGAAGAACGCATCTGGCTCTAGCTAATGTTGTGAGCTTTCCTGCCCTAATAGGTTAGCTGAATACCAGATAATATTGCATGTATGTTATATGTAGCTTGCTATGAGGATGTATAATTATGTTTGTCTGCCTATGATAGAGCTCCAGGGTAAGCCTTGGTGAGGACTCAAAGAGCCTCTTAGTAGGTAACTTTTTGCAAGATAGGTCATGGACATGTCAGATTCGGGAATTATTTAAGCCAATACTACTGTTAGAATAATATTGTCATGGACTCCTAAATTAAAAGCCATGTACAATATGCCAGATCTGAACAAGAAGCTTGAATAATCATTATCTTCACTCCACCAACACACACAGTCCATAGCATCGAATTGGAATTGACCTTATTGGACCACTTGCACTCAGGAGTTCGGGAAACTCATATATACATTATTGTAAGATTTCAAGCATTAACATGGAATAAGATAAAATGACTAAACTACAACAAACTGCCAAAGTGGAAAATAATGCTTAAAGTTGATTATTTTCAGGGTGGAATCAATTCTGCTAAGATCTGTTCCAAGTTAGCTAAACATCCATATTATGCATCTGGTGGTGGGAATGCAGCTCTGATAATAGATCTGTTCTAGGAATGTTACATAAGTATGGCGTGCACAGGAGGATCATTACCGCTAACAGAAGATCTGCTCCAGGTTAGCTATTCGATTATGCGACGAACCATAGAAATGTTGGGGAAGGTGAGGGTTAATTTCTTGGTTCCGCTATAATAGGATTCGGATAGTTAACTGAACTGTCTGGATAAATTTGCCTGCGAAACTGATACTGCAGGATTGTAAATTTAATTATGGGCATCATCATTGTATAGCATTACAGCTTAGATAGATAAAAATATGCGGCGTAATTAGAGAGTCCGGCCTCGATTAGAGCACCCACGAATAGTACCGCTAGATACCTAGAAATTATATGCGCGTGGAACATATAATGTGTGGGTGTTGAAGCATAAATATCCGCTGTTTTGTTGCTATTCCTATTTTTTTCGGCTTATAAAAAATTAATGGTCTGCTTAGACTAAAATCATTAATCTATTGTGTTCAAGTGGTGTCCCTTCACTATCACCTAAAACCTTTTGAGTTGCACAGTGGAGTTGCACAGCACAGTTTCAGTTTCTTCAGCCAGTGGATTGAAGATGGTCATTTGCAAACAAATGATGAAATATTCAATTGTAGCAGCTCTCTGTCTCACAGCCCTCTGTCTCACAGCCCTACTAACAAGGGATTCATCCACCAAAGAAGAACAACCATGTCTACTTCCCAACTTGCTTCTGAAGACAACGTTCAATACATGCAGAGGATACGCAGAACAATACGACAAGAGAGAGCTTCCCAATTTGGTTACATCTTGGCAAGCAGTTATTTTGACCAGATGACCGATGCTTCCAAGAACATTCTCTCATTGCAATGCTGGGCTAGAGCTGTTAGCAAATCCCTCAAGGTTGTGGAACCATTTGTGCACAGAGAATCTGGCTTTGGGGTCTCCCTGAATAGATCTAACATTTCTAGCCAAACATCTGAGAAGGCAGTAGAAGGCAGCAATATGCTGAGATTGCGAGATGTCTTGAGCTTGGAGAGTTGGGAAGAGCAATTGAGGGGGCAAAGCTACTCTTCTTTTGAGAGCTGGAAGCTATTTCTACAGTCTGCCCCGAGGAATCTAATTGTCATTGGCAAGCCATGCAGAGCACCTGAAAGGAACAGCTGTAATGATCAATTCATCACAGTTGCTTCACACTTTGCCAAAAAGCATCATTTTGATATAGTCCGATCCGTCCAGTTGAAGAACAAACTCCATTCCTTTGATGAGTTTCGAAACATAATAATTATATGGAGATCATAAACCAGAAGAGTCTGTGGTGCTGTTCAACAGCTGGGGAGGCATTGTACCAGAAATAAGGAAGGGTCGCATTGCTATATCAGACAATAAACCTTGCATCCGCAATTCATTTCCCAACTTTTTATTGGAGAGCAGTCTAAAAATCGTTGAAGACAGCAGGCGATATTTGGATCGGTACATGCCAAACAGTGACTCTGACTACATCAGTGTGATGCTAAGAACAGAGCATTTTGGCATCAATCACAACTTCAGAGAAATCAAGTCACAAGAGGAGAACGTTTTACTGTATTCAAGTTGTGTGCAGAGAATTATAAATCAAGTTCGCACCATGCAAAGGCATATTTTTGACTGTAGACTGTCGAAAATACGGTTCAAGGGAGATAAAAAATAGTTCAGATCAAGATTTGCTGGACACTGTGGTGGAGATGTTATTTCGTGAACTCAAGAGCTATGGAATGAAATTATCCTTGGAAGAATGGGACGATTCTTTATATGAAGTTTCTTCTTTTCATGTTCCAGGATATGTGGCCCTTCTGCAAAAGAATTTGGCAGCATCTGGTAAATGTTTAGTGACTGCAGGAGGTGGCACCTTTCAGAAGTCTGCACAAACATTGTACAAGTCGATCCACAACAGCAACAATATTACATCCCAATGCTATAAGGTTATATATACAAGAATGTTAGCATGTACTGTCAGTAGAATTAAAAACATAAGGCCAATTTTTAAAATTCAACACAGGACTGAATTGATGAGATTCGTTCATTTTATTTTTTTATTCAAACTGCAAGCATTAGCTATGCGGTAATAAAAAGTTCTGTAAATATTCATATATATATATACAACCTGGGTATTCTGTGCTACTTAAACATATTTGTGCAGCGTATAAAACCTTTCTGGTTAGAGTGTATAAACACGTAACCACAACCATGAATCACTCTCTTGATTGTGGTATCTAGTGCTAACTTTGACTGAAAGTGGGCCTACATGGCTGTCGTCAACTGGTAGTTTCTTCTTGAATATAGAGATATGACCAGTGACAGAAGAAAAGTATCATTCATGTGATGTTAAGAAGGAAAATGTTCACATGTATAGTGAGAAGAAAGCTCTACGAATATTTTCATGAGTTTTAATTTCATGATGAGCACATGCCATGAAAAACATGAAGTTTTACACAAATGAAAGTTTCCCTCTCACAAGCATGTATAATTTTATGTTTGTGTTTACAGTTTAGCTAGCTATGTCTGTGTGAGTGTGTGTGTTTGTGTATGTCTGTGTTTGTTGTGTGCATGTGTGTGTTTCTTTCCCTATATATATCTCTCTCCAGGAACAAAATATATAACCATGTGCCATGTGCATGAAAATTCTTGGTTCTCTCTGTGAGGACAGCTCTCATCTGTAAAGTTATAAGAATTTGTCTTACAAAACTATCAATGAACGAATGAAGTCAGGATGAATCACAATTATGAAGAAAAATTACATTCTTTCTCAATGAGTGTTGGACTCATAAAGTGCTGGCTTCAAGCTGAATAGAACCAATTGTCAATTAATCAAAACGAAGGTATCTATGTGCCTGGGACATGTAGTATCTGCCACCAGATGCTGCAAAGGTAGAAGATATCTCCCTGTACCCGATACCAAAGAATACCAAAGACTTAGAGCGATTTAGAGACTAGCAAACCACTACCGCTGATTTAAGCCAACTACTCGAACTTTTCTCTACCAATCCAGAGACCTCTGAGGAAGGAGGGTAACCTGCACTAGAAATCAAATCGCCAGAAAACTTTTGACATTCTCAAACAGGACTACTAAAGCATTCCCACATTTCAGTCAACAGTTTATGTTGCACAATGATGCATGTGATAAGGCCATTGGTAGTGTCTTCAGCCAAACCCAGAGTGGGTTAAGAATGAGTTACATTCTACTGATCCGAAAATTGCAGAAACATATCTAGGACAGCTCTGGCCACATTGTCAGTTTTAAGGATCTCCACCCATACATGTATGGCTTTAAGCCTATAGGAGGGCATCTCACTAGGTGGATGAGTTTCGCTCAGCAGTTGGATTTCCACATGGAACAGATCAGGAATAACAATGGCAATGCATATGTCATATCTAGAAGATTTTCTATTGATGAAGTAGTTCCAGTGATCCAAGAATTGAGTACAAATATGAAAGCACTGAGGGCAAACCAACTTGCAGATGGGTAATTTGCGCCCTTTATTAAAGCAATTATGTAAGGAAAGTCTCCACATACAGATTCAGCTCTTGGACTAAGATGCCAAGAAGGACTTTGGTGCTGCAAATTTTGAGGGTCATTATCAGCCGATTCACGACTGGTAATCCCCATCAATGCAAAGGAGGCAGTTCTCCAACCACCCCATGATTAGGCAGGACACATGGGGAACTACAAAGGGACAGTTGTATTGGCTAGAATATTAGTCAGTTATTGAAAACTGGGTACATCATTATCAGATGTGCCAGAAATGCAATCATCCTCAACATGGCCCACAGGCACCTCTTGACACCTCAACCACCCTTTTTAGAAGCTATCTTGGATATTATGGATCCATAACCTCCAAGTTGAAAGGAAGAAAATATATCCTTGTCATGACCAACATTTTTTAGGTTAGTTGGTTAAAGCTTTTCCTCTCAGATTAACAGATAACAGACACAGAAACACTAGTTTCACTAGCTACTAACAAACAGCTCTCTGGGCATGGTCCATAGACTGTCCTAGACAAGATTGATAGTGTGAACTGCCAAATACAGTTGATTCCAAATATCCCGCATCTTCCTGAGTGTGTAGCAGTTCCAGCTAGTTTGTTCGTGAATGTTTAATAGCTTTAGGATACTATTGACTGGAGAAGCTGGTGCTGAATAATGTATCTCATTCTGCCCTTGCAACCTGGCTAGTGCCCAGCTAGTAGAGGCCATTTCCTCCCACTGCAATCAGTGTGACCTTCACACTCTAAGCTGCTAGTATTTATATAGCTCTTTTTTGAAGAGTGACAATATCTCGATATGGGCCCACTTCTACCACATTTACAACAAGCTCATCAGTACTGACTAGAACCTCTCCTTGGGCCCTGGTCATGGTCATTTAGTATCATGGACATGTTTGTTCCTGTCTATGGCTTCTCACCTCTCTGCCTACTGCTTCCAAGTCAGAATAATTCATCTTTAGCTTATCAATCAATTTCTCGATTTCAGTAGCGAGATAATCTCTTTCAGAGCCACGGATACTCGCTGTGCCATTGGTATTTTCCCCTACTTTCAGGGATTTGGGTGGTAGGTTCTCCATTCAGACCTACCACCAAGTGGGTCCCTCGTCTTAGTCGTGCCTGCCCTACTCATGGCACAGCATCACGTAGACAATTTCAAGTTCATTAATTGAGAAGATTATTGTAATATATATATATGTATATAACGTCATCATACATAAGTGCTCATATTGTTTTGTTGAATGACTGTGGTGATATCTACTTAAGGATGAACTCTTGTAGTTAGAGCATATGAACATGTGGCGACACCTTTGAATCTTGCTTTATTAGCACGCTAGTGCTAACTATATCTGAATGTGAACCTACAGGATTAGCAAGACAGTCTGGCAAAGTTATATTGAGACATGACTAGTGACAACAAAAGCATGTACCATTCATGTGATGATGAAAGGAAGATTTTCACATGCATGTTGAGGAGAAAGCTATATGCATATGGGTATTGATTACATGTTGACCCACAACTCATGAAAAACATGACTATACAGTATGTATATGTGTTTGTGTGTAGCTAGTTGTGTGTACTTATGTCTCTGTATGTGTGTGTGTCCCTCTCTCTCTAGGAAATGAAATATAATCCTGTATCAAGCATGACAACACTTGGTTCTCTCTGTGAGGACATCTCTCATCAGTAAAGTTTACAAAACTCTCATCAAAAACAATGTAACTCATGCAATACTTTTGATCCAGTGAATAGAGGTCAGTCTTGCAACAGGTTTTGCAAGACCATTTTACCAGGAAGATCATGTGGAATGTTCTCTAGATGCTGGAGATGATAAAAGTTAATGCTATTCCTTCAGTCCCCTGAGGAGAAGTTGTCTCAACCAATACAGAGTACAATCAGCAAGCATCATGTTTGGAGATTATTACTCTCCCCAACAAGAGTTCAGATATGTAAGAGAGTTCATCTCAATTATTTCCAAATGCTGTCAGCAAGCGTCACAAGATAAATTAATTCCTTCCAAACAAGGTTTCAGCTCACCAATTATCTATAATTGCTTACACTGTGAGATGAATCAGCTCTGGTATGATTATTACATCCTTCTTCGAAGTATCAACTACCTTAATTATTGATGTTTTACTTAACTCATATGCATTCCATTTCTTCAGTGAAATGTCAGACCCCATGGTTACTGCTGATATTAATTTGATGTGAATGCAAAGACTTCCCCCACCCCACCCCCAGTAGTAATATCTCTAAAATTCACTTGACAGCTTTTTAACCACCTAAACAGTGGTTTTAGCAGTTATTAGCTCAAAACAGTTCCAGCATCTCTTGAATCCTTCACTAAGGGACAGAGATAATTATGTATAGGGACTTGACAAGGTTCTTAACATTTAGTGTGCATCTGTGGATGTATGTCAATTGCATTATACTTGTCATGTTATTGAGAATTGCTACATGCCACAGATGCATGCCAAACTTCAGGTCAGGGCACATACTTCAGTATATTTCTAAAACAGACAATATAAGAAAATCCAGGTACGATGTTCATGCTTACATACAATCAATTTTACTAGACCAATGCAGGACATCGCTGACAAGTGGTGTGGAGGGTACCTAGGTCCAGCAAGCCTTCATTGTACCTCTAGGCCTTGAGGTGGTAAACAATGCATTAAAGTCCAGTTATGTTGTGGTGGATTTGTTTATATAGCCCCAGGTGTGACATGACTAATCATAAGAGGTTGCAATAACTAAACAGGGAAGTATACGTATCAGGCAAAGTTATGCTTTCAAGGTGTGCTTTACTGTAGGTGCTTTACTGTAGGAGTAGTGACAAAAGCTGTGCTTGAAGGACACTCATGGTTGTCATACTCCAGGAATAACAGACAGGAAGTGGAGATTTCCCGAGCCCAGCCTCCTCCACATTACTACATTTATGGGTGTGTCTCTCAGTTTTGTTCAATACAAAGGTCATTAACTTCAACTGCGGTTAGGCAAGGGCAATGGGTGACTATAGTTATGGCATCTAGTGGCTAGGTTTATAGGATTAGAGTCAGGACAGTGTGGGAATAAGGGTATCATCTTGTAGCTAGGTTTAAGCCAGTGCAATGGATGACTATAGCTATGGCATGCAGTAGCTTGGGTAAGGGTCAAGTCAATGGGTGACTGTAGTTTACAGCAGGGAGAGGCCAGTGTTAGTAGCAAGATAATGGTTGATGACTCTACCTTAGCATGTAGTGACTTTGGTTAGAAGGTTCAGATCAGGGTATGTGTGAAAGGTTACAGCTAGGTTTAAACCAGGGCAATGGGTGGCTATAGCTATGTAGTGGCTAGGGTAAATGCCATGCCAATGGGTGACTGTGGTTACAGCGAGTCCAGGGTTAGGGCCATGGCAATGTGTGACTATAGTTACAGAATGAAGTATCACTGGCTGATAAGAGGTGGTATACATATTCTAAAACCAGCTGATAACTTCTTAACACCTGAGAGCCAGCTGCTAATCCACACTGCATGGTGACATCTCTTCATTTCAGCCCCAATTTCTAGCACATGGGCTTGGTTTATAATTACAGGTAACAATGCGATAACATGATGGTGTTTTGCACACTTCAGGTTAAATGTGTTTCCTCCTTCCTTCCTCTGTAATTAGATTACTCATAAATAATTACTCCCCCACATCCTGCATGTGGTCTGGGGTGATAATTATAATTCCTCGGTCACCAGTCCAAGTCTCTTATACGTACATAAGCTACACTTCTAGGAAGTGCAGTCTGTGGTAAGAATGGGAGCCTCCTCACTATGGCCTCCAGGATGAGGGTTTGTTTCGGTATAATGCATAATAGCTGGAGTTCAGCATGACAATTCCATAACAATTTGTTGTGGTATGCTAAGCAGGGTAAATTATTTTCCATTAAATATATGTGTGTGTATGTGTATATCTATGTCTGCTTGTTAGTGTAGGCATAGCTACATACAGAGCTAAGCTCGTCATTAGGAAAGAAAGTAATGAAATATCTTATTTTTATTACTATGTGCCATTGTCAGGAGAAGCTCATTCTCTTGCAGCTCTTGCAATGCCAACCTCTTGTTTACTGACCTAGTTGCTCCGCAACTCTTATCAATAAACCTAGCTTGACCAATTCAATCTCCACCCTTCTGATAAGTCACAAAGGTAAAGAATAATAATAGCATAGAATCACAATTGTCTCATACACCAATTGTATCATACACCAACTGTCTTATACACTTCCTTTAGTTATCTTGTGTTTTCTCTCCTCTCTCTCTCTCTCTTTTTTCTCTTCTCTTTCTGTCTTTTTGTCTTTTATAGATTCAATCACAGTTCACATAGTGGTTTGTGGGTAGTCTGTCTTCTCTAATCTCTGTGATTTTACACCTTCTGATATAGGTGAGTAATCAGGTGACAGGTTGTTCCTTTCCCAGAGGTGTCGGAGGCAGTAGTCAGGATGCTCCCTGACATTCCCCTTTCCTTAGGACGAGAGTCAAACTCTCGAGATAAACCATCTGCATTGCCATTTCGGGTGCCTGGCCTATGTGTGATTGTAAAGTCGAATGGTTGTAATGATAATGCCCACCTCACGAGACGTCCATGCATATCCTTAAGATGAATCAGTCTTGTTAATGGGTTGTGATCTGTCTGATTCTCAAACCTCGAACCTTCCAGGTAGACTCGGTAGTGCTTTACCACCTCAACAATTGCCAATGCTTCCCTTTCGATTGTGGAGTATTGTTGTTCACCTTTTAGAAGCTTTCGAGATCCATAGGCTAACGGGTGCTCCTCCCCTTGTTCATCTTTCTGACTCAGCACATATGCTATGCCTGCGGCGGAAGCATCTGTCTGCAGGATGAAAGGCATGTCCCATTTTGGTGTTATCAAAATAGGATAAGTAAATAGCATCTCTTTTAACTGAGTGAAAGCGTTCTCCAAAGTATCATTACGATGTTGTCTTAATAGGCATGTCTTTCCTTGTTAAGTTAGAGAGGGGCGTGGCAATTGTAGCAAAGCTAGGGATGAATCTCCTGTAGTACCCTGATAAGCCTAAAAAAGCTCTCACATCTTTCTTCGTAAGGGGTCTGGCAAAGGCTTGGACTGCTTTAATCTTAGCCTGCATAGGATGTACTTGTCCTTGACCCACCACATATCCCAAATAGACACAACTATTACAGGCAAACTTGCACTTGTTCCTCTTCACTGTTAGGCGTGTGTCTCGTGGTCTTGTGAAGACTTCATTCACATGCTTCGTGTGTTCTTCCCAGCTGTTGCTGTGGATTAGAATGTCATCCAAATATGCGGCCGCGAAATGGTGTATTCCCTGGAGAACTTGGTCCATCAATCGTTGAAACATCGAAGTTGCAGCCACTAAAACGAACGGCATTGTCTTAAACTCGTATTTGCTGATAAAAGCTGTCTTGGGTTGGCTCTCCTCATCAACGGGCACCTGCCAATAGCCTTTGGTGAGGTCCAAAGCTGCTGTATTGTATTAGGCTCTCCCGACCTCGTCGATTAAATCTTCTACCCGAGGGATCGGGTAGGGATCAGCTTGTGTTACCAGATTCAACTTTCTATAGTCTACACAAAGAGGCTTACTTTCGTCCTTCTTTGGCACCAAAACGACAGCTGCTGCCCAAGGACTTTTAGAGGGTGTAATAATGTCCTGTTTTAGCAGTGTCTTGATCTCTTTTCGGAGATACTCGTGACCAGCCTGTGGAAGGTAGAATCCTAATCGGATGGCATCAGCCATGTGAATCACGTGGTGTATCAGGTGCGTCCGTCCTGGTTCATCCCTGATCACATCCTTGAATGAGTGACGTAATTCATCTAGTTCCTTTTCCTGTGAGGGTGTCAGTATTGACCCTGTTGGTTTATGTTCTGATGTCACTTCGTCTTCCTCTTCTTCCGCAAAGAATACCGCAGCTTCCGGTGCATTCCACTTCTTCAGTCCATTGATGTGGAAGCGTCGGTGTCTCTTCCGATCTTCTCAGATATCAACCTCGTAACTTGATAACTCTTCAGAGTCTCCAGCATTCAGACTTGGCCGAAATGCCTGCTGTGGGTGAATTGTGTGCCATGCATAGCCGCTCAGATCTACATTCTCGGGGAACCACAACTAAATTTTCATCCTTGTTTTGATAAGGCTTTCTCATTAACAGACCTTGCTCCCAGAAGAAGTCTCCTGTGTTCTTCTCAGCCTGCACTCTCACATCCTTCAATGATGGGTCGAGGAGTTGGAGTGAACCCAGTTGTGAGGGAGAAATCTTCTCCACGTCTGTTTGTTCTGCTTCCTCATTGCTGGTGGTAGGTTGTGTTCTTTCAGTCTTGTCTGCAAACATATCATGAGAAAAGTTGAACAATTGACCCAACTCTACCTCAGGGTTCTCTCCACTGGACTCGTCTAGACCCTAGGTCTCTGCTCCATCGATTTCTTACTGTGTCGATGTTGTTTCCTCTTGTTTCTCTTGTTGCCGTATCTAGGCTCTCGTGGTCACCATTGCCACATCAGAGGTTCTCGCTTCTCTGTTGGCTGTGTCTCTTCATCGACATCATCCTGAAGCATCTCTCGTAGTAGCTTCCTGAAGTGTGGTACATCTTTTCCTAAGAGCATGTCCACATTGTTGTGAGGTGATACACCTACTGCCAGCTCGTGTGTCTTCCCGTTTATTTGTAGCTCAATTCTCGCGGCGGGAAACCAAGTCTTTCGAGAACTAGCTGTGGTGTAGGGGATCTTCCACCCTAGTTGGCTTTTGCTGTCAATACACCTCGGATGCACTATTAACTTCGAAAAGCCCATGTCAATCAATGCTACTACTACAGACTTACCATTGACCTTGGCCATTCTTGTCCAAGTTGGTAAATTGGTTCGGATGTACGTACTGTGACCAAAGTTGACGTTTTCCATCTTTACCCGACAATCTTTTCGAAAGTGTCCTTTTCCCCGCACCTGAAGCATTCGATCTGTCCTAACAGGTGGAGAGTAGACACCTTTGTTTCTCTCTACTTCTGGATGTCTGGGTTCCAGTGGTCTGGGGCGGTTCTGAGTGTCCCTTGGCTTCGGTCGAAAGCCCTCTCTCTGTTTGAGTATTTCTGCAGACTGAGTCATTACCCAAATGTTAGGCCAAGTGCGTTAAGAAAATATTAATGTAGTTGTAGCACTCCGATATTGAATTGACCCCTATTAAAATGTTGGGGACCTCCCCCCACCCAACCCATTACCCAAATGTGAATCTATCTAATATTTTCCAACACATAACTTGCGTATAATGTCTGTTCTTATTAATTTTACTAACCAAAGACTCCAAACTGTTCAATGTATTTCTGTAGCAATCCGTTTCTCCATTCAGCACTAATCCATTTCTATGTTGAGCAAAACTCCCGAAAATCATAAAAGATCTTCAATTATCATAAACACAATTATGTGGTTAACAGCAAAGACCTTCAACAAAACTTAGTACATACTTATGTATGGTGCTGTGTCTATGTGTATATAACAACATGTCTACTCTAGCTATAATCATGTAATATTGTTATATATACGTATTACTTCTTGTGGGGGGCTGCTTGACAAAGACAAAAATGTTTTAAAATAAAAATAAACATTTAGAAAACCCTTATCTATTTAAAAGCTCTATTATAGGAGTCATAGATAAGAGTCCTGTAAATGTTTATATATACAACGTGCATCAAACACAACTCCTTACATTGTTTTGTCCAAGGTCTGTGGTGATACCTAATTAGAGAACAGAATATGGATCTCTTGTGGTTAGAACATATGAATATGTGGCAATACTCTTCAATTTTGCTTTATTCGCATCCTAGTGCTGAAGGTCTGCCTACAGGATTAGCAATGCAGTACATTCTTGAAATAGTTATATAGAGGCATGACTAGTGACAACAAAAGCATGTACCATTCATGTGATGATGAGCAGGAAGTTTTCACATGCATGTTGAGAAGGAAGCTATATGAATATGGGTATTGATTACAGAATGACGCACGTACTCATGAAAAACATGGCTATACAGTAATAAGTATGTATATGTGTTTGTGTGTAGAGATATAGCTGTTTTATCCCAAATGCAGTCAGCAAGCATCACAGTATTAATTCCTTACAAACAAGGTTAGAGCTAACAAATGCTTAGTACCAGCTATTGTTGCTATGACAAATGAACTCCATACATGCAACTTTGAGAAGAATCACCTCTGGTATCATTAGTACATCCTTCTCTGAACTATCAGCTACCTTAGTTTTAAGTAAGTCATACAAGTTAAATTTCTCCAGTGAAAAGTCAGACGCTATGGTTACTCCCCCATGAATATGATGCCAATGCGAAGGCTCCCCCCACCAGTAGTAATATCTCTAAAACTCACTTGGCAGCTTTTTAAACACCTAAACTGTGGTTTTAGTAGTTATTTGTGCCCGAACAGTTCCAGCATGTCTTGAATTATTTGCTAGGGAACAGATATTTAACCATGTATACGGTTCTTAAGAAAGCATTATTCCATTTAGTGTGCATCTGTGGACAGTTATTAATGTATGTCAATTGACTTCCACTTGTCATGCTATTGAGAATTGCTACATGCTACACATGCATGCCAAAGTTCAGGTCAGGGCCATAACTTCACATATTTCAGTATGCTTCATAATATATGTTTTATGGAAACTAAAAGAACATATAGGTACAATGTGCATGTCATGAGGCATGCTTCCCTACAACAGCTCAATTTTACTAGACCAATGCAGGACATGACTGACAAGTGATGGTGTGTAGGTCCAGCTTCATTAGAAGATTTTTAGATTTCTGAGCCTTGTACCTCTAGAACCTAGGCCTTGAAGTGGTAAATAATTGAAGTACAGTTATGTTGTGGTGGGTTTGTTTATTTAGCCCCACGTGTGCCATGACTAATCATGAGAGTTTGCATACCAATGAGGGAGCTTTACATTTCATGAAAAGTTATGCTTTCAAGGTGTGCTGTCATTGTAGGAGGAGCCACAAAAGCTCTGCTTCAGAACCCTCATGGCTGTCATACTCCAAGAAAGACGCACAGAAAGTCGAGATTCCCCATCCCCACCCTTCCCACATGTTCAATACTAAGATCATTAACTTCAACTAGGATTTGGATTGGCAATGGGTTATTATTGTACTGGATAGGGTTGGAGGGATGAGATCAGGGCAGTGGTGAATATAGTTATAACATGTTGTGTCTAGGTTTAAGCCAGGACTATTTGACTATAGCTACTGCTGGGGTGAAGGGCCAAGTCAATGGGTGACTGTGGTTATAGCAGGTAATGGCCAGGGTTAGGGCCAGGGCAATGTGTCACTATAGTCACAGAATGAGGTATCACTCATTGATAAAACGGTGTACATTTTCTAACACCAACTGATAACTTCTTAACAAGGATAGCCAGCTACTAATCCATGATGCATAGTTACATAGCAGTCCTGCATATGGGCTTGATATATAATTACTGGTAACTATGTGACAAGGTGAAGGTGTGTCATGCACACTTCTGATTTTACTATGTGAAATGTGTTTCCTTTTTCCTTGTTCTGTTATTATAATGTTCAACTCACAAATAATTAGACCCCCACATCCTGCATGTGTTCTGGGATGATAATTTTGGGCCACCAATCAGTCCAGGTGGCTCTCAATCATAAGTTACCCTTAACACTTTTCCCGGTGTAAGCGCCATATGGCGTAATTGCTTTTGAAAAATCATAAAAAATCAATCGTTGGCAAAACAAAAATATCATAAAATTGCGCTGCAGCTACATTCAAAATTATACGGCAATAGCGCCATGGTAACTAGGGAAATCCCGCCGGTAAAGTTCAAGGGGTCAATTCTGCCCTAGAATTTAAAATGGTCGAAAGGCTATCTTTTGATGAGGTGCTCACAGCGGTCCTGGACGACAACTACGATGACTTTGGGTTATCTGACGATGAATCTGAGGAAGGGGAGAGTGAAGCCTACCGTGTACAGCCCAGTTTGGATCGTGACCAAGTAGAGCTACTCGGCAGAGACTTTTCCAATCGAAACCATGGCAGTATGGACGAAGCTATGGCTGTTGGAGGCGAAGGCATTGATCCTGGCAGTCCTCCTGGTAAGTCAATGTACTTTGCTAGCTATATATAAAGCCTGATAGTCTGAGAGCTAGCTAAATCATGGTGTTAGCTACACCTGTGTAATAGCCTACTTTCCTTTATAGTTCTAGCTGTACTTGATTCCTTGACTTGTCTAATAAGTTGACGAATAACAACTCTATCATGTTCAGGTTTGATGGAGCAAGTGATGGACCATGACGGAGATAATACATGGCACAGCTTCCCCATGTTCAGATGAGTTCTGATAAAGATAGTGATGCAAACACACCTACCCCACTCTCTTCATCCATACTGCACGAGGACGCTCGTCTTGTTAGACCTACACGAGGACGTACTTTTCTCAGAAGTAGGAATGTTCAACTCTCCCCCTTACCTTCATCCAGTGCTAGTCTTACTGCATGAGGACACTTGTATATCAGACTATGAGTATGTCATTACAGAGTATTGTATTGTATAATTGCTCTTTGATTCTGTGTACATTGTATCAATATTATTGGTTATGGGAATTGTATCAATAATATTGGTGGGAATTCTATACAGTAGAAATTATGTCCTCTCTGTTAGTCAGGCAAACGTCTTGTCATACCACAGCATATCTCAGTTGTTCCTAAAGTTGGCTGAAAAAAGGATAACAATACAATAATATACAATTTTGATTTTTTAATTATTTTTTATTATTATTAAACATTATAATGATATTCATACATGTGTGGTTTGGTTACCTAGCAATATGAATTGACCACAATAATGTCCAACAGTAGAGCTATCTTGTGGTATATGGTTGCTAGGGACTATTGTTAACCTGATTTAATATCAATTTATTTGTACTTAATGGTCAATTTTTAATTTTTTCCCAAATAAACTCACCGGGAGAAGAGTTAAGAAATGTAGTCTGTGGATGAATGGAAGCCTCCTAACTATGGCCTGGCCTGTACACAGGGGGGGTGCAAGGGGGTGCACTTGCACCCCCCTTTCAAATTAATGATATGCATATCCAACTAGCTGCATATATAATCATGTATCACTACTAATAGCAGACTGCATGCATATATAATCATGTACCACCTTCTTTACAAAAATATCCAGCACATTGGCAATAGTAATTAAACACCTCTGACGCCACCTACAACTGACATGTGGTTTGAATAATTTACACCTAGTGTCAGTGTCACATGCTGATCCTTGCTAGTGTAGCATGCTGTGAACGAGCACACCAGCCATGAAGAGACAACGGCAATCCAGTGATATAAGATCTTACTTTAATTTAAAAAAGCTACTCAAGAAGACAGTGGTAGCTAAGCACTCGCTGTGTAGGGTACAAAAACGACTCATTTTTCATCCATATTGTAGGGCCATCTTCAGAGCCTCCGATTACAGTCTGTGTCCCAGTCACACAATTGCACTCTGTTGGTAGGGATGATGAGGAACTTGACCAGCCTGTTATTCCAGAAGCTCCAGTGATCAGCACAACAATCTGATGCTTTGCTTTCTGAACAACCACCATTCGAAGACATTGGAAATTTGTTAGAGCCAACAAAATCCATTGACACCATATGCCAGTTGGTGAGTAACCTATCCAATGAGGCAAAGCATTCTTTGCTGTGTCATCATACAGTACCACCTAACATTTTACCCACTACATATTCTCGTGGTTGCAATCGGAAGTTTAATACCACTTGGCTTACAAAGTATCCCTTTCTTCTCTATAGTCCCAAGTTAGATGGTGTTTTCTGTGGACCATGCTCACTCTCCTTTCTAGTGACAAGAGAAAAGATAAAGGATTACTTGTAAATAGGTCTTACTCCAATTGGTCCAAAATAGGCAGTGCTTTGAATCATTCCTCCCTTCAATATCATCGGGATTGTGTGCAATACACTGATGTCTTGAAAAATACTATTGACAATCCAGCTTCGCGTATTGATATTATGGCCAATAGTGGTATCCAAATGCGAATGGATGAGAATAAGCACATTATTCGCCAAATAGTTCGTGCCATTCTTTTCTTGGGAAAGCAGGGACTTCCATTTCGTGGTGATAATGAAGATCTCAGCACTACTAAAAATCCTGGAAATATCTTGGCTTTACTTAAGTGTTTTGCTGAGAGTGATTCTATTCTTTTTAATCACCTCAATAAACCAAGGGCCAAGAATGCCACTTATATTTCTCCAAGATCTCAGAATGACATCATCAATGTTATTGGCCGTGACATAATCTTAGCTAATACAGTAGCAGAGGTTAAAAAAAGTAAATTTTATTCAGTTCTTGCAGATGAAGTTAGCTGCCACAACGTTGAGCAATTACCTGTTTGCCTCGATTTGTGGACAGTGAATGCAACATTCGTGAAGAATTTATAGCTTTCTTAAAGTTAAACAGAGTTAGAGCAGTTGACATTGCTGATGCTATAGTTAAATTTTTGGAGAATCTTGGTTTATCTTTCAGTGAGTTACGTGGCCAAGGTTATGATGGTGCATCTACAATGAGTGGACATAAATCAGGTGTTCAGGCAAGAATTCGAGAAAAGCAACCCAAAGCACTATACACGCACTGTGCTTCCCATTCACATTCACTTAATCTTGTGATTGTAAAATCATGCTCTGTTCAAGAAATTAGAAATTGCATTGAGAGTATTAAAAGTATAACCATTTGGATTAAATACTCCCTGAAACGAGAAGCTCTCCTTAAAGCAATTACAGGACAGAGTACAAATCCATCAAGTAGACAACCTCTACTTCATGACGGTTGGGAGCGCTTTTCTTTGGCTCATCCTTTCTTGTTGAAGATGTTCGAAGTAATCCTTTATGGAAGTAGTGATTTTCCTTTATACAATGATGGATGGTCATCATAGGATAAGCAAAATGCACTTGCATATATGAAGAAACTGGAATCTTTTGAATTTGTCTATTCAATGGTAACCCTTTTTTGGTCTTTATTATACCTTAAACAAAACCTACAAGGCAAAAATAAGGAGGTGTCTCCACTGTCATGCAGTGCTGTGAAGAGCTAAAAAAGGTGAGAGAGGATATTGAGGCTTATTCCCAGCATATTTATCTGCATAGTTGTAGAATTGCTGAGAAATCAGGTATATCTGATTCAATACCTCGTAGAGCTTGGTGTCAGCAGCATCGTTCGAACCCTGAAAGCTCTTCAGTTGCAGATCACTTCAAAAAAAGTGTTGCTATTCCATTCTTAGACTATCTTATTAGCGATATCTCTTCAAGATTCTCTAATCACAGTAAACAGGCAGCTTCAATTCAGGGACTACTACCTGTGAATATTACAGTCAACTCTTCAATTGTTGACTTGAATGAGGCCATAGCTTTTATTCTGAAGATCTTCCAAATCCCAACATCCTCGATGAAGAACTTTGTCGTTGGAAGACCAAATGGCTAGCAGTGAAACAACAAGATCATTCAGAAACAATTAGTGACACACTGGAGCAATGTTGCTCCACTTCACTTCCCAACATTTTTACATTGCTTTAGCTTTTTGGAACAATTACATTAAGCTCATGCTCATGTGAAAGATCGGCATCTGCACTAAGGCGACTTAACAATTACATGCGATGCACACAGTCAGAAGAGCGGCTAAGTGCTTTAGCCCTAATTCACATGAACTATGAATATGACATTAACATTGATCATGTATGTAAGCTGTTTTTCCAAAAATATCCACGTAAAATGGAAAAAGCAAGTTTACTTTTTTCTTAATTTGTATTAATATTATTTTTGACCATAATTAAACAGAATGATGTGTTTATGACTATTACATGTTAGTTTATGTCTACTACATATTTTGTCACCCCCCTTTCAAAAATCCTGCGTACGGGCCTGATGGCCTTCAAGCTGAGGTATGTTTTGGTTTAATCCGTAATTGCTGGATTTCAGCAGGACAATTTCACGGAGCTGCTCATTAAAAAAAAAATTACAGTTTGTTGTGGTATGCTCAACAGTGTAAAGTATTTGAGTCTGTCCATTTAATATATGCGTGTGTGTGTGAATATCTATGTCTGCTTGTTAGTGTAGGCATAGCTACAGAGCTATGCTTGTCATTAGGAAAGAATGTAATGAAATATCTTATTTTTATTACTTTCTGCCATGCATGACAAAACTTGTTCTCTCCGTGTGTACAACTTCTATCTGTAAAGTCATTGGAATTTAGTTGCGTTTTTACAAACTATCATTCTAGAACTATTTTACTCAAGCAAGAAGTAAACTTCTAGAGAATTTAGTTGGTTTCAACAG
This sequence comes from Cladorhizidae sp. MBARI D1340-BT2, assembly GCA_028752905.1. NCBI lineage: Eukaryota > Metazoa > Porifera > Demospongiae > Poecilosclerida > Cladorhizidae > Cladorhizidae sp. MBARI D1340-BT2. The sequence goes on from JAQNBH010000010.1 coordinate 11,752,452, forward strand.
AAGTTGCAGGACACACCCAAGCCAGAAAAATCAAGTAGGGTGTTTTCTAGATGATGGAGCTGCTAAAAATGAAGGCTAATTTACTTCAGTCTCTTGTTGATATGGAGGTGAGGTCCTCTCAACTAGTTCAGAATACAGTCAGAAAGTAGAAGACATGCACTATTAGATCATGATCATTCAGCTTTGCTCACTAGATTCTCTCCCCATAATCCATAAGAAATGTATTATCAGTCAAGCTTTTCAAAGAATCCATGAACTTTGTCCTGCTTTTTGCAGTAGATATGAACCTAATTACGGGGCTGGGAAATTCACAGAATTTACTATAATCTGGATATAGACACATAATTATGGTATTGTTAGTAACTACCTGTGAGCATTCTGCTCAAAACTAATGGGCATGTGGCAGTGTACTGGTTTGTCTATGGTAAAAATTAATTATTGGAGCATGACTAAATGGACATGATCCGGGTTTACTTGATGTAGTGGAGTTCAAGTACAGGTTGAAATTCAGATGCAACACACATCTACACTGCTGTGCTTCTTCACAACCATTGCACACTTCTCTCATGCTTGAACTTCAATGTCAATTCAGTTATGCTCCTGGAATAACTAACACAAACCAGTGATCTAGCTACTAGCTACTTGGTAGTGAGTTCTGAGCAGAATGCTGACAGATCCGAGCAAAATCTTGGCTTCCACTTACCATATTCCCAAAATGTCACTCAAATGAAGTTGAAGAACGCATCTGGCTCTAGCTAATGTTGTGAGCTTTCCTGCCCTAATAGGTTAGCTGATAGGTTAGCTGAATACCAGATAATATTGCATGTATGTTATATGTAGCTTGCTATGAGGATGTATATGTTTGTCTGCCTATGATAGAGCTCCAGGGTAAGCCTTGGTGAGGACTCAAAGAGCCTCTTAGTAGGTAACTTTTTGCAAGATAGGTCATGGACATGTCAGATTCGGGAATTATTTAAGCCAATACTGTTAGAATAATATTGTCATGGACTCCTAAATTAAAAGCCATGTACAATATGCCAGATCTGAACAAGAAGCTTGAGTAATCGTTATCTTCACTCCACCAACACACACAGTCCATAGCATCGAATTGGAATTGACCTTATTGGACCACTTGCACTCAGGAGTTCGGGAAACTCATATATACATTATTGTAAGATTTCAAGCATTAACATGGAATAAGATAAAATGACTAAACTACAACAAACTGCCAAAGTGGAAAATAATGCTTAAAGTTGATTATTTTCAGGGTGGAATCAATTCTGCTAAGATCTGTTCCAAGTTAGCTACACATCCATATTATGCATCTGGTGGTGGGGATGCAGCTCTGATAATAGATCTGTTCTAGGAATGTTACATAAGTATGGCGTGCACAGGAGGATCATTACCGCTAACAGAAGATCTGCTCCAGGTTAGCTATTCGATTATGCGACGAACCATAGGAATGTTGGGGAAGGTGAGGGTTAATTTCTTGGTTCCGCTATAATAGGATTCGGATAGTTAACTGAACTGTCTGGATAAATTTGCCTGCGAAACTGGTACTGCAGGATTGTAAATTTAATTATGGGCATCATCATCGTATAGCATTACAGCTTAGATAGATAAAAATATGCGGCGTAATTAGAGAGTCCGGCCTCGATTAGAGCACCCACGAATAGTACCGCTAGATACCTAGAAATTATATGCGCGTGGAACATATAATGTGTGGGTGTTGAAGCATAAATATCCGCTGTTTTGTTGCTATTCCTATTTTTTTCGGCTTATAAAAATGGTCTGCTTAGACTAAAATCATTAATCTATTGTGTTCAAGTGGTGTCCCTTCACTATCACCTAAAACCTTTTGAGTTGCACAGTGGAGTTGCACAGCACAGGTTCAGTTTCTTCAGCCAGTGGATTGAAGATGTTCATTTGCAAACAAATGATGAAATATTCAATTGTAGCAGCTCTCTGTCTCACAGCCCTCTGTCTCACAGCCCTACTAACAAGGGATTCATCCACCAAAGAAGAACAACCATGTCTACTTCCCAACTTGCTTCTGAAGACAACGTTCAATACATGCAGAGGATACGCAGAACAATACGACAAGAGAGAGCTTCCCAATTTGGTTACATCTTGGCAAGCAGTTATTTTGACCAGATGACCGATGCTTCCAAGAACATTCTCTCATTGCAATGCTGGGCTAGAGCTGTTAGCAAATCCCTCAAGGTTGTGGAACCATTTGTGCACAGAGAATCTGGCTTTGGGGTCTCCCTGAATAGATCTAACATTTCTAGCCAAACATCTGAGAAGGCAGTAGAAGGCAGCAATATGCTGAGATTGCGAGATGTCTTGAGCTTGGAGAGTTGGGAAGAGCAATTGAGGGGGCAAAGCTACTCTTCTTTTGAGAGCTGGAAGCTATTTCTACAGTCTGCCCCGAGGAATCTAATTGTCATTGGCAAGCCGACAACAGAGCAGTAATGGTTTTGAACTTCAGCTGCTCAAATAGACCCTCACCAGCATCAGAATTATTCATGATCTTTCTGGACAAAAAGATAGGCATGGTTCTTTTTTATGCTGCTTGGTTTAGGCAATGGACTTGGCTCCACTACCAGGAGACTAATGATTCAGTTCTTTGTTGCTATTGCTCACTGGCGGATTATTACTGAAAGATTTCTGCAGCAAACAAGAGGCACCCTTTGTCAGTAAAGGGTATATATACTGGAAGGATGCTTGCTCCATCTTCAGGTGAGTCAGATATAATATACATAGCTACATACTTATCCTAAAGGCTGGCATCAGACATCAAAGTATTATGTAGAAGCTACCCAGGCAATTTCCATTCCACAAGCAGATGTTGCGGGGAACGTCCAGTTGTGATAGGAATGCTACTTAGCTTCTTAAGAATGTACATGACCTAGGAAGAAAAGTACTTGTTTTCAGTAGGCATGAGAACAATGAAAGCTATTTCATACAGTTGATGAGGCTGAGAAGCCATGATCAGCAGGTGAGGATAAGGCAAGTAAAGCAACTAATTTGAAGGTATTTTCCATTTACACCAAAAATTATTGCTTTATAATTTTGGACATTTGTTGAGGTGCTTTCGAATCAAAAATTAATCTATGTTATATGCAGGGTGTTACTGAGTGGCTTAATAAAAAGGCTGATAAATACACTAGTCTGTAAATTCAAAATGAAGTCATTGAATTGATGTTGCAAACTTTTCTCTGAGAATTGATCAAAGAAGTGCCACAGGTATGGTATTTTACAATCATGACTGATGTATGCGTTGATTCATCAGATGAACAGCTAGCTGACTGCATCATGCATGCAAATACTAATCTAGTGTTCCATGAAAACTTCATTGGACTTCATTTATCATTATTTATCGATGCCCCGACTATAAAGCTACCGGTAATACTATTTTGTCTATTGTGAAGAATGTATTGTTACGACATAATCTTAACTTGTCCATGTCGGGAACAGTGTTATGACTTGGGAAGTAACATGGCAGGTTTTTGGAGTGAAGTGTCCATTATGTTATGGATATGCACCAAGTATTGCTGCTGTGGCCTCGTTCAAACAGGTGAATTGTTAAATTAGCATAAAAGCAATCATTATTTGAAAATATCAAAGCTGATATGTTGTCCAGCACTGTTAGATTTCGTACACTATGTCCTCCCCATTGGATGGTGTGAAATGAAACCTTTCAAAGTATACTGGAGAATTATGATGTTATTTTAGAAGTATTGGATGCAATATTAAGTGATCATCCAGATTTTGAGACTAGGGCTCGAGTTAATAGTGAAGCAAGTCAAATGAAACATTTGATTACTTCTTTGGAGCATCTCTTCTCCATAATATTCTGTGGCACGCCAACAACTTAAGCAAGACCTTGCAGGAAACTAACATGAGTGCATCACCACTAGGACAGAGTATTTCCAGGATGAACATTAGTACACTGCAGGTAAAATATTGATATCCCATAATTATAGTGACAATTTTATATTTATAATTATTTTTTTTTTTTATTCAATCAGATGTGAAAAACATTTCAAGCAAATGCATAACTATGGAAGGTGGTAAGAGTAGCATTGAGGAACCAAAGTTGCCAAGGAAATGAAGACCAGAATACGTTTGATAACCGTATTAGTACTAGCACTTCACCAGATGAACGCTACCATGTCATTTATTGAGAGGTCCTTGATACTTTAACTAGTTATATCAATAGATTTCAACAGAAGAGTTATCAAATATATAACAAACTTGAACTGCTCAAAAAAAACAATGACAGTGATATTCACAAGTAGTTTACCACTCCCAATCCAACATATCATTTTGCCTGGCCAAGACTTGAGAGACCATTACATTGCTGTGGTATAATTGAAGGATCCTCTATAAGAGTTATAAAATAACTCCACATCTATACTAATTGTGATAGATAGTATGTTGGTGCAAGCACAGTATTTTTGGAGCTAATAATCGAAACCAATGTTTAGCTATCTAAGAACCTGTCAAAACAAGTTCAGCTGATAATATATGTGTTCTGGACGTCAGCTATTTTGAAATACAGGACAAGCCCATAATTATAGAGATTGCATATTGCTATCTGATTGACTAGTATGATGAGAAAAAGAACTCAATACCTTCACCATGAAACATGCATAGTCGGCAAGAGTTTACCAATTCTAATGTTGGTGACCAGTGCTAGGCTAGCATTGTCTCTATCTGTAGCCCTAGCCCTAACCCTAGCCCTAGCTTTAGCCATTGCCTACCTAGCACTCTCCCTGGTCCTAACGATGAGGATGCATATTTATTTACTTATGACATGACAACATATTACGTATGTATTTGAGATTCTAGTCGAAACATGGAGAGAGTGAATTTAAAGTTGATTATTGAGGAAGACATTGTAATTTCATTGTCAACTGAGAGTTTGTAAATGTAACAACCTCACATGACTTTCCTAGTCGAAACATGGAGAAAGTAAATTTAATGTTGATTATTGAGGTGATTGTATTTTCATTATGTCCACTGAGAGTTCCTAAATGCAACATGATGACGAAAGTTCTAGTATTTCTTTATTCTCAGAGAATCTAGTCGAAACATCGGGAGAGTAAATTTGAAGTTGATTATTGAGAAGTTTATTTTTAATTCATTTTTGACTTGACAGAACATTATGACACGAGTAAGTTAAGAGTAAGAGTGAGAGTGCTGAATCTGTAACATTCACTCTGATAGACTATCTGGCATGTAGTAATAGCCAGAAATTAGTTGAGGTAAAGGTATATATATAGCACCTATCACAGGGAATCAAATTGCCTAGTACAAGGATTATTTATTCAATGAAATTTTTGACTACAGAAATTCCTTTACTTCTTTAATTTGTTTAAAATGATGTCTATTTGAGGGACAGCATCATTCCATAGTCTTGAAAACCTTTGAAAATAGAAGTGACTTGTTGCACTTGTGATGGAGAGTTTACTGACAGCAGTGTTGGGTAATTTCAAGTTATCCCTTAGCAACTGTCAATATCAATATTAAACAAGGAAGTGACTACCCAATCGGTTGTGGTATCGGATGTCATCGACTACAAAACTGTCCTAAGCATGGATGCCTCAGGGTCTTGTGCACAGCTCAGATGGCACAGCATAGAAAAATCTCCTGAATCCCACTGACTAAGGGCTATGGAGACAAGTGGAATAGAGGAAGGACAGGGACATGCCACCCTGGCCATGGCCAACACAGTGGAGAGAGCAACTCCACCTCAGCAGAATGCAGCAGTAATCCAAAGAGGATGATGAGATACCTTTTATTGGTTTGAGGTTGACATGTTTGAGATGCTCTGAATGAGGAGCAAAATGTCGAGGAACCAGAAACATCATAACAGAGAGAAGTTCTCCTCCATCAGCATGCCAACTAACATCTTGACAAATGACTGGATGACATAGCTGAGACTCAGGCAACTTACCCATCACTGGCAATAGTCTGGGAGTCAGCAGATGAGTAAGGTAGATTGTTTACTCAAGAACAAGGGGTGCTACAATGCAAGTGGCATCCTGACAGCCAGGATGAATTGGTGATGCAACTAGTCCTCCTGCAACAATAGAGTATGACAGTACTGAGGCTGGCCGACTCCATTGTACTTGCAGGACACATGGAGAGAAAGAAGACCACTTACAGAATCGTGCAGACAAACTACAGGCAAGGACTGCATGGAGACATTACAGACCTGTGCAGAAGTATTCCAGCTAGCCAAAGCAGAGCTGTGCACAAGAAGATCAAAGCATCTTGGTGCACCTGCCTGTGAGCTATATACTTGCCTTTCAACAGGATTGTCATGGATATTGTAGGACTTCTCCAGAGGTTGAGAGAAGACTACTGATATGTCCTGACTGACTGTGACTATGGCACAAAATACCTGGATGCCTATATACCTGATGGAGAATGATAGTTACCACATTGCATGTCGGCATCTCGAAAGAAATCCTGACAGATAGTGGATCGAATTTCATAGTAAAGATAATGACTGAACTGTACAGCATCCTAAGAATCTTCCCCATCATGTCCTCCACCTAACAACTTCAAACTGATGGTTATGGTGGAGAGGTTCATTGGCATATTGAAGGCCATGCTCCACAAGCTATTGGCCAAGTTCAACCAGAATTGGGGGGAGAAAGCACTCCCCTATCTGTTGTTTGTGGACAGGGAGGTGCAACAAGAAGCCACATAGTTATCCACCTTCAAGCTCGTGTATGGTCGATGAGCGAGGTGCCCCTTGGATGTACTGAAGTATACATGGGAAGGAGATAACATCACCAACAAGGGCATGGTATCCTTCATACAGACAATTCTAGACAAAATTGCAAGTACTGTGAAGATGGCAAATGAGGCAGAGACTCCCTTTAATGCCACCATGAAGATGTAGTTACAAAAAGACAGCAAGAGAAAGGTCCTTCAGGCCTGAGAGAGCTAGTCTTGGCCTTCATATCAGTCACTAGCATGCTCAACACATGGCAATGCCCATATGCTATAGAAGACAAGTTATCCAACACAACTCACAAAATCAACATACATGATCGGAAGAATAAATCCAGAGTATTTCAGATGAACAGGTTGGCCAGGTGGGAGTCTCCCACAGCAGCAGGTCTGGTGGATTCCCGGGTGGAGGAAGGAGCAGGCACCAGTGCCAAGATACCAGACCACATCCTAACACGGAACAAGCTGAGAGAAGAGAGCACAAAACTGATAGAGGAAGATACTGAGCCAACAGAGCTGAACCTGATGGAGATCAGCCATCCCAGCTGTCAGACATCATTGAGACATTTGAAGAACTGTTCGAGGAAATGCCAGCATGAGCAGAGATAAAGATTGACACTGGGATGGCATCTCCCATCTACCTCCCTCCCTACAGACTCCCCAAAGTAAGGTATGCAGCAGTGCAGGAAGAGATGAAGCAACTGCTAGAGGCAGGGCTCATAGAAATATACCACAGACCCTCAGCTTCACCAGATACACTAGTCCCCTAGAAGAACAGGTTATGGTGCCTCTGTATTGACTACTAAAAGCATATCTATACCCAATACCCGTAGTGGAAGAATTTATTGACAGTCTCGGCCAGGCCAGACAGCTTATCTAGATGATTAACTTGTTAAATGACTACTGAGAAATGCTGGTGGAGCCAGAGTAAAAAGGCCAAAACTGCCCACTGTGCAAGAATAAGGTGAAGTCTTTTGACATGGTGAGTGTGCACTAGCCATCTTTCAGAAAATGATGAACAGTCTGCCAGAAGAATTCCAGGACTTTTCTAATGCCTACATGGACTAAGTTGTAAATGGAGCCGGAACTGGTAAGAACATCTTGCAAATGTGGAGAAGGTGTTTCAGAAACTGAGGGAAGCAGAACTGACAGCTTGACATGACAGAGTGTAGCTATCTGAGGCATGGGAAATGGTCAAAAAAAGCCAAAGGTCAGAGCAGTGACAGAGTTTGAAGTACCCAGAAGGAGTCATAGTGTTCCTTGGGATGGTTTTGTAATACAGAAAATTGTCCTTTACATCCACAGAAGTTGTCAGACCTGACCCAGAAAGAGGCATCACACAGTGTAGCAGGGACACAAGAGCACTGCAAGGCATTAGACAAGCTCAAGCAAGACCTCACCTCGAATGAAGTACTTATGGGTACTGTACTTTGAAAAACCATTTGTGCTTGCAGACAGACATTTCCAACATTGGGATTGGTGCTCAGCCCACTGAACAAGGGCAGAACAAACAGACCAGTGGCCTTCTATGCCAGAGGAACTAAGTCACAGTAAAAAAGAGTGCCTGGGTGAGGTGGAGGGAGTGAAACACTTCAAGGTCTATACCTCATCAGGGTGCAATTCACCATATAGACTGATCATCACAAACTAGAGAGAACAAAGATGAAAATGGACATCTGATTAACTGGTCCACACCATATTGCATGGTTCAGGAACAGCCAATGGGAATGCTGATGCTCAATCAAGGAGATATTCCTGAGGGAACGAATGACCAGTTTAAATAAGTGAAAGCGAGGGTCTGGGAGCAGAGCTCTTGTTACATTCACGGGGCTCCCAGACACCAAGAAATCTATTGTGAATGACTGTTTAATATAGTAGGTTAGACAGAACATTGCAATTAACTTATGTATAAATGCAGCGATCTGAATAGTAGTATTATTATTACCATTTATGTTCATATTTTGTGGGGCAGCTCCAAGGAGACTGGCTGCCCAATACAGGTTGGATTAGTAACATTAAGGTTTAAGCAATTGAGAATGGTTATGGCAGTATAGGGCACAGTTAGACTGGCAGCAGCAGTAGGCGGTAGGGGTGGAATTGCAAGTCACAGAGGCAGTTCCATTACACACCGATGTTGATTTTTCCTGGTATGTTACATATCTGTCACTGGAAATATTTTGGAAAATCTCACTTGCTGAGTTTGTTCTAAAGTTTAGTCCAGGATATCCTTGTAATCCTTTGTGTAGTAAATATTGTTATGATGTAACTGCTCTCTGGTGGAAACAGTACTTGATGATATCCTTGTTGCAAACCCAGTTTTGTAAAAATGGTTGCACTATTCATGTTGTGAATGAAATCCTCAATAGTTATAGGCTTGGATATCTGTTTGCTTTTCTCATGTCAACACACAAATGGACTTCACCATTCTTTTGGGAAATTATTACCAAAGGGGAGACTCATGGAGTTGGTCCATCCACTTTTCCAATGATTCCTTGTTGTTCCAGGTCTTGCCACTTGTTTCCTCCTGTAGAAAGAATTTGGCATATTCCTTGACGGAGCTACACTCTCATCCATATTTAGTATAACTTCTGCAAACCTCAATTGGCAAGTGGCTTTGAACAATTTGGGATATTTTTACACCAGCATTTCACATTCTTTGAGACAGTCAAAGACATGCTTGATCTATACATCAATGAGAGTAAGGTTGCATGTTCCATTGTAGCTGAGCAAAGATGGATAATTCCATGGTATTACATGAACCATCAATAGAACTGATTTCTAATATGGTTCAACTGACAAACTACTTTAAGTTGCGAGTCTGCACAATATTCAAACATTCACTTTGTTGAGGGTTGCAAATCAAGTGTGCATATGGTATACTTTATACTATGGCAAAATTTTGTTCGTCTTTGATATCAATCGATTCTCCCACATACCGATTGTAATTTCATTGATTTTCACACTCATATTTGGTGCCATATTGCTAGTAGTTTCAACAGAGTGTATAGATATTCATTACTGCTATCACTCTTTGGTTATGGCTCTTATAAAAACTGATGAACATGCGATTCTGGCCTGTGCTTAACTCACAATTTCAATTCAGGTAATCCATCTTGACTTTGTCATTTGTCCTGCTTTGAGTGACATACTTGAGTATTTTTACCACATTCATTGCAACTTTGGCTATTTTCTGGATACAGCCCATTTCTATGGGGACACAAAAACCACACTTATGACATGTCTGACCTGCATTTGTCCGTGATGGCTGCCATTTCTTGAGTCTTCTCTTGCATTGAAGAAAATTTACTGCTTCTGATGTTAGATGCGTCGTCCATTTTATTACTTTTGCTTAACCTTCACTTACTTCTTGTGATCTTGCTTTGCTGAGTAGAGCCCTTAAAGATAGCTCTTCTTGAAGTTCCACTCTTCTTAAATGCTTTGACTGATGGTTCTGGATGATAGTTGCCTTCAACTCTTTTTCTCTATGCATGCAAACTCACACGTAAAAATAATCAGACTTAGTTTAGTTACAAATGATTTACACTTTAAACTTGACTGAAGCATGCATACACCTTGCACAAGAGGTCACTGCGCAGGGTACAAGGTTGGAAACCAGTACTACAGATTCACCTTGAAATTGTGCATATGGGACTCAAATGTGTATAAATGTTATCATTGGTGAGGGTAGCATTTGGTATGCCTTTCAACAAGCAACCAGAACGGGTAAAACACTACAAAAGTTTGCTAAAATGACTGTTACGTACCTGTGGGATGACCAGACTACTTCTGAAACAGACTTAGCAAAACCTTCAAGTCAAGCTCACTCTAAATAGTTAGAGAAGTCTGATACCACATGCACTGTAATACCATAATTATTCACTATAAAACAACAATGATATACTGGCTTATGAAGGTTACCAAAGAATTGTTAAAACAAAGAAGTTGCTAAAAAAAATCTAACTCTTGTCCATTCTAACTCTTGTGGTATTGATCTACTAGTTACTTGCAAAGTTCTAGAACAATTGGATGCTCCATTTCAAACTTTGGTGGTTTAAGTCCATGGAATTCCACTTGATTAAAAAAGCAGAGAAACCAACAAGGAATGCTAACCGAAGAGATAACTTTGGTCCGAAACCTTGATGTAATATCATAATGTTTGAAAATCCATATTTTTTGGTTTGCATAACAGTCATAACTTGGCTAGAGTTCACTCACAAAACATTTGGGGGTATCATTTGAGAGCCTTTTTAGTGCTCATGCTGCATGAATCAGATTTTGTTTACTACAAGTACTGTATGGCCAAGATATGGTGATCAGAAGGTTATCCTTGGCTTTTTGCTTGTCTTGCCAATGCAATGGGCTGCCAATCATTACCAATGCAGTTGTTATCAATTGTGATCTATGGATATTACATTTTAGAGCTTTGGAGGCAGCAGACCAAATTTGGCTATTTGATAACCACCTGTTGGGGAGTTACAACTGCAGAGTTGATTCTGGCATAGTTTTTTTAGTGACCTTGATGTTCCTGGATATATTTCCAAAGAAAATATGTATTCAACATACTTGATGACCTCCAACTGTTAGCACACAAGACCTACACCAACTTGGATAGAATGCCAAGGAAACACTAGTACTAAACTCTTACTTCACATATCCTGACAACAGCCATGTAACATTTTGTGTTAGCTGAAATCCAGGCAGACTCTGGACAAGGCCATCCTGCAGCTCAAGTCATACCTGACTCCTGAGATGATGGTTGCAGGTGTTGAGAGGAAACCCCTGAAAGTAGGGGGAAATACCAATTGGCACAGCGAGTATCCATGGGGCTCTGAAAGAGATTATCTCGCTACTGAAATCGAGAAATTGATTAATAAGCTAAAGATGAATTATTCTGACTTGGAAGCAGTAGGCAGAGAGGTGAGTAGCCATGGACAGGAACAAACATGTCCATGATACTAAATGACCATGACCAGGGCCGAAGGAGAGGTTCTAGTCAGTAACTGATGAGCCTGTTGTAAATGTGGTAGAAGTGGGCCCATATCGAGATTTTGTCACTCTTCAAAAAAGAGCCATAAAAATACTAGCAGCTTAGAGTGTGAAGGTCACACTGATTGCAGTGGGAGGAAGTGGCCTCTACTAGCTGGGGACTAGCCAGGTTGCAAGGGCAGAATGAGATGCATCATTCAGCACCAGCTTCTCTAGTCAATAGTATCCCAAAGCTATTAAACATTCACGAACAAACTAGCTGGAACTGCTACACACTAAGCAGGTGCAGGAAGAAAAATGCGGGATATTTGGAATCAGCAGTTCACACTATCAATCTTGTCTAGGACAGTCTATGGACCATGCCCAGAGAGCTGTTTGTTAGTAGTTAGTGTTACTAGTGTCTCTGTATCTGTTAATCTGAGAGGAAAAGCTTCAACCAACTAACCTGAAATTTTTTGGTCATGACAAGGATATATTTTCTTCCTTTCAACTTGGAGGTTATGGATCCATAATATCCAAGATAACTTCTAAAAAGGGTAGTTGGGGTGTCAAGAGGTGCCTGTGGGCCATGTTGAGGAGGATTGCATTTCTGGCACATCTGATAATAATGTACCCAGTTTTCAATAACTGACTAATATCCTAGCCAATACAACTGTCCCTTTGTAGTTCCCCATGTGTCCTGCCTAATCATGGGGTGGTTGGAGAACTGCCTCCTTTGTATTGATGGGGATTACCAGTCGTGAATCGGCTGATAATGACCCTAAAAATTTGCAGCACCAAAGTCCTTCTTGGCATCTTAGTCCAAGAGCTGAATTTGTATGTGGAGACTTTCCTTCCATTTTTGCTTTAACAAAGGGCGCAAATTGCCCATCTGCAAGTTGGTTTGCCCTCAGTGCTTTCATATCTGTACTCAATTCTTGGATCACTGCAACTACTTCAGCAATAGAAAATCTTCTAGACATGGCATATGCATTGCCATTGTTATTCCTGATCTGTTCCGTGTGGAAATCCAACTGCTGAGCGAAACTCATCCACCTAGTGAGATGCCTTCCTATAGGCTTAAAGCCATACATGTATGGGTGGAGATCCTTAATACTGACAATGTGGCAAGAGCTGTCCTGGATATGTTTCTGCAATTTTTGGCTCAGTAGATTCTTAACCCACTCTGGGTTTGGCTGAAGACACTAGCAATGGCCTTATCACATGCATTAGTGTGCAACATAAACTGTTGACTGAAATGTGGGAATGCAAGGATTGGCTTTAGTAGTCCTGTTTGAGAATGTCAAAAGTTCTCCGGCAATTTGATTTCTAGTGGAGGTCTCCTTCCTCAGAGGTCTCTGGATTGGTAGAGAAAAGTTCGATTAGTTGGCTTAAATCAGCGGTAGTGGTTTGCTAGTCTCTAAATCGCTCTAAGTCTTTGGTATTCTTTGGTATCGGGTACAAGGAGATATCTTCTACCTTTGCAGCATCTGGTGGCAGATACTACATGTCCCAGGCACATAGATACCGTCATTTTGATTAATTGACAATTGGTTCTGTTCAGCTTGAAGCCAGCACTTTATGAGTTCAACCCTCGTTGAGAAAGAATGTAATTTTTCTTCATAATTGTGATTCATCTTGACTTCATTTGTTCATTGATAGTTTTGTAAGACAAATTCTTATAACTTTCCAGATGAGAGCTGTCCTCACAGAGAGAACCAAGAATTTTCATGCATGGCACATGGTTATATATTTTGTTCCTGGAGAGAGATATATATAGAGAAAGAAACACACACAAACACACACACATACACACAACACACACACAGACATAGCTAGCTAAACTGTAAACACAAACACATAATTATACATACTTGCGAGCGGGAAACTTTCATTTGTAAAACTTCATGTTTTTCATGGCATGTGCTCATCATGAAATTAAAACACATGAAAATATTCGTAGAGCTTTCTTCTCACTATATATGTGAACATTTTCCTTCTTATCATCACATGGAATGATACTTTTCTTCTGTCACTGGTCATATCTCTATATTCAAGAAGAAACTACCAGTTGACGACAGCCATGTAGGCCCACTTTCAGTCAAAGTTAGCACTAGATACCACAATCAAGAGAGTGATTCATGGTTGTGGTTACGTGTTTATACACTCTAACCAGAAAGGTTTTATACGCTGCCATAAATATGTTTAAGTAGCACAGAATGCCCAGGTTGTATATATATATATGAATATTTACAGAACTTTTTATTACCGCATAGCTAATGCTTGCAGTTTGAATAAAAAAATAAAATGAACGAATCTCATCAATTCAGTCCTGTGTTGAATTTTAAAAATTGGCCTTATGTTTTTAATTCTATTGAAAGTACATGCTAACATTCTTGTATATATAACCTTATAGCATTGGGATGTAATATTGTTGCTGTTGTGGATCGACTTGTACAATGTTTGTGCAGACTTCTGAAAGGTGCCACCTCCTGCAGTCACTAAACATTTACCAGATGCTGCCAAATTCTTTTGCAGAAGGGCCACATATCCTGGAACATGAAAAGAAGAAACTTCATATAAAGAATCGTCCCATTCTTCCAAGGATAATTTCATTCCATAGCTCTTGAGTTCACGAAATAACATCTCCACCACAGTGTCCAGCAAATCTTGATCTGAACTATTTTTTATCTCCCTTGAACCGTATTTTCGACAGTCTACAGTCAAAAATATGCCTTTGCATGGTGCGAACTTGATTTATAATTCTCTGCACACCACTTGAATACAGTAAAACGTTCTCCTCTTGTGACTTGATTTCTCTGAAGTTGTGATTGATGCCAAAATGCTCTGTTCTTAGCATCACACTGATGTAGTCAGAGTCACTGTTTGGCATGTACCGATCCAAATATCGCCTGCTGTCTTCAACGATTTTTAGACTGCTCTCCAATAAAAAGTTGGGAAATGAATTGCGGATGCAAGGTTTATTGTCTGATATAGCAATGCGACCCTTCCTTATTTCTGGTACAATGCCTCCCCAGCTGTTGAACAGCACCACAGACTCTTCTGGTTTATGATCTCCATATAATTATTATGTTTCGAAACTCATCAAAGGAATGGAGTTTGTTCTTCATTGCGGGAATACAATGGCAGATGTGCTCGTAGGATGGAGGATGCCAAATACAAGGAGGGTAGGTCATGCAGGCCTGATCTCAGATGGTCTTGCCCTTGGTTCTGCTGAGGTTTACTCCGAGCTATCCAAACTCCCCCAAGTTACCTCTCCTGTCATCCCTGTTCACCCAGACCTTCATCCCACCCTGATCTCCACCGGGGGAGTTGCCCGAGCTTTGAGATCTTTGCCAAATTGTTCAGTCCCTGGACCTTTCTTTTTCACCGCCAAACATTTCAAGGAAGCTATATTTTGTCCCACCCCAGACCATGCTAATAAATGTCTTCTGGCTTTGGTCAAGGTTATCAACTTTCTATATGCTGGCTATGCCCCACCTGAAGTTGTGCCTTACCAATTTGGAGCCACTCTCTATTCCTGTAAGAAGAAAAGTGGTATGCTTCGTCTGATTGCTGTGGCGGAGGTTTTACATTGCCTGGTCTCCAAATGCATTTCACATCATCAACATCCTGACTCCAGTCCAGGTGGGTGTCAGAGTGCCTGTTCTGTGAATCCATTGGCCACTCCATGACTAGAGTTCAAACATCCAAACTGAGAAAAACTGGATCCTAGTCCTGGACTTTTCTACCACCTTCAATTACATGGTGAAGTGAGGTCCCACATTTCCTCCATGTCCGCATGTCTGGAGATGTGTTATGGTGGCCAACTAACCCATTACCTTGGTGACCATAATATCTCTATCTCTAGTTGCTGTGGAGTCCAACTTGGTGACCCTTTTTAGGTCCTTTGGGCTTTTCCTTGGGCCCATCAACCTCATTGTTGAGTGGATATGATGACTATTTTTCATAGCTGATGCTTTACCATACATAAAATTAGGGTTGGCAATTCTACAGTTGATCATAACAGATGTCTAACTCATCCTTGTTTGCTGTTGTTATTAATGCTTTGCAGTACATGGTGAGTGGTGATACAGAGATAAATGAATGAAAAGATATATGCACTGAAGGTCATCATGTCATGTCAAGACATAATTATGTAAATGGTTGGGAATTTGGGAAAGGGATATTTCGGACATTTGTTACAAGACATACAAAGTGAAGGGTGTATAGGTTTGCAATAAGTGATAGCCAAGGAAAAAATTTAACTTAAGATTTATTTTATTGTAGATGGAGTTTGGGAAATGTCAATGCAGGTTAATGAAGAGATGAGGTCGAAGATAATGGGTGACTCGGACATGAAAAGTTTACATGGTGCTGGAGGTGAAGATAGCAATATAATTACTAATATAAAAATTATCAACTGGATCTTTGCTTAACTTGAGTAAAATAATATCATGGAATTCCAGATACACCATTAGAGGTAGTAAGTTCAAATTGATGAAAAGAAGCAACTAATAATTGATTGTTTATTTTTTGCTCTCTCAAGCGAGTTGTTTTTTATGCTTGGACAGAAGAAGTGTAGAAGCTTTACTTGAACCAAAGGAAGTTTCTCGATGGTGGATGAAGCCAACCACTATCTAGCAATGAAGGCAATAAAAAAGCAACTACAGTTACTCTGTGTGTATGCCCAAGGTGCAGACAGTCAAAATTGAATGCCCATACCTCCACAGTTCTAACTCCTAATTGAAAAATGCTAGAGAGAAGAATTTAGTACCAGTGGCTAGAGGAAGACCTCCTCCACTAAATAAGTGTTTTCTTTAATAAACACTAAAACGTGAGTTGGTTGAAAATCAATTTCAAAAATTAATTTTCCACCCGCATTTTAGCACAACCACATTTTGTTGATCTTTATAACTTTTTTTAATTGTTTAAGATCTGTGGATAATTTTAGTGCAGAAAGATAATTATTTCACATGCTTTCTAGAAATGTATTTATTGATGCTAAACATATAATGTTCTCTAAATATATACTGGCAAAAAGTCATGCACCTAAAAACTGGTATTAGAAAAACAAAGGGAAAAAAGCTTCCTCGGGCAGTAGACAATTCCCACTCACAGATTAGTAATAAAACTTCAGTTAATCAAAAGAGAATATCAAAATACCAAACCCCCCCCCCCAACATTTTTTTTGTGGGATTAATATATATATATACATACCAGTATATATATATATATATTAATAATTAGTACCAAAACGTTCATGTATAACTTGTAAAAAGGTTTTCCAATGAAGGTATAAAGCAGAGAATAAGCCATAAAATAAAATGATAGTAAATATTTGTATAATGTATTTTTTGGTTCCTTAGGATTTTTAATCAAATAATAATTCCCATTCTCTATGAATTGCTATCAAAGTTTGAGCTTCTACACTCCATCTGTCCATGTTTCTAAAAGGGAACGAGAGCCACAAAAGTATGCCATTAATTAAACCATGAAAACTGCTCTTTAGCTTAAAATGGTCACTAAAGCATGACAAATTATATTAAATGGAGTTCTTAGCTGTGAGAAAGCTATAGCTACAAACCTCATCTGCATTATACTAGGCATGATCCAAAGTCATCATATTAACTTCTAACTTAATAAGCACCCAGAGCTTAAAAGGGACACACAACTTAATCGTTATGGTTGTCAATACAGCTCTTGACCCTAGAGTGGTTATAGCTACAAAACCACAGTTCTATTAGCATCTCCACTGATCTGGACCTAGGAACAAAGAAGGAAGTTTACTGATAAAAAACTACAATGCTAATTGCTACAGCCTCCCTGAATCCCACAGATTTATTGTTGTCTAGTTGTGGAGGTATGATTAATTTGGAAATAGTTGTCATGTGTATACGAGTGGATTTTGCATGCCAAAAAAACACAGTTATGTGCACAGATTTTTCCCCTGCAGAACAGTTCACTGTTTATTTCCCTGAGTAGACAGAGGAAGGAAGTTGTGAGAGCTTCTAGTGAGACCTAATATGGAGTATGCAGCCAAAGTGTGGTGGAGAGGAGGACATAATTCTTGCAAGAAGTTGGAGCAGCACATATGAGAGTGGGTAGGAGATTATTGGAAGCAAGTAATACTGTAGCAGGAGTAGCAATACAGGGAGATATGGGGTGGAGAAAGCTGGAGGAGAGGAGGGAAGAGATGAGGGTTTTGTTTGTTAGAAGAAGATTAGAATTGTTGAAACAGAGCAGATTGGTAAAAAATAGTTGTAATGAACTAAGAGAGGATGGAGGAATCGGATGGTGGAATGAATATGAGATCTTGTGGAGAAAATACGAGATAAACAACGAGGTTGGTTCAGTAAGTAAGTGGAAGGGGAAAATGAAGGTAAGAAATGAGAAGGATTGGGAGGAGGAGGATGTAAATGGCAAGAGTATGCTGAAGTTCTATTAATTGGCTAAGGATGGTGGAGAGGTATGTTAGGTCAATGCATGTTTAGGAAGGTGTGCGGTTGCAATTTAGATCGTCAGCTGGGTTATTAGAGGATAAGAAACAATGTGGAATAACTATGGATGAGAGGTGTATCATGTGTGATAGTAGAGCAGAGGAAGATGACGGACATTTCTTGGTAATATGTGAGGAATTCAAGAGGGGTTGGCTGCTGGTTGATGAGGTGTGCAGAATTGTGGGGCTAGACAGTGGCTGGATGAATATAGAAGAGTGGATAAAGATGCAAAGGCAGCATTGCTGGTTGGGGAAAGGTGTGGAGGGAGTAAGTGATGCAGTGATGGGGGAAGTGGATGTATATGTATTGGGTTCAGAAGTGGTGGCTGAGGAGAAGGGAACTGTTGCATGGTGAGCTGAGGAATGATCTTTGGCCCCCTCCTTCCCTCTTCCCTGGGCAGTAGGACACTCATAACTATTAGTATTATTATGGATATTATTATTAATTAAGTATTAATATAGATTGTTTTTAAGTGTTAGTTACTGTTACATAGTCTCACACTGTGCTGTAGTATGTGGGTTGGCCTTAACAGGTATTAGGAATTTCTTGACTGCTTTGATCTTCAATAGTTCCGGTTGAATGGTTCCACCTCCAACAACATGGCCAAGAAATACACACTAGTCCATCCCAAAAGTACATTTCTTTGTCTTTGCTTCCAAACCGGCTTCATCTAGTCGATGTAGAACTTCTTGAAGGTATGTGAGATGCTTCTCCCATATTGAATAACACCAGGTGATCCAACTATGATGCTGCAAACTCCATTTCACAAATGACCAGTCCAATACTCTTTGAAATGCAGGAGCTCCTTGGAGACCAAATGGCACTGGAATAAGTCGCAAAAAGCAAGTTTTCGCTCGAGCTTCCCTGGCCAATGGAACTTGCCAATAACATTTGGTAATATTCAGAGTGGATATATATCCCTCGACTTATCAATCAACTCATTAATGCGGGGCATCGGGTAGACCTCCCTAATTATATACTTCATTCAGTCCCTGTAATCCACACACAGTTATGGACAACATTGTTCTTCTTCACAGGTGCATTCCACTCACTGGATGTTGGTTTGGTGCTTCTACTTTTCAGCATTTCCCTAACTATTATTTCACTGAATCTCTATACGCATGTGGCAGTCGGTATGGGGGTAGCTGTACAGCTCTTCACTTCCCAACTTGATCCCATGTAGAATTTTGTCAGTCCTTCCTGGATTACTACCTTTGACCTCGAGTCCTTTAGTTCTTTCATAGCTCTCTTTCTCAGCATTGACGAATCCAACATCATCATCCGATCACCCCATTGCTCTTGCATTAACTGATCTCCTATCTTTGGGATCTCATCCTCAATAACATTGCTTGACCACAGAGAAATTCCATTTCCCTACACATCACCAAATACATCCTCAGTCAGGTATGTGGTCACTGGGAATGAAACTTCCGTAACATACAATTTGGTACTTCTTCTTTCAACCGTGCATCTCCATTGGGTAATTTACTTTACCAATTTTCTTCCTTAGTTTGTAGGGTATGTAGAGCCAATAACTTTGAAGTATCAGTAGGTAGTAACACCAGCATTTCATATCGACATCCAACTCACGCAGCCTGCATTGTGATCATACCAGGTCTTCTGATGTGTCTGAGCTTTTCTTTTACTGCTTCCATCATCTTCTCCATTTTCTTTGTCATGGCGAGAATATGAGAGAGCATGCTCTCTTTGTTTTTCTATTCAGCTACCCAGGATTGATTTACGACATCAAGGGTTCCTCAAGCATGTCTGCCGTACAATAATTCGAAGGAAAATAATCTTATTGCTTGTGGAACCTCTAGATGTGCGAATAGAAAATAGTATATGAGCTTGTCTCAGTCCTTTCCTTGCTGTCTTTCTCAGCATTGACTTCAAGGTCATGTTAAATCATTCTACCAGCCCATGGCTGTGGATGGTATGGGGTTATGCATATTGGATGCATGAGGAACATTCTGTAGATCTCTGTGAGGAGTTACAAGGTAAAGTTGGTGCTGTGCTCAGTATCTCCTTGAGTATCCCCACTAAAGAGAACAGTGTGACCAATTCCTCTGCAACATGCTCAGCATTGCAATTTCAGAGGTATTCATCTGGGTATATAGTACCATAATCGCAAATAATAATAAGATACCATTTTCCTGATTGGCTCCTTCATAGTGGTCCTATGATGTCTATAGCTATGCATGAAATGGTTCAGTCATAATGGGTAGGGGAACCAATGGTGCTTTATGAGTCCCCTTTAGTGCTGCCTTCTGGCAGATTTAACAGAGTTGTAAGTACCTCACCACATCCTTGTAAATTGTACCAGTAGAACTGCTGCAGAATTCGGTCTGCCATTTTGTTCCCAGGTGACCTATCAGTGGTATATTGTTGGATATTGTTGGCTAACTACAGAACTGGACTGTGACATTTGAGCAACGGATGACTAAAGAGTTCTACAAGGTCTACTCTGAGCAATGGAGGACAATACCAAATCAGTTACAAATTCCAACTCAGAGCTTCAGTGACAGCAGGATTTTTGAACACTTATTCTAAAAAATCAAAAATAATAACTTTCTAAAAACAACAACAGCAAAAAATAATGACAATAATGGTTGAGGTCAGAAGGAGTCCAGTTGGGCGAATCATTGAGACTTGCCTCTGCCAACAGAGATGGTGGGTATCTTCTTGATTATTCAAGCAATTGATTTATGGAGTTGTCAGCCAAGATAATTTCAATGTACAGATATTTGACCTATACCTGACCAAGCTATAACTCTAGAAAATAGAACTTGTGAAGTTGAACATGGTGT
The DNA here is from genome assembly GCA_028752905.1 of Cladorhizidae sp. MBARI D1340-BT2. Lineage (NCBI taxonomy): Eukaryota > Metazoa > Porifera > Demospongiae > Poecilosclerida > Cladorhizidae > Cladorhizidae sp. MBARI D1340-BT2. The sequence goes on from JAQNBH010000010.1 coordinate 11,773,477, forward strand.
CTTCACACCTCGGGAGAAGAGAGGACTTTACAAACCTAATTGCTGTGATGAAAAATCTCCCCTAATGTTCTACATGGTATGGCTGAGATGCATGTTAATTTTTGTATGGCTGAGATGCATGTTAATTTTTGCTGGCGTAAGAGGGAGTATTGTCATGACTACTTAGTACTACATCAAGGAAGTCCTCGTCTGATATGAAAGTCCACTGAATATTTGAGCTTGACGCCTCTCTCAAGTTTCTTTTGATCTCACCAATTTCATTTTATTTTCATCAGTCCTCATGACTTCACGAAGGGGGTGGGGGGATGAGGGTAAGTTGAAAGTGTATGGGTGGACAATGCCAAAAAGGCCATAATTTCAATCCATCAATAGGAAAACCTGTCAAAGGCAATCAAGACCTTGCACACAGAGCATTGCAAGGAAAAGTGGCCCACCATCTGGACTCCCTCACAGTCAGAGAAAATACAAAGACTTTCTTCTTTGGAGGAAGAAAATAGGGTTTGGCTTAAGGATGGACTTCCTGTAGGATAGCGGGCTTTGATTGTCCGATACTCGACCGACTCCATTGTACATGAAACACTTGGTCAAGTGCAAAATATGATCATGTGGTCACAATTTTCCAACATCATTCAAAATGGTTGCTCATTGCTTTAGATATGGCGTCAAGGTAGTAACTAATCATAAGCCTAAAACTCCTATTAGGAGAGGATGACAAGATTTGTGGCTACAAAGAAGGGGGAAAACCCTCACGCTACCATCCTTCCAGAGCTACTCGACCACTTGCCTTGTTTGCCTTAAGGCATCAAAGGTTCCATAGACAGATTGACAGTGTTGGAGGAAGCTATTTTGTATTGGTCAGGCAAAAATTTAGGTAGAACATGAAAACAGAACTACTTTCAATGACAAAGGAATACTAATAAATTACAGTGAGTTATGAGTTTATTTAAAGCTATATACCAAAGATTCGAAGTCTGTGTTCACTACCACATACAAATTCACTGGCAATATTGGTAAGGTCTACTTTATCCAACATATCCTTGTAGATTATATAGAGTCATAATACGGTTCAACCTTGGTTGACTCATTGTACTACATAAGTAGGTCTTCACTCACTTCATAGCAGAAAAGCTTCTTTCACTGGCCGCATTTGTAGAAGGCAAAACAAGGATCAGATGGGCTATCCAGCAAACTTGCTTGTAAAAAACCCTTTGACCTTTAGAGAGACCTTGCAGAAAATGTAGAATTTCGTGTAGAGTGATAATCTTGCTTTGTTCATTCCTGGGAAAGCTTGAACTGAAGACTTGCAATTGTGTTGAAAGCTCACTCTCATTGAAGTCATCACCATAAAAGTCAATGACAGCTTGCAAGTTAGTTGAGTAGTCCTTCCTATTAACTGCTTTCATTAACACTTCAAGGTTGATCAAAATGATCTTGAATGCTTGAAATAGCAAAATCCAGTACTTCAAAATAGAGCTTGCGATAGTGATCTTCAACTGTAGGACTGTGGTGACCATCTCCTTCACCCACTTCTAACCTGCTTAGTGCTCTTCTTTTCCATGGCAATGAGGGCTCTTCAACGTGTGTACGAACACATAAACATTGAACATGCTTATAAAATAGCTCAGACATCTCATCACTCCTCATTGCTTTTAAGGTTTTGACTGTATGATTCGCAATAAATTGTGCTTCTGATGCAGACAGAGACTCTGTTTGCAATGTCTTGCTCAAATTATCTGTAATCTTTAAGATGCGTTCACTGAGATGCAGACCAAACAGCAAATTAAACTTTGCCATTTGTGTGTTTTCACTCCAATTATACATCTGGGTCTAATCTTTTCTCTAAACATTCATCCCACAACTGATTTAAAATGGTTAATTCACAATTATACTGCTGATCGATTCACCTTGAACGGTCCACCAGGTAGGGCAAAATTTTCATATGCCCATTGGAGTATCTTCATCACGATTTTCAAGCTTTATTCTATCAAACACAGCATTTTGCTTTGGAGAATACTTTATCAGCTTACAAATCTCAAAAGCTGTTTCTAGGGCATCATTGCACACCTCGGATTGCTTTATAGTACTGCTGACAGCCAAATTTAGAGCATGCCCATAGTAGTGTGTGTAGACTGCACGCTTTTCCTCCGAAAGTATCTTTGCCGCTACACTATTCCTGATGCCACTCATATTAGATGCACCATCATAACATTGGCCTCGGCACTGAGAGATACTGAGACCTGGCATCCGAAGTATAGTATCTTTGATGGCATGGAAGAGAGTGTCGGAATCTATGCTGTTTACTTCATAGAGACCAATGAAATCTTAATGATCTTGAAGATCATCATCAACCCACCTAATGCAAAGAGTGAATTGCTCTTTTTTTTGCTATATCAGTGCATTCATCAGCCATGATAGTGAAGCAGTTTCTCTCACGAATGTTTTGACTCACCTCCCGGATAATCTTGTTTGCCATAATCTGCAGACATTCGTTCTGAATATCATGCGAAGTATACTTGTTGGTTTTCTTATCAATCCATGCAAGAATTTTGGGACGATCTAAACTTCGCAGGAGTAACAGTTGGATAAAATTGCTTTCAGTCTCCTGGCCATGACTACCCCTTAGTGGCAATCCCTGGCGAGCAAGGAACTTAATATTCTCGAAAACAGTTAAAAGCATTTTTCTATTGACTGCCTTCACTTCCTTGTTTTCTTTGCTCAATACTACACCAATATCACCAATGATCTGTTTGGGGAGTGTGACTACAGCTTTAAGTGCCTCCAGATGACAGGCACTGGTCTGGTGTTTCTTGAACGAAGATGTTGCTTCTTTTCAATACCTTTGCTAAGAAAGGATGCTCTCTCTTAGTGCTTACCAAGAACTTCCCTTCATGTTCAGCCCTCATACATAGGTAACAAAAAGCAGAATCAAGCGGTACATCATAATGAAGCCAGGAATACTGTTGACCCCACTCAGCTCTGAACGATCTTTCATATTTTCCATATCTCTTCTTTGGGAACTTAAAACTACTTCTTGGTTGGAACTGCTCTGGAAAGCTAGTGTTAGCTGACAGTGAGGCAGAATTTGAAGCCATGGTGACTGATTACACACAGAGAAAGACTGTCATGCAATCCTAGATATCAAAGCTAATGATTGCCATGTGCTCTGTGCTCAACTGCTCTGGCAGTGCACATGTATTGCATGCATCATTAAACAAGTCACTCAGTGACATCATCATCTCATGTAACAATCAATGACTGGTTAAGTGGGTGTTAATTTTAAATGCAGCTAGTGACTGGCCACATGTAAGGTAAAATAGTACTATTTTAAGTAAACAATGCACCTGTTCCATAATTATTAACACAAGATACAATTGGTCCAAAATATTGGTCAGGCGGCCGCCCCCTCCGCCCCCGCCCTGTTACTCCCCTACTAATTGACCAGTAGTCTAGGTAAGGGCTTCATAATAAACAGAAGATGAATACAACTCTGAGTGTCATAGATAGAGTTGATGATTGTAGTTCCACGCTAGTTCTCTCCTAGCTTTAAAATGAATAGGTGACCTTGGATGCCTCATCAAGAAGCCTTCTAAGTTCTTTTTGGTGCAAAATGAAAGCTTCTCTACTGCCGATGTTGAGCTTGGTAGTGAGGGACCTAGAGCACTAATCTCCATTGTCACAAAAGACGTTATTAAACAAACAACCAGAATGAGCCAACAAACTAGAAACAAGAACACGTTTGTTTAGCGGTTTTTATTAAATTTCTTACAAGCAAATAAATGGAATGGCATCAATGAAGAAAGAAGATCGTACTCATATAATTATATAACATCAAGTTAGACGAACTTTTACCATTTTTAAAACACTGTGCAGCAAACATGTTGGATGACTCGGTACCATTTAAAACATCCACACTATTATATGGCCTGTATATATAAAGATAATACCTAGAAGATACACTTTAGTTAAGTGTTTAAAAATGAGATTATAAATATTGCTGGAATCTTTATTTTTCTCATTTGGTTTGTAAACTTCTCTCCTGCACCACGTAGACAACATCCAATTTTTATATCATTTTGTTTCTATATGTTATTGTTGTTGTTACTATTATTATTAAATGACTTGTGCTGTAATCATATATATGACAAGTATTAAGAATAAATTTTTTTTAATGTCATGTGCACAAATATTATATATACATTATTCTATGTTTAATAATTACATGGTTTTATGTGATAGAAGTTTGTCCAACTAATGCACATGTAAATGGTAAAGGGTCACCTAACTTGTTGTTGTCTTGTGCTCTGCAGTCTTGTTTCTTTTCCTTATTAAGTTAATGCAAACAACTGGTGTATGATGATAAACCACGGCCTCTATACATGACTATATGGGGAGAGTACGGGTAAAAAGAACTCTTTTAAACATTTTTTCCTGTGCTCAAATTGTCTGTGTTGTATATTTATCTCTAGTAAGAATTCCAAGTTGTATAGCCCATGAAGACTTCTATTTGAAGATATAGATATTTTTTTATCATGTACTTATGCTACTTTTCATTATATTTCACTTCACATTTCACTTCACCCCTATGATATTTTCCTCCCTCTTTAGTCGAGTGGGACGCTAACTCTAACTAGCTATATACCTTTTTTATGCACCAAAATGTTGCTGTTTTAAATATCTACCTAACCAACAAAACAAAAAAACACTGGGGCATCATGAGTGAAAACACCTTTTGGTGGTGCGGGGGCCATGCATTGCCCTGATAAAGAAACTCTCTGTACTGAATCTTGAGTTCAGTTATCATATCTGAAGCAAGCTAAATTCAAGCGGTAGGGCCATAGTCACTCTGTGTGTTGGGGATATGTACAGCTATTTGTAGCATCCCTACTTGTGGTACATGGAGTTTCAAGACAGAGTAATAATAATACAACATACAGAGTTAGCTACACAAAGTTACACTACAGTTGAGTTATTTAAAGTGTCCGAATAGCCATAGTATATGTTCCGATTCACTAACAAACACATTAGCCATCAATTTAATTCCATAAGTCAGTATGATCTTTATATGGCTACATGCAAGATCGTAAGGTTGCTCAATCTTCTTTGTCATGCAGCTATGGAGGTAGGTTTTCATCCTACATATTGGGACTCACCATAGTTCAAATATGCAAAAAGCCTAAATAGCATTAAGAACGCATGAGCTGGATGGAATTGTGGGAGCTGGAATATTCTTGGAGGAGTGTGAAAAGGTGGGCACTGTGGGGAAGGTGGCTTTGTTACTTGGGAAGGGATGCATGCAGGATGTAAGTAACCAGGTGATGATGGAAGTGCGTGGATGCATTTTACAGTGAATAGAGAAGTGTTGGCAGAGGAGGAAGGGATTGATTTATGCCCCACCTCCCCCTTTCCCCCCCTCCGCTCCCGAACTCCACCTCCACCAAAACCACTCATTTAACACATTTAAGAGAAAGAAATCAATAAATATTTTCCAGGTTCGAAACAATGCTGAAGTTTCATTATGACTTAGCTAACTAATTCCTCAGCATAAATATGAATTTTTATACCAAGATTCATAAGCTCTAAACTTGACAAGGTATAATCACACTTCCTCTAGCACAGCCTCTTGTTGCTGCTACTCCCTCTAGCAGTGAGTAGAACTAAATTATGGTTCCTTCAACGCACAGCAAAGGCAATCTTCACTTGACTTATATGTCTCCTGACATGTTGGCACTAGGTCAGGTGCAGTAGGAATGTATTGTTCTCAATAAATCATCTTAAATCCTAGATGCTCTAGCAATCACCAGGATTTTTTTAAATAAATCTACTCCTGATGAAATCTAGAGAATCTAGCCGAAACATTGAGATGAAGATGAATATTGAGAAATTCATTCATGTCAACTGAGAGTTTATTGAAAAATAAAATAAATATTTCAGGTTCCCAAATGCCTTCCGATCGATGACTGAATCTATGCAGGTATATTTTGGCACACTAATTAATTTGGACAGAACTCTGCCTCCGAATCTGGCACTGTGTTCTATGGGTCTGTTATTGCCGAGTTTCGTGTGTGCCAATCTGACGAGAACGATGATCATCAGCTGAATAAACAGTTATTGAGGTATTGAGGAGAAGATTAACTGGAATGTTGGAACTGCTATGCTAGCTAAGGCAACACTTCTCCAGGTGATACTGTGTTAATGATCATAACCCATGAAAATTTAGAAAATATAATGAATGGATCAGATTAACACCACCCACATGTGTGCATGCATGTATGTGTGTATGTGTGGAAGGGATTATTAGCATTTGCAATTTGGTTTAATTGTGATGTTTAACATTTCACAAGAGGTTATGGGGTCTGATGTAAACTTTTCTTTGCTAATCCGAATCTGTCAGTCTTTAACTCAGCCCCACTTACTTCCTAAAGGTTGGTTTAGTGAGTTTCCAGTGTTATATTAAGTTGGGGTACAGATGGTTTCTACAGGCCAGCCATGTAATGTGTAACTAATTACTAAGAACATTCATATACATAGTACTTCTTCCACTGGTTAGCCTCGGTGAGATCTATACAATGATATTGTTTTCGACCTTAAGCAAGTATAGTTTGGATGGGACTAAAAAAACTGCCAAGATTGTATTTGTGGTTAAAAAAATGATGACACTATTTCTCAAAACTAAGTTTAGCTGCAGTCCTTATGCATACCTATAATTTCTAGATAGATAAATAGTGTAAAGTCTATATATTGAATGTCCCTAGTTTGAGTAACCCTGACCTAACTCTATTTATACGTCACCCCCCAATTTCATATATATTAATTGCTGGAGTACATGTGACAGTAGAAGCTCCAAATGCCCTCCTCATTTGAGGGGTGCAACTTACACATTGAATGTGTCGACTCGTACTGGAATATAAGTGGCAGTGTCTAAATGGAATCACTGGTTTATAGGTGTTACAACTGCAACATGTGACCTAGCTACAATGCTCTTAGTGTGTGTGTGTGTGAACTGTCTGGAACTAACCACATTGCATATTTTAAGCTCAACCACCAAGTATACTACTACCTCATGGTTCACCCAGAGCTGACCCTGAGCCATCCTAGGCCATCCAGTGAGTGTCACACTCCATCATAATTATGGACACCTGCATAAACCACATTGCAAACCAGTTGTTAGCCACACTGCTAAGTGGTCCACCCAGAGACCACCTCAGGACCACCCATAACTCTTTGTGATGCCTCCAGTATATGTCCATCTAAAACAGGCACATGAGCTGCATATCCCCCTCCCACATAGACTGCCCACATGCTCTCTTTCTCCAGTCAGACCTACCACCAAGTGGGTCCCTCGTCTTAGTCGTGCCTGCCCTACTCATGGCACAGCATCACGTTGACAATTTCAAGTTGATTATTGAGAAGATTATTGTGTATATAATGTCATTATACATAAGGGCTCATATTGTTTTGTTGAAGATCTGTGTGATATCTACTTAAGGATGGAATATGGATCTCTTGTGGTTAGAGCATATGACATGTGGCGATGTCTTTGAATCTTGCTTTATTAGCACGCTAGTGCTAACTATAGCTGAATGTGAACCTACAGGATTAGCAAGACTGTACTTTCTTCTGGAAAAGTTATATTGAGACATGACTAGTGACAACAAAAGCATGTACCATTCATGTGATGAGAAGGAAGATGTTCACATGCATGTTGAGGAGAAAGCTGTATGCATATGGGTATCTATGTATTACCCGGGGTTGCATGATGGTAGTTTCTATGTATTACCCGGGGTTATGTGATGGTAGTTTCTATGTATTACCCGGGGTTGTGTGATGGTAGTTTCTATATATTACCCGGGGTTGTGTTATGGTAGTTTCTATGTATTACCCGGGGTTGCATGATGGTAGTTTCTATGTATTACCCGGGGTTGCAAAATTCTCATCAAAAACAATGTAACTCATGCAATAAGTTTGATCCAGTGATAGAGATCAGTCTTGCAACAGGTTTTGCAAGACTATTTCTACCAGAAAGATCATGTGGAATGTTCTCTAGATGCTGGAGATGATAAAAGTTGATGCTGGTTTCCTTCAGTCCACTGAAGAGAAGTTGTCTCAACTACAGAGTACAGTCAGCAAGCATATCAATTTTCAATGTTTGAAGATTATTACTCTCCCAACAAGAGTTCAGATATGTAGGAGAGTTCATCTCAATTATTTCCAAATGCTGTCAGCAAGCGTCACAATATAAATTCCTTCCAAACAAGGTTTCAGCTCACCAATTATCTATAATTGCTATCACTGTGAGATGAATCAGCTCTGGTATAATTATTACATCCTTCTTCGAAGTATCAGCTACCTTAATTATTGATGTTTTAAGTAACTCATATGCATTACATTTCTTCAGTGAAATGTTAGACCCTATGGTTACTGCTGATATGAATTTGATGTGAATGCAAAGGCTCCTCCCACCCCACCCCCAGTAGTAATATCTCTAAAATTCACTTGGCAGCTTTTTAAGCACTTAAACTGTCGTTTTAGTTGTTATTAGCTGCAAAACAGTTCCAGCATCTCTTTTATCCTTACTAAGATAGAGACTTGATAAGGTTCTTAAGAATTCCATGGGCAGTTATTGATATGTCAATTGCTTTATACTTGTCTTGTTATTGAGAATTGCTACATGCCACACATGCATGCCAAACTTCAGGTCAGGACCATAACTTCACATATTTCAGTATATTTCTACAACCGACAATATAAGAAAATACAAGTACGATGTTCATGCTTCCAACAACAACTCAATTTTACTAGACCAATGCAGGACACCACTGAAAAATGGTGTGGAGGCCAGGAGGGTACCTATAGGTCCAGCAAGCCTTTATTGTACCTCTAGACCTTGAGGTGGTAAACAATGCATTAAAGTCCAGTTATGTTGTGATGGATTTGTTTATTTGGCCCCAAGTGTATCATGACTAATCATGAGAGGTTGCAATAACTAAACAGGGAAGTATACGTATCAGGCAAAGTTATGCTTTCAAGGTGTGCTGTACTGTAGGAGGACTGACAAAAGCTGTGCTTGAAGGACACTCATGGTTGTCATACTTCCAGGAATGACAGACAGGAAGTGGAGATTCCCCGAGCCCTGCCTCCCCCACATTACACACATTTATGGGTCTGTCTCACACTTTTGTTCATTACAAAGATCATTAACTTCAACTGGGGTTAGGCCACGGCAATAATTATGGCATCTAGTGGCTAGGTTTAAAGGATTAGAGTCAGGACAGTGTGGGAATAAGGGTATCATCTTGTAGCTAGATTTAAGCCAGGGCAATGGATGACTATAGTTATGGCATGTAGTAGCTTGGGTAAGGGTCAAGGGAATGGGTGCTGTAGTTTACAGCAGGTAGAGACCAGTGCTAGTAGCCAGATAATGGTTGATGACCCTACCATGGCATGTAGTGGCTTGGGTTAGAAGGTTAGGATCAGGGCATGTGTGAACAAGGTTACAGCATCTTGTGGCTAGGTTTAAACCAGGGCAATGGGTGGCTATAGCTATGGCATGTAGTGGCTAGGGTAAATGCCATGCCAATGGGTGACTGTGGTTATAGCGAGTCCAGGGTTAGGGCCAGGGCCTATAGTTACAGAATGAAGTATCACTGGCTGATAAGAGGTTGTATACATATTATAAAACAAGCTGATAACTTCTTAACACCTGAGAGCCAGCTAATCCATACTGCATAGTGACATCTCTTCATTTCTGCCCCAATTTCTAGCACATGGGCTTGGTTTATAATTACAGGTAACAATGCGATAACATGATGGTGTTTTGCACACTTCTTAGTTTACAGGTGAAATGTGTTTTCTCCTTCCTTGCTCTGTAATTAGATAACTCACAAATAATTACTCCCCCACATCCTGCATGTGGTCTGGAGTGATAATTATAATTCCTCGGTCACCAGTCCAAGTCTCTTATACGTAAACAAGCTATACTTCTAGGAAGTTCAGTCTGTGGTAAGAATTGGAGACTCCTTACTATAGCCTTCAGGTTGAAGGGTTTGTTTTGGTATAATGCATAATAGCTGGAGTTCAGCAGGACAATTCCATGGAACCATTCTATTTAACATTTGTTTGTAGTATGCTAAGCAGGGTAAATTATTTGAGTCTGTCCATTTAATATATGTGTGTGTGTGTGTATATATCTATGTCTGCTTGTTAGTGTAGGCATAGCTACATACAGAGCTAAGCTTGTCATTAAGAAAGAAAGTAATGAAATATCATATTTTTATTACTATGTGCCATCCATGACAAAACTTGTTCTCTCGGTGTGTACAGCTTCTATCTGTAAATTTATGGGAATTTAGTTGCGTTTATACAAACTCTCATTCAAGAACTATTTTACTCAAGCAAGAAGTAAACTTCTAGAGAATTGAGTCGGAACTTGCAAGACACACCCAAGCCAGAAACATCAAGTAGGATGTTTTCTAGATGCTGGAGCTGCAAAAAATGAAGGATAATTTACTTCAGTCTCTTGTTGATATGGAGGTGAGATCCTCTCAACTAGTACAGAATACAGTCAGAAATTATTACTAATAGAAGACCTGCACTATTAAATCATGATCATTCAGCTTTGCTCACTTATAGATTCTCTCCCCATAATCCATAATAAACGTATTATCAGTCAAGCTTTTCAAAGAATCCATCAACTTTGTCCTGCTTTTTGCAGTAGATATGAACCTAATTACGGGGCTGGGAAATTCACAGAATTTACTATAATCTGGATATAGACACATAATTATGGTATTGTTAGTAACTACCTGTGAGCATTCTGCTCAAAACTAATGGGCATGTGGCAGTGTACTGGTTTGTCTATGGTAAGAATTAATTATTGGAGCATGACTAAATGGACATGATCCGGGTTTACTTGATGTAGTGGAGTTCAAGTACAGGTTGAAATTCAGATGCAACACACATCTACACTGCTGTGCTTCTTCACAACCATTGCACACTTCTCTCATGCTTGAACTTCAATGTCAATTCAGTTATGCTCCTGGAATAACTAACACAAACCAGTGATCTAGCTACTAGCTACTTGGTAGTGAGTTCTGAGCAGAATGCTGACAGATCCGAGCAAAATCTTGGCTTCCACTTACCATATTCCCAAAATGTCACTCAAATGAAGTTGAAGAACGCATCTGGCTCTAGCTAATGTTGTGAGCTTTCCTGCCCTAATAGGTTAGCTGAATACCAGATAATATTGCATGTATGTTATATGTAGCTTGCTATGAGGATGTATATGTTTGTCTGCCTATGATAGAGCTCCAGGGGAAGCCTTGATGATGACTTAAAGAGCCTCTTTGTGGGTAACTTTTTGCAAGAAAAGTCATGGACATGTCAGATTCGGAAATTATTTAATGATTGTGAATCGGTTTTACAGGTGATCCCACAATAAATACATAGATAGATACGGACATAGCAATGCCGTGTGTGGCAGTACTAAGTAATACATCCAACTCCCCACTAAAGGCTCGCTTCACTCACCAAACAAATACAAGAAATTTAGTGATGGTATGATGGAGAGAGTGAGAAGGGAAAACTATGTTGCACAGGCTTATGATATCCTCGTGACCACTGATGGCAGTCAGATTGGTTGATTTGGTGGGTATGGTCCAACTTTTGGTAAATAATTATTTGGACTTCAGAGTAAGTCCATAAAAATACATATGAGTTCTCAATTAATTAACTAGGACGTCACCGGATGAAGGTAATTTGAACTTGTTCCAAGGGACACTGGTAATTGGAAGAGTAAACAGTTCCTGGAAAAGTGAGTTCTTCATAGTCTAAGTGACGAGTGGAGTCTACCCATTAAAATGTAGAAAATTAGTGAGCTAATTCCTCGCATTATTATATCACATATATTAATTAAGCTGCACCAATAGTATCATCAACTGATCGATACTGTAGAACTTCTGCTGGGTTTTTTCACTCAGAATTAATGTTAGAAGCCACTAATAGTAACTGTGCATGCACATGCATCACTATAATCAAATAATGTAATTATATTAAGAAATAAATTACACTAAGTATGAAGGTTTTTCCATGCACTGCAGGTTACATTGCTGGGACTTTCACTTGTACTTATTCCTACTGTTCTCTGCCTTTCTCTGTTTAGATCCCTCCAGACATTTCTTTCCTCATCTGCTAATGCTGCTCTTAGCCTTTGTCTCTCTCTGTTCAGCTCTCATAGACATCTCTTTTGTCAGCTAATGCTGCTCTTATTAGTCTCTGATATTTTCTGCTCTGCTATCTCTAGATGTTTCTTACCTGGTGTTAGTGATGTTCTTCCTTCTTTTCCCTACTGCCTATTAGCCTACAATATCATCTAAATCAGCCCTTTTCTACCACTACCCCTCTGCTGCACAGAAGCTCTATCTTGGACTTATGGCATTTCACAGTTGCTCTGTTGCATTGCACATGCTCAGTAGCGTGACACATGCACACAAACCGGCTAGCGTATTATGATGATAATTGCCTATTGAATGTATTGTCACTCATGATTTTAAAATTCAACCTTGAGAACTGCTCTTGCATATGCACTATATATGATCCAAATTATAGGAGGGCTGGAGAGCTCAAATTTTTTACTGCAGCAAGATATACTCTTTGGGTCCATTAGAGTGATGGTTGGATATATGGAGAGTGGAAGACGAGGATCATCGGACCTGCGAGTTTACTGCTCATAAGTCATGACCAAGCAGTAGTTCACTGGTTTGTCTCAAGTTAGAAGATGTTCCAGGAGCATCACTGAACAGGCATGAGCTTAGTCTACTTAATGCAGTGGAGCTTAAGCACTGGTTGAAATGTAGAAGAGCTATTTCAGCATGGAAGAAGCACACACTGCAGCTGCTTTAACATCTCTGCACTTTAACCTGTGCTTGAGCTCCACTACACAAAGTAAACCAGGCTCATGCACATTCATTGATGTTCCAGCAACCCTTTCTTACACAACCAGTAAACTACCACCTGGCAATGAGTTCTGAACAGAGAGTTTGCAAGTATGCTCAATACTAACAACTTATATATTTCAGATTAAAGCGAAATTCTCGGTCATTTCATTTGCTTCATAGCATAATGCAGGAGCAGGGCTCATGGAGTATTTGAAAATCATTAATACGGCAATACCTATAAGATAAATGATACCATATGTAGGTGTGGTTGATCAAGGTGACCTAATAGTGCAGGCCACCTATTGGTGAAACTTTCTGATTGTATTCTCTATTGTTCAAGAGGACTTCCCCTCCATATCAAGAAATTAGCTTCTCAAGCATCTAGGAAACGAAGAAGACAGAACTATTTGTGCAGAGAGTGTCAGTTACCCAAATGTTTGACCAAGTGTATAATGAGAATATGAATGTTGTAGTGTGGAACTCCCAATATTGGATGGACCACTATTAAAATGTTGCCCCCGCCCTCCTCCATTTATGTTTCGGATAAAGCTCACATGGCAGCTTCTACTGTTGTCTTTAGCTGATTTTGAACCCATGATATTTCGAGCATGCCTTCAATGCTTCACAAAGATAGTGAACTGGCAATCCCCCCCCCCCCCCCCCCCCAAATAATAACAACAACAACAACTGCAACAACTGTGAAATTCATTTTCAAGATTTTATGTCTATCTATTATATATTGATATATAATAGATAGTAATAGGTATCTACCTATTATCTTCCAACATATTATAACAATCAACTTCAAATTGTATTCATTTGACGTTTAGACTAGATGCTCTAGTCTTCATCAGGAATAATGAACAGTAAGTCTCACGTGAGCCAGTTCTATATATACCTGTAGCTAGCTATCCACCACATTCCAGTACACGCGCCTAGCACATACTTCAGATGTAAACAAAAATAAATAAATAAATAAGGGGATTCTGGGCATGTAATACTGTAGCAAGAGTAGCAATACGGAGGCTATAAGGTGGAGGAAGCTAGTGGAGAAGAGGGAATAATAATAATAATAATAATAATAATAATAATAATAATAATAATAATAATAATAATAATAATAATAATAATAATAATAATAATAATAATAATAATAATAATAATAATAATAATAATAATAATAATAATAATAATAATAATAATAATAATAATAATAATAATAATAATAATAATAATAATAATAATAATAATAATAATAATAATAATAATAATAATAATAATAATAATAATAATAATAATAACAATAATAATAAAATAATAATAACAATAATAATAACAATAATAATAACAATAATAATAACAATAATAACAACAATAATAACAACAATAATAATAACAATAATAATAACAATAATAATAACAATAATAATAATAATAATAATAATAATAATAATAATAATAATAATAATAATAATAATAATAATAATAATAATAATAATAATAATAATAATAATAATAATAATAATAATAATAATAATAATAATAATAATAATAATAATAATAATAATAATAATAATAATAATA